>RYFJ01001950.1:0-321864 GCA_003991445.1 Oryza meyeriana var. granulata
ATTTTTAACATAAGGATGTCTAAACTACACCTGAACGGTAGTACATTGTAATGGCAGCTCGAGTTCCTTCATGGCATGCATCAGGCATGATACTAGGATGATGTTTCGATTATCGCTTCAAATAAATAATATAATTTGCCATCCTTTTCAGGTTAGTGTGGATATTCTACAGCTATCCATGCCAGTGCTCACCAATCAATTCCCCAACATCTGCATCAGATTTAGATTCGCTACTGGAGATAATCCTTTTCAACTATTGTTAACTGTGTTCTGTTCTCTTCATGATCTATTGTAGTGTTCGTCTACCTATCCTATACACCATGTCATTGAATCTGAACAGACAGATCCCTACGTTTACACTCAGACTGCCATTTCTGCAACTGGCATTCTCCGTCACAAGCGGGCTGAGATTTGTGTCCTACGTACTTTACTGCATTCCTGGAGTATGAAGCATTGTCCAACGCTCCAAAAGTTTAGATACGACTCTTCGAACTTGAACTATTTAATTCAGGAACAGATTACATACTTAGTTAAAATTTGAGAAGAAAAGCTGTGTTTAAGAAAACAGAATTTGAGGCGTTCCTCTTTTTTTATGTTATTATTCCTTCTGGCAGCATACAGGTTAGGCAATAGTTCCGTACCCGAAACGCTTTCAATGCAGCGAGTTGTAACTGCATGCATGAGGGGATGCAACGCGTTGGCTTAAGAAAAAAAAAGATATATTATCTCAAACAGTATGCATCAGTTGCAGTATGTGGAAAGTAACAAAGCTCCGTTTGCGAGCTGGACTAGTGAACTGTGTTCTTTTTGACTTCTCAGAGAACGGTGAACTAGAAGGCATTTGCTCTTTGAGATGCTCAACGTGAGATTTCTTTTCATAGCTTCGATGCCAATAGTGATAACTAATGGGTTATGGTGTTTGCCACTGACTGTGTTTGTGCTTGCTAGGACCTGAACGGTAGTGCATATGTGCCGCACAGGAGCCAAAGAATCGGGCTCCGGCGGTAACTGATAGGCCGACTTCTGAATCATGTTAATAGTAGAAGCAAGCTGTCCTGGAGTTAAGATGGTTCAAGTTGTAACTGCCATGTGGAAAATTATTTAGCTAGTATGAACACCCTTTTCTCTGCAGTCTCCAGATTGCTGGGTGATGTTGCAAAAGTGTTGTATTCCTAACCTGTGGCTTGCAGCCGCAGCCTAGCCTTCCTCCCGCTGGTGCAATGCTTTCTGTAGCCTGTGATTGCAGATGCCCCAGATAAGCTGTAATTTTATCATATCCAAAATGGGAAAAAGACATACTAGTATAGTCTAAAATCGTACTCCAATCTTATCATGCCTTGAGAATGTAGACAAAGCTGACAAAATTCAGGATATTTTCATTTTGTTGTTTAAGAAAAACATCACGAGGAACTTTATTCAATTCAAAGCTGAAATATGATCTGTACATCAATCTTGTCTTGATTTATAAAAATCTGGGTAACAAAAGTCCTCACTGCTGATACATCAACTGCTGTCAGCATCTTTCAGAGTATTAATCTAAGGTCCTCGTTGTCCCTGTAGACTTGTACCAAAGCTGCAGCCTTGTATGCAAAGAAACCCAACATTCCTGGAACAAGCTGATAGGAGAAACACTTGCTCATACAGTCAGACAATCTATCTAACAAAATTCAGACAATAACCTTGCTACATAAGGTGGCAAATGAACACGTGTAATTTAGAAGTTGGGAGTTGAATATGATATTCCATAGCAAAGAGTTGTGCTTATACCTCAAAATTTAAAATGCTATTTTGAAAGTGATCTGAAAAGGTCGACAATCCAAAAATTATAGCGGGTATCACAAGCCTTGGAGACAAAAGAGCTACTGTAATGCACCCAAAATCTTCTTATTGTATTCGCAATCCTCGCTTCTTATGCCAATTCTAGCATTTATCACATATGTAGGGACAAGTAAGGAAAATGTGTGGTAAAAGACTGATAATACAGTACAAACGATAACATTTCCAGACCTACCTTTTCACCTTCTTCTTCAGAAAAATTTCTGGAACATCTTTCTTTGACAAATTATCTGTGTGCCGATACAGAAGTTGAAGATACAAGCAACTGTTCAACACAATGTGACTGGTTAGATTACATTCATCTTTGATAGTTGCAACACAAGTTAATCCAGTGTGTTGAGACTAGCGAGTAGCCCCAGCGACATTGGATTGCAATGAGGTACCACGAACTTTTGAGTACTTAGGTTTGTAAAGGATGCAAATTTAGCTTACCTGAAAGCAACTCCAAAAGCATAACTGATAGCAGCCTGTTCAATTGGAGCAGTACATACCAAGTCACATCAGCAAAATTATTTAACAATCAATTCCAATATACAGAGACAGCTAGACCATTTGAGCTCGAGAAAAAAACTCTGATTCTGTTATATGCCGGTTGGTTATGAAAATTGTCAATTGAACAGGAGATAACTTGATTATGACCCACATTACCACGATAACTTGGAACTACTTTTTTTTTTTGGTTAGCAAGAATATGCGTGTAATTTGATGCCAATTATAAAGTTCAAATCTATTTACCTCCGGAGAGAAGACTAGGAGGACAGTATAAACTGCATGCACTCCATTCCTGTGGTCAGGAAGCAACAGTTCATCCTTAAGACTGTGAGAAAATGATGAGCATCAGTAGATGGATACGAGAACTTTTTCTGACAAAATATCAGAAGAAGATGAGCACATGAAAGCTGAAATGAAAACGTACTGCTTCATATCTTAGAAGGTTGAGTTCCTTTCTTCTTTCACTCTCATTCTGCCTATCCTGTCTCATTTGCAACAGCATTAGCAAACGTTGCCACGAGACACAACAATGAACGGTAAACCCAAAACACCATTATCACAGACCTTAGCAGAAAGCCGACTTGCTACAGGAAAGATGCTCTCACCGGACAGCCCAGTCTCTAGTTGCCGCAAGCCTCAACATTCCCTCGCCCATGACATCTTCCCTGGCCTGCAACCAGATGATTCTCAGTGTTGCTCTGCAAAACTACAACAGATAAACACTTCAATTGGCACATCTTACATCTTCTTCAGGCCGCTGCTCGACGTCCGCTGCGCTCTCTTGTTCCGTGGCTCCCTGTACCACACCAAGGTCTCTCCCGCTTCTCCTCCAGACCATGTCGGAGATCTTCGTGACGAAGTCACCGTGCGCCTGCCTCTCGCGAGGAACATTGTGCAGGACCTCCTCCCCGAGGCTGTCCCCAGCTGCTACCACCAACAGTAGAAGAATTCATGGAATCAGCACCAGCAAAACCAACATAAAAAGAGTCCCAAATTGTTTCGGGAACATGGTGCGAGCTAGAAATCGAACGAGGGGACACAACTATGCGGTGAAGGTTGTGGGGTAGTTTGCTACCTTGGAGGAGGAGTAGCGGAGCGCGGAGGCGCGGGGAGCCGCGAGCGCGGGCGGGCCAAGAAGAGGGCGGGCGTCGGGCGCAGCAGCAGCGGAGGCCGGGGAGCCCCATGGCCATGACGATTCCGAGCAAGCTACACACTGTTCGGCTGCGGCTAGCCGAGGCTCTCTCCCGGTCTCCCCTCCGTTTCTTCCTCGTCTCAATTCTCAAATCAAGAATCCAGATGATTGGAACCGTCCCATCACAAACCGAGCAAAAATCTTCCTTTTGAGCCTAGCTATTGTATTCAATCCGTGAGACAGACTGTCACTCCTCCTAACGTTGTCCTAGCCTAATAAAGGCCCGTTTAGAAACTAGAAAATTTATCTGTCAGTGTTCCGTGTGAAATTCATTCTAATATACGCGAGCAATTTGAATTCAATTTTGAACTACTCTCTCTTTTAAAATATATTATATATTATAGAGCGTCATTGTTTTCTGTAAAATCTACAATTTTAACTAATAATTAAACAAAAACTATATGTGTTTACTGTTATGCAAGTAGTGTTAAATAGATTTATAAGTTGCAAATATTTTTTATATGATGTTAATTTGTATTTATTGATAATATATTATAAAAGAAAATAAATGGTCAAAGTATAATGTTAGTAACCGTGTAAAATTCAATGCACCTTATAATTTTGATTTTTCAAACGGAAGTACAAATTAGTGCCTCAATTTATAAAATGGAATGCCCCAATTTTCACAGGAACAATTGATTCCTGTAGAAATCACGTAAAGTTTCTGAAATTTTTGTGATTTACAGATCCAGGTATATATTTACGAGAGGAATTAAGCTTTCAAAATTGCAGGACACATAGAGTAACATCATATGTAAACTTCACAACAAAAAAAAATGCACAAGACTGTATCTGACGTGGACGTCACAAGGCGCCAAAGATAACGTAGCAAAAGCCGGGACGCGTACGCATCATGCATAAGAAATAATTGCAGCAACCGCAGCCATTCAACAAGGTAAATGCAAAGTTATAAACTAGTGAGACGCAATTTCTTGTCATAAATCATAGCAGGATGGTCCTGTCTGGTAACTTTCCACAAATCATAGCACAGGTTCAAGACACCAATTCTTATGCTTATGCCAGTTGTTCAAGCATCAATTGTTATGCTTATACCAGTCACAGAATTATTCAACTGAGATGCAAGGACATCCTTGCCATGAAGTTCAGCAGATGGGCATTTGTTAGCCTGGTGGCCAGTTCATCTGCCTGCCTCCAAGGAGATGTACATGAATGTGGTAAACAGATTGACCTGCAAATAAAGATATCAGGTGGTGAAGGGAATTGTTGAGAAATATACAGTTTTAATTTAGAACACGAAATAGACGTGCATCCACTAGGGCCATCATTGATGACAATACGGAAAGCCATCTTCAAGTCCTTCCTGCTTTGCCAATAACTTTCGCAACACTAGAGGAGGTAGCAAGTATTTCCACATGCCTCTCTTCTGCTGGGAAGATAGAAAAGATAAAAGCATTTAGTTTTGAGAGATACTTCAGTTCATTTTACTTGTTACTGCTGTTCACGTTTCCTCGTCACTCAACATGAGTCCATGCCACAGTTACCAAGGTAGTCGTTACGGGCTTGGGAATTTGTGGCATGTGGTGCATTCTTAGTAAGAACACAATGGTGACAATGGTCTTACCTCATCATGCTTAGGCATCCAGCACTGCTGCACGACTCATGGCGCTATATTTGCGGGCCTAGTAGCACAACAGTAATCACATTCATCTACCCAACATGACCAAAATGACATTTATGTCTTCTATATATTTCAGTAAGAACACGGATTGGATTACATAGCTAATTGCTACTAGGCCCACAAGGAGGAAAGACAAAAATGAGAAATGGGTGAATTTAAAATCATGAATGGGTTAGTAAATTTAGGTGAACTATAAATCAGTTGTATGATAAGAAAGGTTATCATAAACTGGAATCATAAATTGTGATAATAGATGAATCCTAAACACTACCTTTGATAGGCCAGTTAATCCATCCTTCACTTTGGGAATGATCACAATGTGTGTAGGAGCTTGAGGATTTATGTCTCTGAAAGCCAGAACCTGGGAAACAAACTCACAATTCATGCCCAAAATAATTCACAGTGCGGAGAATTAAGAAATATGAACAAGGAGTTAATCCAAACATAAGAGCAATCACTATTGCAGTTCATGGTTTAGGCATTTCAAACACAATAAACAGTAGAATTCAAGCAAGCATCCAATTTACTTGGGTGTGAAACTGCATTTCGGTACTATGTCTTACCAAGTACTTCATCCATCCAAAAAATAAAGCGTATTTTGTTCGTTAAGACAAAGACTTGATCAACAATTACTCTATTAGGATATTAATTTTTGTGACACAAGTTGATGTTATTAGATTCATATTCAAAAGTACTTATGATTATGCTTTTGTATCACATAAATGATATACTACCTCCGTCCAGAAATATAAGCATTCCTAGCTATTTATCTGAACATGTACTTGTCCAGATTCATAGCTAGGAATGCTATATTGTTGGACGGAGGTAGTATATATTAGTAAAGCAATTGTTAGTCAAAGGATTGTCCTAACGAAACAAAATACGCCTTATATTTTTGAACGGAGGGAGTACTTAGTGAGATGGAATTATGTATTCTACATTATTGGAACCTATAAGAATGACTAGGGAAATATATAGCTAGTCTCTCCGTACAGAGTGCTCTGTCACACCGTTGTGAGCATGACAGATTCGTGTGGTCTGTCTCAAGGAGGTGTCTGCCGTGGCAAAGTCTCTAGCTCAAGCATTTGCTGGCATTAGGGGATGAAAGGAGAACTGGTATGTGAAGTAGAGAAGGGATGGGGAAACAGATAAATCTATCTCTTGACCACTTGACCAGAACTATTACAAAGTGCATCCTTTATGAATAAGATGACTTGCCTTCATGACCATAGACTCCAGCATTGAATTTTAAACAATCCTAACAGACCGCTAATCCAAGTTGATGTCTTTCATCGTGCTGCGCTGCTGCCGCCTTTTAGAACCAATTGGTTGGAATTGGATTCTACACTTGTTGCTTTTAATGATCAGCTTTATTGATGTCCTTCAATATGTTTACTCACCACATGCCAGGCGGTAGACGCACGTAGCCACATAGTACTAACAAATATGTTTACCCCCCCCCCCAACCCGGCGACCCTGGGGCCCAAAAATGTTTGTTGAGTATTAGCCTCAAAGTTCCTTATCCTACTCATGTTTGCAAATATAGCAATGTTATCAACAATTTATTCTAGTGCTCCTGATTCCAACACAAAGCACAATCAAGCTATTTTCAGTCTAACTGAATATAGAAAAACAAACTAAGCAGTACCTTCTCATCCTCGAATACCACAGTGGAAGGTATCTCCTTCTTGATGATCTTGTCAAATCTGCAGATGAAACAAATTTCAGAAATTGATTCAATTGCATAAAGCTTTTCTGCGCAAAATGTAAAACTTCCCCACATTCTAAATCAATAATTTGACACATTCAGCAACTTAATCTTGATTAAAAGGAAAAACTTAAACTTGACTACCATCATTCATTAGCAGACAGCACGTTCCTTCAGCATCAAATGAACCACTGATCAATGCTCCTCTGAACTCTTGACTATTGAGTTCCTTAGTGCTGCAGAGATGCATAAGTAAGTTGTTTGCCAGACATTTAAAATTTAACGAAAAGGTTTCGACACATTTGGTCTATAAACAATACTGTTTTAGTATTCAGGGATTCAGGGTTTGTTTCATAATATTAGTCCATTAAATAAGTGTTTCACAGGCATATTATGACAAGTATGATCCAATATCCCAGTTCCACTTTGGTATTCAGCAGAAAAAGGTCAAATAAATTCCTCAAATTAAACATTGTGGATTTCATAGAATCAAAATCTGACTTGGTAAGCAGAGACAGATGCTCACTTATTCGAAGAAAAATAAAAGCAGGCCTCAATACAATTTGGTATACAAAGGCAGTGAAATAGTTATTATTAATTAACAATCATGCTTGCCTTATTGTACACTTCAACATTCCAATTTCATTTTTGCGCCAAGCTCTTATTTGTGTTGTGCCGCATTTCAGAATTGAGTAAAGACCTAACTTAAATAGCCCAGCTTTATTGATAATGAGCAAAGTTGGATACACCATTGTTCATATCAATCCTGCAATCCCTATCTATACGAATTACTTCTGTTTGCACTTGCTCAAAGTATAGAACGGGAACTATCCAAACCAAGAAGCAAGCACGAGTACTTTACTGCTTACAAATCAGGGCGGGTTTTGCGGCAGGAGGCAGGAAAAAGAGACACTCACATGGTTGGTCTGTCGTTGGGCACCGTGGCGAGCGCCGCCTCCTTCTCCGACGCCATGGTGAGGGGTCGGTCGAGCTCCCCCGAGCACCAAGTAGTCGCCGCCGCGGGGATTTTCTGTGGATAAAGACACAAAGAGGCTAAAACCTTCTCCAACGCCAAGTGGCACGATCTCACCTCTAGACAAATTTGTGAAGTGAATACTTTTTATAAGAATATTTTTCTTTGATAAAAAGATATTTCATGTGACTATATGAGTAGTTTGTGGTCTAGAGTCTTCTTTAGAAACTTATGTGAGTTTGGATGAGTATACAGATTATGTTAGCTTACATTTTTCGTTCAAATGCAACTATTATAAGGGTTTGTTTGGATGAGTGCACAAGAATGGATATCTGCTCAAAAAGAAACCAAAATTAACAACTGGGAGGTGGAGCAGGGCAGGGGCAGATCTAACGTTGTTTCTGTTGAACCCCCAACTTTTTGAGGAATAAACTGCTATTAGTCCTAACTACTACAAAGGTTACGTCAAAGAGAAAAGCTTCCAGATCTAGAAGAGAAGCTAAGCTAGGTTGACGCAAATTCGAGAAAAAGGTGTGGGTAGGGAGGGATGACAAAGAGGATGGATGCTCACCGGCGAGCAAGGATGCGGCGGAAGCAGAAGGACGCCGGCTCCACCGCTGCTCGCAGGATGGAGATCGGCGCAGGCGGCGGGCGAGGAGACGGGAGTCGAGGCCGAGGGTATGGACGGGGAGATCGATTGGATAAGCTACGTCACGGCCGTGCCCTCTCCCATCTGCCGTCGACTGCAATGCGACGGAATCCGGTTGGTATTCTACTATTCTCTCAGATGCAAAGGCCCATGAGGCTGGGAACTTGGCCCAACAATCGCCAGCTAGAAAAGGGAAAAAAGTCCACTTCACCTCCCTCCCTCAACTTATTATCAGAGTTTAATCTGTGTCCCTCAACCATAAAACCGGATATAAAGCGTCTCCTAACTATCAAATTCAGGGAAAAATGAGTCCCTCGACAGTTTGGACGGCAGTTTCTTTCTACGTGGCACTATAGTCGTGGCTATCCAGTCAGCAAAAAAATTTAAAACTAGTGAGACCCACCTATCAGTTAGGAAAAAAAAAGTGGGACCCACATGTACCCTCTCTCCTCTCCTCTCCCCTCTCTCTTGGCCGACAGCAGAGATGTTTAAATAGACCGTGCCCTATCGGATCAGCCCGGGTACGAACCGTGCCTGGGACGGCCCGACATGGGTGGCCGTGGCCCGTGCCGTGCCTAGGCTAGCGGTGCGGTACAGCATGGCCCGTGGACTGTAGCGGACAGGCACGGCATGGCCCGGCACGACCGGGCCGCTTCTGTGTTCGCTACTGTGTCGCTATTGTATTTGCTACAGTGTTCAGGGGGAGGCCCACCGTTGCCTCTCCAACGGTCGGTTCGCCGCGGTGGCCCAGTAAAAACTTGACACGTGTCCCCAACGATCCGAAATAACGGCTAGATTTTGAATTTAGCCGTTGGAAGATAAAAAAATCCCAAAAAATATCAAAACAATCTGAAAAATTATGAAATTTTTTTCTATAAATAGGGCTGCCAGCAGCAACATCTTGACTCATCCAAACCTCCCAATCTCTCATCTTGTGCTCTCTTCTCCTCTCTTTTGCTCTTTTGTGCTCTAATTTTTTGATTTAGACAAATTTTTATCTAAAATTCAAAAATTTTCCACATTCCCATAGCCGATAGTTGCAGCCTCCGGTGCTCCTCCAAGGTAAAAAAATTCTAAATTTTCTTCTTTGTTCGTACTATTTTTTTTACTAATTTTCTCTATTTATATTACAGGATAGATCCGAACTACCCGACGTTCCAACTGAGAATGTTTACAACCAAGACCGGGACAGTATTAAACAATTGTTTGCTATATACACATTTTCTGTTAGTATCATATCTGATATTTGAAGTGGTAGGACTAAGAAAGACTATATTAGTATAGTTGCTCATTATGTTGATGATGACTAGGAAGTACAAAAAAGAGTAATAGCTTTAAAATTAATTAATGTTTTACATACTGCAGAAAATATTGCTGAATGAATTTCTAGAGTTTGTGAGGATTTTGGCATCACAAATAAATTATTTGCAGTAATTCTAGATAATGCAGCTGTAAATTTCAGAGTAATGAAAATTCTGCAGCCTTTATTCAATGTTTATGCTGAATCATTTTTTTACATCAACGTTGTGCTTGCCATATTATTAATCTTATAGTTAAATCCGGTTTTAAGGGAGTAATTGTATATCTCGATTCCATCCGTGAAGCCATAACATGGCTCAATAGTTCTAATCCTTGCCTTGCGACCTTCAAACCATTCTGCATAGCTTCGGACAAGCGTCCACGCAAGTTCCAAACGGATGCGGACCATCGGTGGAACTTAACTTATTTGATATTGAGACATGTCTTGCCTTACAAGGATATACTAACTGTTTTTTTTTGCAATCCAAGAATATCGTTACCAGTGACGGATAATGGCTACTGACAGAATAGTCTTGGCATGTTGTGAAAAGGTTTTATTACTTCCTTGAAACATTTTATGATGCAACTGTTACTTTGTCGGGCATTTACTATCCAACTACTAATTTAATTTTACATAAAATTTTTGAGATTGTCACTTTATTAAAAGAATATAAAGATGACCAACTATTAGAACTTGCAGTATTTTACATGAAGAACAAATATCTTAAATACTGGGAAGACATTCCATACTTGTATGTTTTTGCATTTATTATTGATCCTTGAGGTGAAATATGGGGGTTCTTTAATATTTTGAATCTTATTGGAGATGTAATGAATATTGATTACACTAACTACTATTTCGATTCTAAAACTAAATTATATGAAGTGTTTCGAAAGTATGAAACTAAGTTTTAGGGAGTTCGCATGCAAAGAGCCCCACCCGTCCCTGTACCAGGTAAGAAGAAATTACAGTGGGGCTAAATTTGGAGTGGTTCCTCTTCTTCTTCGAGCACCGGTGGTGGAAGTTCGACCGCCACAAGTCCTGTACACGCTTTACTTTAAAGCTCTTGAGCTATCCACCTACTTAGACAGCGACTCCGTCAACCAGGAAGATCTCAACGTTCTAATGGTGGAACGATCACAAGACCCAATATCCCATGCTCTCAAAGCTAGCACGGAATGTATTCACGGTGTCTGTGTCTACGGTATCATCCGAATCGATCTTTAATCTTTACGGAGGAATTATTAAGGAGAGGAGAAGAAATCTCCGCAGTGAGGTGGTAGAAATGGTACTTACGGCTAAAGACTGGGAGCTAGCAAAGGAACGTGCCCAACACACCACGGAGAACCAAGATTTGGCTGATCAGTTCGAAAATCTTTACCTACAAAATAAAGAACTAGAGTAATATTTTTTATTTTTGAGTGTTGATCTTTAGCTGTACTCTTTTTTCTTTATCATGGTTTTCTCAAAATTGAGTTTTTACATGACAAAGTTTTTAATGAGGCAGCTGTGTAATATCAAATTCAATAAAGGCCATTGCGCAATTTTCCTCTATATCTATGCAGAAATTAAATTACATAATTATATATGTGTTTCTATTTTACTTGTTTAAAAATATGAAAATTTCCTCCTCTAATATCATCAAAAATACCCTCATGTTTTTTTACTTATCTCAAATAATTTTCCCCTATATTTATGTAGAAATTAAATTACATAATTATATATGTGTTGTTATTTTGCTTGTTTAAAAAAAATAAAAATTTCCTCCTCTAATATCGTCAAAAAATACCCTTATATTTTTTTACTTATCTCAAATAATTTTTTTGTATTTTTTTATATTTTTTACCACTTCTCTAATTTTTACAAATTTTTTAAGTCTTTTTTCTTTTCTACTGTATTGCCTTTTTAAAGGGCGACGCTGTCGTCGATGGGGCCCACGGGCCAGCGGCCCAGCTCTCCAAGCCTCGCGACGCGCGCGCGGACGGCAGACGCCCAGGCCAACGCGATGGCAAGAAGGCTGTAGTGGACCGGACCGGCCCGGGCACGATAGGCTGCCGACAGGCCGTACCGGCATGACATGGCCCACGATCTCGACATGTCATAACTAGGCTAAGAAAAAGGCACGTGGGCCGATATAGCACGGCCCGCTACAGGGCCATGCCATAGCGGATCATGTCTCAGTCCATGCTGGCCCAGTCCGTCCGTTTGGCCATCACTAGCCGACAGTGTAGATCCTGCCGGCAGCAGCGACCTCCTCCCTCGCTTGCCCGCCCTCCACACGAGCCCGCAAGGGACGCCGGCAAGGAGGCGACCAGAACCATCAGAAGCCCCAGGCTCCTCTTCCGGGACGGGTCCGTGGTCTCTTGTGCGGCAAGACAGACAAGCCGCCGCGTCTTCCATTAGATATGCGAGCCTCGACGGCGGTCGAACTACCGCGGCCACTCTCCACTCGTCGCCGAGCCCCATCTCCGTCGTCCGTGAGCCAGAACTCGAGCTGCCACCGAGCCTTCGCGGCGGTGAGAGAGAGGAAGAGGTAGGGGAAGGTGATGAATAGGTTGGAGGCGTCCGGATCGACGGCCGCGATGGTGAGGCAGGTGTCGTCCACCGCGACACTGTCCCCGAGATGCATCTGGCGCGGCGGCTGAGCTTGGGAAAGAGGGAAGCTCAAAGAGGCAGCTGGCGGCTGAGCTCGGGGAGAGAGGAGCTCGAGGCGGTGGTGGTGACGGCGACGAGGCCACGGCTAGATCTGGCAGAACTCCCGACCAGTGACCACGTCGGCTGCGTTGGCGGCAACTCCGAGCTCCACGGCAGCGGCGGCTCCCTATATCTGGAGACAAAGAAAGTGTGTGTGTGAGGAAGCGGCATAGCTCGCCCAACCCGTCCTCCAGCCCGAGCTTGCCACCCAGGATTTAGCTGTCGCCTGCCAGCGGCGCAGACTGGATGAGGAGCACATCTGGTGAGCGTGGCCGGTGGCCGAGGAGAGGCGGGTCAATCGACGACCATGCCGGATCTTCTTCCACTCCGACGACGGCGCCGTCGCGCCCTACCACGAGTAGGGTGGCAAATCTCCCGATGCAGGATGACTGGATGAGCAAGGTAGAGGAAAGCTCGAGGCAGTGACAAGCTGACGTGGATGTGAGTCTCACTGGGTTTTTTTCCGCCTGTAACGTCACTAAGGCCCTGTTCGGCAACGCAAGCAGCGTTGGCTTATTTGTCGCACGCAAAACGAGAAACGTCATTAGCACGTGATTAATTAAGTATTTACTATTAAAAAGTTAAAAAATGGATCTATTTGCTTTTTTAGAGCTACTTTCATATAGAAAATTTTTGCAAAAAACACACCATTGATCGTTTTGGAAAACGTGCGCGCGGAAAACGAGGCATTAAGCCAACGCGCAACGTGCTGCCGAACAGAGCCTAAGGCTATTCTCAGTGGACAGTTTCACTTCACTCTTTTCAAGACCGTGAAACTATAAATGAAATAACTTTTCTCAGTGGAGAGTTTCATTTCATTGTTTTCAAGAACAACTACACCATTTAATTACTGCATGAAACTCCCATGAAACTGCCACTGAAAGTACTTTGGAGGTTTCACCGCAGCCATGATGAAACAAAGATGTCTCAATGGAAGTTTTATCCGATTTCCAAAACATTGGAAACGGGTTGAACTAGTTTCATGGTGATGAAACTAGGATCACTTCTCTCCTCTTAAATAGCATGCCATGTCATCATATTTGCTGATGTGGCGTCCTATTTAATGCCCATGAAATTCTCATAAAACCCCACTGAGAATAGCCTAACATGTGGGGTCCTACTGTGTTTTTTTATGTTTCTAACCATAATGCCGGCTAAGCACCACGTAGGTGCTAAGTCATATAAAAAGTTAGATCAAAGCGTTATGTAAGCGTCATATCAGATAAAATAATTATTAATACTGTTTAGAGACGATTCGGTTTTAATAGTTAAGAGATTCTCTATATCTGATTTTATGGCTGAAGGATACGAATTAAACTTGATTCATAGTTAAGAAACGAAAAATAAACTTGGTTAAGATAGCAGCAGTAGATCACTATGGTGGATAACAAAGGAACAAAATGGAAGCTCACAAAACTCGTACCGTCGTACGCATAGTGAAAGAAACGCAGTTGAGCGGCATCGCACCAGTGAAGCTCCCAAAACTTGCTTCCGTGGTCTCTTCTTGCAATACCGTGAGGAACTTGGGGCCAAGAGCGCAGAGAATCACGGAATTTCCAAATTGGTCATGCTTTCGGATTGGTCAACAAGCTACTTATTGCCTACTACATTCGGTGGTTGGTTGCTGCCTTGTGCTTTCCCTGCCTGGTCGCGTCTAGATGAAGTTTGGATGCTACTGCTATTAGAAATTTAGAATTAACAGTTTTTTCTCCGGCTGTTTAATAATTGAACTGGAGCCTGGACATGGTAGAAGTTTCTCATGGTGCTACCTGGGCTGCTAATGGTAAGGTAAGCCATTAATAATAGTTCAATTCAACTCATCTTTCTTAGCCATCAATGACAAAAGCATTACGCAGGCGGTAGGTTAATTAGCAAAGCCTTATGCTGAACATACGACACAATGGCCAACGTCGAGCTTAAGATAATCGAGTAATTAAGACCTTCGAGGCCAGCTAGCAAGCTAATCGTGCTGCCTGGAAGGTCCCAAGAACTGGCAGCGTTGAATTGAAATGGCACACGCCCACTGATGAGTCACTGTCAACGAGCCACGGGTAGCCGACGTGCCATACGCCCATGCCGTTTCCGCGCCTACAAATAGCGAGATTTCTCGCACTTCTCCCAAAATTTCAGGATTCATCAGCTGTTCAGCACGTAGACGTAGCTATAACCCAAGTCTCCGCCTTCAGATACAGCTTGGTCTGCAGCGATGAACGGCGACAGCCCGGTGATGACGGAGAGCGAGCGGCGGGCGTACCGGTACGGGCAGGCGACGGCGTCGCCGAGGCTGCGGGGGCTCGGGCAGCTGGGTGGCATGAGAAAGTCGTGGTCCAACGACTCGCTCTCCAGCTACGGAGGCGGCGGCGGCGGCAGGGCCGGCGGCGCCCAGGCGTGCGTGTGCGCGCCCACCACGCACCCGGGCTCCTTCAGGTGCAAGCACCACCGCCACGCCTCCAACCTCGGCGCGGCCGCGCCGGCCCAGGAGGCCGACGCCGACGGGAAGCACCAGGAGGCCCAGGAACAGGAAGTCTCCTCCGCGGAGCAGGAGAGGGCGACGTGAGGCCGACCACTCTTAAGTCAAATCTTCGCAGGAGAAGCGGGCATGGAGATGGAGGTGATCGCGCGCTGTTCGGTTGCACGTGTGCGTCGTGTTTATTTTCATCATACTTCTACGAAGAACAATTGTGGGAAGCTCCTTTTTTTTTTCTCCTCTGTCTCTCACTGTGTTTATGGTTTTCGAGATTTTTGTATGGTGCTGTATTTTTCGTTTTCAAAGAATGTAAAATGAACTGGTGTGTAAATAATAGACCCTTAAAAAGGACGGATGGGATTGCTGAAAAAAATGAGATTATTAATTCAAGGAGAAAGTGGATGAAATTAGCACCGGGATTGCGATTTGCAGCTGTGCCTCCACGAAATCGAGCATGAATGGCTGCAGTACATACCCATGTTAGTTCCAACGGCTACGGATCAGCTCAAATCGTCAATCTCAAACTTATAAGCCCCACATTTGCAAGCGTTTGGCTTAAGCATATAAGCAGAAAAAGTCATTATCACATAATTAATAAAGTATTAGCTATTATAAATTTAAAAAATAGAATTATTTATTTTTAAAAATAAAGTTCTATATAAAGTTTTTAAAAAAACGTCCCATTCAACACGTTGAGAAGCATGCTCACAATAAACGAGAAAATAACTCTCTCTAATAAGCCGAAAAGAATAATACCTAAGAAAGTTGATTAGCCGAACACGAAAACCAATAAAAATAGTGGAGAAAGAGAAAAGAGATGAAACATGGTGATAAGAGAGGGGATGAAGAAGTTTTTAGGATGAACCTTAGGAAGCAACTTAGAAAGCGAGAAAGTCAAGACAGCAGTCAATGCTCGACTTGAGAGATAGTCTTGTTTAGAACCAAGAATTCTAAGGAAATTAAATTTAAACAGAAATGCTAGGAAAGGAGATCCCGTCCCATGTCCGCACACGGTATTTTCTCTGAATCGCACTCAAGTGTATGTTGGTGTCAACAGCTTGTGTCGCTTGGTTGGCACCCTGGGCAACACCGTGCGACTTGTCTTCGAGTTTTGTGCCATCCCCATGGCATGGCGTTACGCCGATTTTCTTTTGTCCTACTGCACCGAGGATATGCTCATTAACTCCATTTTGGGGAGGGCCAGGGGGACATCCGCCACTTCTCCGCGCTTGTCCTAGATGACGCCCCACAGTGAGGCATCATCGAGGTGCTCGATGACGTCAGGATGCTCATGTTCGACGACTTGTTGTACATGCTGCTATGAGGAGAAGGAGGAATGTAGAGGCGGCTCCTCTCGTTGGAGCTGCTACATCGTATCGCCATCCACTGTCACTGGTGCTAACGATGATCAGGGACAATATAACCGGTTGCTGTTCATCATGTTTTCCAAGGGATTTTCATTAACGTCCTCTTTCCCTTCTCGACCGATCTCAAGGCAGCTATCGTAGGAACCTCACTTCCGGTGGACACCACATTAGTGGTGGTGTAGCTGCAGCGATGTACTCAGCGGAAGCGGCCATGGTGAACGTTGGCCTGACATGGCAGATCTGCATGTAACAGGCTTGATACATGGTTCTCACGTGTATCAGATCTGGTACCTATCTAGTATCATACCGTTTTAGAACCGGATTCCGTACAATAGCAAACTCATCAATTAAATTATACGAAACTCGTGTAAATTTCCTGTGTTCCATAGGGTATAACATAAGTGCCCTCAATACTCTCTACAACATGTATTTGTGATTTTTATGGAGTATTTTCTCAATCTATCGAAACGAACGACCGTGATGGATGGCCTAGCCGTTTGAAATCTCTCCATCTCAGCCCCAGAGAAAGCATCTACCAACGGCCCTCTCCTCCGAGCCCACACCCCAACTTTGCATTTCGTCCTCCGCCGCCGCCGACCCTACGATTCCCCACATCCATCGTCTCCATTTGCCCCCGCGCCCTGGCCGCTCCGTGTTCCCAGGTTTCCGCTGATCTCCTCTTCGAAATCGCGCGATTAGTGCGAGTTACTGCGAGTCTCCGATTCCCCATCACACCACTTCAGCGGTTGATGCTAGGTTAGCATAGTACTCGTATGCTCTGGCCTCTGCGGTTGCGAACTGCTTGCTCTATCTCGACTGGTTGCGAACTCCGCTCGTTCGCTCTGCTTCCACTCGTCTCCTCCAGGAAGAATATCATCGGGTTAGTCTTGGTCTCTAGTGGTCTGAACTTGATTTTTGAAAGCAATCTTGTGCATGTATGGTGTTGCTGATAAGTCTCGTCGGTCTCGAATTTCCGCACATTCATTTGCTTTTTTTGGTTTTTTTATCATCTCTAGTTCTTGGAAATTCAGGGTTAGTCCGCGACCTGTTCGATCAATTTCCTGACCGAAATACTCCTCTCCCTCCGGTTGGCATTCGCAGGAGCACCTCGATCCTTAGATCCATTCGACCGGAAACCGCCACCTCTGGCCTCCTCATCCTCGTCCCTCCCTCTGGTCTTCTGGTCCCATCCGCCTTGCCGCTGCCGTACCTCTCCTCGCCGCAGCCACCGGTAGCGGGAAGCAAGCCAAGGAGGCTGCGGGATCCCACCTCCACGGTGAGAAGCCACCACCACCGGCGGCGGCCGGCAGGAGCAAGCAAACAGAGGAGTCTGGGCACGTGCTACTGAAAAAGGAAATCGGCAGGCACATTCTGTGGGTATTGTCCTGTCAATCGGTGCCAAATTTTGTCTGTGCCAAGCAGTGAGATATCACTGGCTTCATCGTCCTTTTCGGACTCTTCCATATTGTCTAAAGAAGTTGTGATTCCTTTACCTTCTGATAGATTTGCTGCTTAGTTCAATTTTGAACTAACCAACGTCATATATAAAAAATGGAGGGAGTATTAGTTAGCAGCTGCATTTAGTTGTACAATAACTACTCAGACTGCAACAATGCAACAAGTTGGAACAGCTATTGATCCAAGCTTGCCCTATTAATTGCACCATCTGTACCTTTGATATAGAACAATTGCACACACTTTAGGGTTATTTTGTGCTTACCCTGATGTTTTCTCCGTGCAGAAGAGTGTTAGGCGCTCCTGAAGATGAGAAGATTCTTTACGTTCCGCTCATTCACAAGCAATGCTGGGAATGGCAAAGCGGCAGTGGGACATGATAAGAGAAATGAGAACAAACTGGATGGAGGAGGAACCAGCAGTGCCTCCCATTCTCCTGATACACGGGCATTCAGGTCAAGAAGCCAGCACGGAAAATCAAGCAGTGAGGAATCATCCAATCCTCAGCTCAGGAGATGCCTGTCATTCACGTCATCAACAATTGATCGTTCCTTGAATGAACGGACAATGAGCTTTACAGGCGATGTTCCATGCTCTTTCTCCAACAGTTCTGATGCGCCTAGACACATTGGGGATGCGGAGTAAGTTTCTAAAAGATAAAAAATACTTGTGCTCAGGACTCCCAATGTCTAGAACGTATACTTCAGCAATATCAATCATCAACAATAATATCTGAAGACTGTGTCATCCCCTATTTGGAAAAATCCATATAATTAGTGTTTTTTTCCCAAGAATTACACATGTATAGTACAACTAGACTTAAAATTTTGTATGCTACATGTGGTAGTTTTACATTGTATTGGGTTTACAGAGCTAAAACCAAGCAGAAATGTGTTATGGACTCACGATCCTTTACAAGATTTTTGATCTCTAGTTCATGCCCAATGAGTTACTAACATACACATACCACCTATGAAAACTTATTCAGCATTCAGTTAACAATGTACTCTTTACATATTATGTTTGAAACAAATGTAACCTTCAGCCACATTTGGCTCCTTTTAATTAAGTTTATGTTAATCGTAATTCTTTATCATAACTGTGATGCTGGAGATTTTCCTTTTAAACTTACTGTTAGCAGGCATGGTATTCTATTTAGCATGCTGCCTAAAGGATGGTAGAAATAAAAGGTTACAATCTTACTGTCTGCAGGTGCTATCCTTGGTCACCAGAAAGACACACCAATATGGGAGAATACAAGATAAAGGTTCCAAAAACACATGGGGCACAGGAAAATGATTCACCTCATTCAAGATGCTACTCATGCTCAACAGGACATTCTCCTGTTAGTTCTCCTGTTGCGTTAAAATGCAGGGCTTCTAAATTGACCAATCTGTCGAGCAAGGATGAAGTTCTAGATCTATATATTGATGGAGAGCAAGATTTGAACAGTCTACATGAGAAACATAAGCTGAAATTACCTGTCAGATCCTCAGCATGTTATTTGGGACGTGGACGACCACCTAGGCCCCATTCTACAGCTCCATCTTCACCAAAATCTTGCAAAGAAATCGCTGAGAGCTACTCAAACATCGACATGATTGATGCCTACCACCACCAACTAGCTCAAGAGGAAACAAAGGGCATATGGAAGAGTGCATCTGTGTACGATGCACCTGGAAATGATGCACAAATGCTCGAAGCATCTTCCGAAAATCTTTCACATATTGAGGAGTGCAAATCACAAAGTATTTCTACAGTGGAAGATATTTATGATCATTTGCAAGATGCACAACCTCCATGCTTTTGTGGCACTTCAATGGATTTTGTTTCAGGCACAAACTCAAGATGCTTTGCTGCAGATGGCTGTTGTCATGATGACTCTCATGGTTTCCATGGTAATAACCTTCAACAAGACACTGATGAGAAGTTGCTTAGAAGAGCTAAAGAACTGGATGCGTGTTTTATGGTCCCTCTTGAAGAAAACAATGAGCTTGACATGCTGAGGGATAATAGTCTAAGCTCAGCTGACATGTTGCAACTGATACAGACTTTAATTGAAGATAGAAAGCAATTGGCACTCCAACTGTCTTCACAGATTAAAGCACGCCTTACAGAGAGGTTTGCGACCAAAGAGCAATGTAAGCGGTCCAAGGTAGAATTGAACAGCAGAACTAAAAGGCTGGAGAAGGAGAAGAGTGATGTGCAAACTGCCTTGGAAATGGAGCTGGATAGAAGATCAAATGACTGGTCAGTCAAGCTGGCGAGATTCCAATCAGAAGAACAGCGATTACGGGAAAGAGTAAGAGAGCTTGCAGAGCAGAATGTGTCATTTCAAAGAGAAGTTACTTCACTTGAATCTAACATAATTGACGCTTCTAATAACATTACAAGTTTAGAACTGCAAAACAAACAGCTCAATGATGAGCTACAGAAAGTAAAGAAAGAGCATGATAATCTTTTCAAGTCCTCGGTTGAGTTGAATGATAATTTGAAGAATACTGCAGAGGAAAGAAACCAAATCCTGGAATGCTTAAAAGAGAAGGGAGATGACAATAAGGCATTACACACAGTGATTGCAAGGTTGCAGAGGGTATCTAATGAACAGGAGAAAACAATAACTGGCCTGAGACAGGGGTTCAATGCTGAACTAGAAAACAGATCCCTTGGTACTAATGAAAGCATCAACAGGATGCAAATGGAACTTATCAGACTTACTGGAGTGGAGCAAAAGCTGAGAAGAGAAATTCAGTCCTGTAACCGTGAAGTAGAGTTTCTAAGAGAAGAGAATATAGCTATTTTAAATCGTCTACAAAGCAGTGATAGCAAATTAAGCATTTCTTCAGTTCGTGTTGAACAGGAGCTCAATACCAGAGTGGACAACTTGCAGCTACATGGCCTATCGTTGCTTGATGATATCAGTCAGCTTTGTGCCAAGTTGTTGGATTCGATGAAATCTAAGAGGAGTGAGTGTATTGGAAGTGCTGATGCATTAGCAGCCATTGAATACACCTTGAGTTACCAGAGCATAAAAGAAAGAATCAAGAATTTAAAACAAAGTCTCCAGGCAATCAGATCTATGCTGAATGAAAAGTATAATGGCGAAGAAAAGATTGGAGAGAGAACTGGAAGCTGTATCTTGAGACAGGACACCTTATCCAAGGTATGAAAGTCCCCTTTGTGCTTTTTTACATTTGGAAATATGCTTTTCATTTTTCAGTCTTATGGTTGGTGGTTGGATTATGATTTTGCGCTAGAGAACAACATGAAAAACACTTAAAGCATACACAGTAAAATTTCTCCAACGTGGAACATGTAATATGGTACATGGACAAAATATGTTCTCAAAATATATATGGTAAACTATACCAGTACAGAGACAAGTCTCAGAAGATAAATCTAAACCTCATTTTCCTTTCTGCCCTTTTCTATGCAGGATGACATTGAAATTAAGTTGAAAGAAGAGGCTTTACTCGCTAGAGTACTAAAGGAGAAGCTATTGTCAAGGGAAGAAGACATTGAACAGTTGCAGTCAGAACTAGCATCTTCAGTTCGAATCCAAGATATTATGCAAAATGAGATCCAAAGGGTTCAGGATGAACTATGTTGCCTCACCCACAAGTCCAAACATTTGGAAATGCAGGTAACTTTAACATCCTTTCCCCCTAAAACAAGGAGTTTTAGACTGTTACTTAGGTAGTAGATCAGAAACCAATCCCATCTAGTTCTATTGCCCTCTTTGTTTCTTCTGAAGGAAAATGATCAAATGCTGCAAGCTACATTGTCCTTAATTTTTTCTGTCAACTACTGACAAATTTTTAAATGCCTGATACAGTAAAAAGAAAAGGAGAGAAGCCTCTATCATCTGATCAAGTAAAATTTGCAGTTTTTCTTATTATAATTTCCTTTCGTATTGCACCTTGTAGGTTTCGAAGAAAGAAGAGAGCATTAGTCAGATTCAACAGGATTTTCAGGAATCTGCGAAGGAGTTGACTGCTCTTCGGTGCACACTCAAAACAGTAAGTGATGAAAGGGATGTCTTGTGGCAGGAAACGAAGCAGCTGAGAAAAACTGTGGGTGCATTGCAAAATGATGTAGCTTCATTAAGGCAGAAGGTCAAATCGCTTGATGAAGATATACTGCTAAAGGAGGGTGAAATACTGCTTAAAGAGGGTGAGATTTCGATATTACGTGACAGTATGGACAGGCCATTTGACATCATCTGCAGCCCTCGGCCACTGAAGCAGTTTGATTCGGAGTAAATTTGCATAGAAGTAGCTGTAGAAACTGGCACATTCAGACAGCTTTCTCTTTCTTTTTCCTTTTTACACAGGAGTTCATTTGCTTGTGAATACTGGAGTACTAGTACTTAATAGGGCGTTGACTGCTTCTAGCTTTCTTGTATACCAACGCAATCTGTGTTGCATTATCTATAGTCACTTGAGTACTTGACAGATGAATGTTAAGGATGACATCCACCAAGGCTCCTCCAATCATTGCTATGTCAAATATAGTCCTCATGAAGTCGAGAATGCCACATCACAATATTTATGTTACTGGTGTTATGCACACATTCTGATTGACCTGGTCACCTGGATACTTATTTCTATGTTCTTTTCCACTTATTTAAGCCGCTTATTTTCTCGTTACCCGTGAGCATGTTTCTTAAAACAATTAACGGTATATTTTTTATAAAAACTTTCTATATAAAAGTATTTCTAAAAAATCAAATAGATCCATTTTTTAAGTTTTTAATAGTAAATACTTAATTAATTACGCGCTAATAATGTTTCTCGTTTTGTGTACAGCTTATAAGAAAAATAGGCTGAAAGAACACCATGTTAACCAGTGCATCGTTCCTCGTCAACCTTCGTTATGGATCTGTGTGTTTTCTTTTTACCGTGAATTATCTGTTTCAGCGCGACATTTTTTTGCCAGAATACAATTGTACACCTGTGTTATTGTATCGAGGCTTTTGTTTAGTTTTTTTTTATCCTAACCGAAATGAGTACGCTGGAACTAAATGTGGAGGCCAAGCCAAGCCAGATAGCCATCCACATAACATCACTACTACAACAAAATTTGAGCAACTTAACCAAGAAATATAGAGTTTTCCCGAAGTTCCAACATTAATAAGATGCAAGTACTCTTAACTATTTCGGATGGCAAATATACTCCCTTCGTTTTTTAAATAAATAACGCTATTGACTTTTGACATGACACTTATCATTTGTGTTATTCAAAAAAATTACATAAGTATAGTTTATTTTGTGTTTTATCACTAAAGAAACTTAAAGCATAATCTATGTTTTGCGTAGTTACATTAAATTTTTAAATAAGACGAATGGTCAAATGTCATATCAAAAGCTAACGGCGTTATTTATTAAAAAACAGAGGGAGGGAGTACTTACTAATCACCAATCAAAACCCAGCGAGAAACAATAAAAGGTTATTCCGTACAATGAGAAACATACAAAGAGTTTGGAAATCGATCAACAAAGCGGAAGCACGATATTTTGAAAAATAGAAGAGATAAAAACACAAAGTGGCATTGGAACATACACATATATCACAAACTAATGTTGTTTTCAAGGCCTACAGCTAAGATCTACAGCAATTCCATAAAGCTGGCTTGTAAGTTGTGGAAACCTCCCAGAATCATCAAACTTGTAGGTCTGGCTGTGCATAATAATGACAATCACATGAACACATGTGGCAGCTGGTTAAGAATACATAAGGCGCTGTTTAGTAAAAGCAATGCTTAATCATGTGACAGACCTTACATTTAAGATCGTCATCCAGTTTCTAGATCTTCCTTCCTGAGATCTTCTTCATCATGCTTGTAGAGTAGCTAAACAAACCAATCACTGGGGAGCTATTCGAACAGGTCTGTGAGGCTTTGGAGCTGAAATGTGTGCAAGGGAGAAAAATTCAAACTTCTTCAGGATTAAATGAGATGATTGGGCCAATGTTTCATTGTCCAGTCCAACTTCTTCACAATGCAACAAGATCAGTAAATGATTCTCAAATCTCGCACTATATAATTTGTAGTAATGATGGGAGTGGGAGTACTTCAAAATGAGATCATACTGATTGCAAAAGTATTTCTTGCAAAAATCTTAAGATACCAACTACGAAAAATCAACACAAGCAAAAGTGTGAAGAACAGAGGTTTTCTCCGGTCCTTAGGAGGTAGAGATATATTTAGCGTTAATCAGGAGGTAAAGGTACTATAACTCTTAATTAACCCTACGAGATACATATACCTCTCAATACCTCCTAAGGACAGGAGAAAAACTCACATTCTAACATAGAACCAGCATGACAATTCTACACAGAAGCAATAACTCCAGACATTGGAGAATAACAAATACATGCAAAAGAACAAACCATTTGGGTTCCCCTGCTCATAGAAACTCCTAAAAAGAGCCACTGCCTCCTCCGCCATGATCCCACCAGTACATTTGTAACCTTTTGGTCTGGGAATTTCACTCCTACAAAGGGGCACCAAAGTTTTAAGCTGTGCAATTAGTGAGTGCCATAAACAACTAACATAGTTCAGGATTAATGATGTAAAGAACTCAACACTATGTAGTACATGCAAGTGAATAAAAAGATTATGTACAAATTTACCAAAATTATGTCATGCTAGGAAAATGGGCAATCAATTAAGTACTAAAAGTGACATGTCATGAGGAAGTAGCTTCCGATGAGCTGCTGTTTATTGTATTGCTTCCTCACCCTGACAGTTCAGCAGATGAAGAACTCTGGTGCAGTGACATGATTGATCCACATCCTCCAAATTTATCGTTAGCACAGCCAAAGTACACTTCCCTTATTCCTATCAAAAGAAAGAACATGTTAAAAAGCATAGATCCATATGATGATGTCCCACATTTTAACAAAAGCTAGATAAAACATTTCAGACCAAGTACTGACAACGCCATCGCGCACATAATGCAAGGCTCACATGTGACATAAAGGTCGCATCTCGCAAACTTCTCCGCGACCTGTGGTTGATCAAGTCCCATGCCCTGCCACTCCTGAAGCAGGGCATCGATTGCTTCCATCTCAGCATGCCTTGTAGCCTTACGATTGGTACAAACACAATCAAATCACAGCTTTAATCGAAGAGCAAAAATATTCCCAAGCAAAGATGTAACAGCATGCATACATTCCGGGTGGCATTCGTCTTGTTGCTACCGGATGAAATCACTTTCCCGTCCTCCACAATCACACATCTAAACAGAGAACAAAAAAGTATAGACCAGAAATTTCAGTTAGGAGTAAGCACAGTAGAACTAAGGATGAACTCCTGTAGGATGAAGCGAAGCAGGGGCGTATACCCTACAGGGACCTCAAGGTTGTCCAAAGCAAACTTGGCCTGCAAAAATGAACCAGAATTCAGCGCCGGAAACACTGTAGCAGCGTAAAACGTGTTCTTCGCAGCAAAGCAAGCTGGATTTCAGCCAAACCTGCTCGAGCGCGAGTTCCATAAACGCCGTCCCTGCCGCCATCGCCCGGCCTGGTGAGGGAGGAGCCCAACCGGCGAACTTTCCAGGCGCAAAACTGAAACGGGCGTAGGAGGTGACTTCCGGCGTGCGGGGTGGCACTGAGGGTGCGGCGAGCGGTGGCGGGTTCAGGCGAGTGGCGGCGCGATCGAACTGCTCCGGTCGGGGTCGGTTAGGTTTCGCCTCAGGCCGTGGGCCGAGACTCATGGCCCATTTACCTCGCAAGTTCGGTTCGCTTCATCCTGTCCGGTCTCGAGTGGTGACACCCGACACCGTAGCCGGAGGAGGCCGCCGTCTCACGGCGGCGGAGATGAGCGGTGGCGCGAGGAGGGTGCTCGAGGCGTGGAGGCTCGGAGTGGTGAGGTACGGAGACGCCCTCAGGCTCCAGGAGAGGCTCGTCGCCGACCGAAGGGCGGGGCGGGTCCCCGACCTCGTGCTGTCGCTGCAGCACCCGACGACCTACACCCTCGGCAAGCGGCGCACCGACCACAACCTGCTCCTGCCGGAGGACGACCTCAGGGCCCTCGGCGCCGACATCCACCGCACGGAGCGGGGCGGCGACGTCACCTTCCACGGCCCGCGGCAGGCGGTGCTCTACCCCATCCTCTCGCTCCGGGCCATCGGGCTCGGCGCGCGGAGGTACGTCGAGGGGCTCGAGTCCGCCATGATCGAGGTGGCGGCGCTGTACGGCGTCAAGGCGCGCCCCGGAGGTGCCGGCGAGACCGGCGTGTGGGTCGGGGACAGGAAGATTGGTGCCATCGGGGTCAGGATCTCGTCCGGGTTTACTTGCCATGGGCTGGCCTTCAACATTGATCCTGATTTGGGTTACTTCAAGCACATTGTGCCCTGCGGCATCGCCGACAAGGAGGTCACCTCTCTGCGGCGAGAGGCTGCCGTGGAGCTCCCTCCCGATGCGGTGATCCATGATCATCTCGTGCAGAGCTTAGCAAGAACATTCTGCTTCAGCGATGTGGAAGTCAAGGATGAATCCGAGTGCGCCGACATTATTTGCTTCGATGAAGCTACACAATCCTGATGTGTGTTTTATCATGTACACTGAGAGTTCATCAGAACATCTTGCCATTTACTTTGGAATTGACATTAGAAAATTTCCGTCTGATTTTGTTCATTATAAATGAAGGTGTCCTCCATTTTGGAGGATAAATGAAGAATAAATGATGCTCCATTTTGGAGGATAAATGAAGAATAAATGATGCTGCAATCTTTTGTCTCTCAGTTGATACCTTGCCCCTCTTTTGGTCTGTTTTCGTGAGATCAAAGACATTTAGACAAGCCTTATTTGCTCTGGAATACTTGAAGGTCAAACAAAGAAAAGAACCAAGAACGTAAGTCATATGTATGTTACAGACACCCATTACCTCGTACGACTTCTTTGCTATATTGTCTCTTGAAATTTAGAGAAATGGTAATTTTCTATGGCATGTTGTAGGCAGCTCGTATTTTGTTACTTCATGTTGTGTGTTAGTGAATTGGAGCATAAATGGTCTTATGCATTTTACTGGAATAAATCGGCCCCTGCAGTTAAATTAAAGGCCAAGTTACTCCTCTGAAAAAGGGCTAATGCACTGAATAGGGTTTTCGAAGAAGCTAGTCAGATTGTATCTTCATACCATAAAGATCTCTATAAGATTATTTGTATTTTGTGGCCATGCTGCAGATATCTATATGGTGGTTTGAGAGTTCTGTCCAATGTTGCTTCCTTTTTATCATCCTAGAGGACATCTCAGTCATTCCTTCTGAAGATACATACATGATATTGTCTCAAAAGAAGTAATGAGAGAATTTGCAGAAATGGACTCTGGAATGTAATTAGCACTGGTATTTCAATTGAACTAAGAAAATCATGGTGACATGCAAGGAAAACCTCTCATACTCTTTGAGGGTGTAGAGGAAAAAACATTTTGTATCATATTAGCTCTTTGAAGTAGTAAAAATAAACTGTCTTCCATTAATTCATTTACAAAAAATGGAAGAATCTGATAGAACCAAATCTGCCTGCATCTACCATCTCTTCAGGAATTGTACCAGCTGAAAATGCATCCTGACATTCTGTGCTGCAAGATTGGAGCTCAGTGCAGGCCGGCTTTTGTTCTACAACACCAAGCCCCCAAGAATAGCCTTCTGAATGCTGTAGAAGAGGCTGATTCTTGTTCTCTGAAGGTGTGCTACGCCGTGCTGCGCTTGAAGAAGGTGAGCTGGCATTGGTCATTGGTTCTTGAGCCCCAGATGATTCAAAGCAGATGGAGACTGCCTTCCCAGATGCGGTCTGCAACTGGAACTCCGAGGGACTAAGAGGAAGAAAAGCACTATTACATGTATGGTCATTGTAGTAGGTGACTGAGTACAATGGTGGATCACTATAATCTTTCTGCTGAATCTGCTTCGTTGCTGGGCAATTCATGTTATCTTTATAGGTGCATCTGTAGTAGTACCTGCAATGAGACAGGCAAGACAGTTTGAGTGAAACGAACATGAAAAAGATTCAGTTTTCTATGACATATCTATTGCAATACATCTCTTTATGGTTGATTTGGGTGGGTAGAATGAGAAGAGCATCGAGTCTAACTGATAAAAATTTCTTATTTTTTGCAGGTGAAGACAAGGTTGACAAGAATGAAGAGATGCCCACTCTTTCCAGAAGATATACATATGCAAATACCAGAAATGAGGAAATAAACTACAAAGATGTCATCCTTCATACGAACCTGGGAAAATTGCAGTTGTTTATCTTCTTCTCACCGTACTTCCTCCACTGGTGGCCGTCGTTGTGCGGTGCAAAGGTATCCACCTTCCTCATGCGCTTCTCTTTCCTGCAAGTTTTTTTCAGAAACATATCAATTTCTACTCCAATTGAACCACCCTGCACTATCATCACCACCCTCTTATAAAGATCAAAAACCAAAGGCCAGTAATAGTTTTTAGCTACCTTGAGCCATGGCCTAGATGGTGTGATTGATGCGGACTCGGCACAGGAGACATTGTTTCCAGAGAGAGAGAGACACACACACACAAACAGAGAAATGCAGGGTGAGCCTGAAACTGAAGGCCAAAGAGCCTTAATTCAGAAGCGTACCAAACTAGGGCACCCCTTTTTAGCTTAAAACATCAAGAGCTCTATAATTGAGGACCTTATCACCATATAAAACCCCCTCTAAGCTGAAGACCAAAAACGATGCAAAGATTATCTTCTCCTCTCCCCGTATCGCTGTCACGTGCTCCCACGCACCGACGGGGCGACTTGAGAAATTGCTATGCAGCTTCTTCAAAGGCCCCGGACACACATAGGCTCTACAAGTGGCCTCAAGATGATGTGTCGCCCGGTTTTTTTAAGGACTAAGCACTGTCATCGATCTAGCAACTTGGGGTGATTAAATGGTTCATAATTGCTTTGATTGGAACTCGGGCTAATTAATTATATAATCAACCGGACCAGTTCACAAATCTTGGCCAGAATGGAAGCCTGCCTAGTGCATTGGTGATTGATAAATACTAAATAATTAAACTAGTTGGACTTGACCTGATTCTTTCTTTGCCTCACAAAGCCAGAGGCAGGAATCGTCTCGTTGCTTGGGGAGGGAGATTAGCTGATACCTAACGCATATCGATGGTTTTTTTAAAGACCTGCACATGCTGCAGGACAAGTTGAGGCAGCAAGGAATCTCCCGCTTTTCGCCTAATTTAGGACCCGGAAAATGATCTCATGACTGATGTACTGTGCTTTGCCTCCAATGGGGTCTTAGTTAAATGGGCGCGTGGCAACTGGGTGGATTCATGCCCGGCCACTGGGGATTTATGTAGAGATTGGCAGTGCAGACGTTATGTGCATCACGATGAAAGCGGGCAGTTGATGATGCATCACGATGATAGCAGCCAGTTGATGCATCAAGTGGCACAGTGGCACTGCAAGCCGAAGCAGTAAAGGTGCCATTTTTGTAGTAAAATGCAAGTGAAAATGCTGATGGCAATGCACCGTCTTCCCAGCAAATATGATAGTAACTATGAACACCTAGCCAGGATAGATTGATAGATCATAAATTTGAATATTTGATATAGATAGATAGATGGATCATAAATACTACGTGGTCAATGAATTCAGAAAGAAGGAAACACGGATCACATAGGATGATATTGTTTATTGTGTTGCTGAATAAGACTTGCTTAGCTGAGCTCTGACTTTTACCCATCTCCCAAAATTCAGAACTATACATCTCCATCTTTTTCTATAATATGGAGGAGTGGTTAAGTCCCCACGTCCTCCTCTTGGAATTTAACTATTTACAAACACTGTGAGGACCAAGAGAGACACTTTGTGGCATTTTCTAATTGACTCCTTCTGGAAAGAGGACAGGTAACGACTTGTTATTGGCTCATCGCCAGATAGGAGGAGGGGGGATGCATGCTATTGCCATCCAGATCTTGGCTTATTCATTGACCATTTGACCTGCATATAGTATGCTACTAGTAAATTGCCCGCTAATTTAGTTGGTTACAGACTAAAATATGTTGTCACAATCCTGATGAACAGAAAAAAATAAGAGTAGAAGTGTGGTCACAATGAACTACACGATTAACAACTAGGAGCCAAGTGATAGAAAATTGTATGGTTGTGGCTCCGCGATGCCATCGGCAAAATAAACAAGAAAAATGCAGAAGGCACAGCTGCCGTGCCGACGGGGCGTCCACGTTCATACTTTCAAATCTCACCAGATTTTACAGATAATGATCTTAAATATGTTCAGTTCAAAATATAGCTGGGAAATGATCAGTCTACTCTTTTTTATTTTCGATGAGGTATTCTTTTAGAGAATAAGAAAAGGAATCATTACTAGTAGCTCAGGCAACGCATTGGCATGTGCATGAGAGGCACTGAAACCTAACATTGAATATTTGGACTTTTCTTGAACAATCTCCCATCTGATTATAATAGTACTAATTAATTAGAGTCCTTGGAGAAAAAATTGCACCGTCAGCCGCCGCACTAGGGCCAAATGCAAAAAGTATATAAAGAGTAGTCCATGAAATGTAGGCAGATAATAGCGCCAGGCTACGCATTAGTAGCTTTTTTCTTTCTTATGACCCGCATTATAGCTTGTGAAGAATGGTTTATGCGCCTGGGTCATGACCAAATTTCAATAAAATCTGTTAGCCAAGTCTTTACTTAATTATGTGGAGGCACCTTTTATTCATTGGTCTTTGTTAAAACTGACCTCGCTTGCAGTCAAAACAAGGCTGCATTATCTGCACTAGAAAACCAAGATTAGGTAGTGAAACCCAGCAAGGCTGGTCACCAGTTAGTAATCAACGTTAAATATACATGGTCATCGTCTTACCTTAATACACCCATTAAGTAAGACAAAACCACCCTAGTAAACAAACACAAATTTAGAAAGTAGATATACATCGATAGCCGATCGGTGTACATAGCATGTAGAGTGTACCCTGCACTTGATCATGATCGATGAGAGCATACATGCGGTGACGTACGTGAACGTGGTGTGCATTCTATAGAGATATAGTTTTTACTCATTAAGACAACAATCTAAAATTTATTAGCGATCAAAGTTTAAGTTTCTGATCGATTGAGCTATACCTAATAAGAGAGGAGGAAGATGAACAGGAGGGTCAGATTGGGAAACCTAAGGTTGATTTAGAGGAGCAACAGGAAGATGACTTTGTTGAAAGAGCTATGGCTGAAGGCTTCTCTTTTGACGATATACTGAAAGCAGGTGAGCATCTGGTATGCTCGAATCAGCCTGCTAGTTCTTGCCCAGGGAGGTTGAGAAGACGAAGGAAGGAGCAGCTAGCCAGGTTTCTGGTGGCAGCGGTGTCAAAAAAGAAGCCAACGACGGGCAAACCCTAGAGAGGGCCATTGCCGTCGGTCGGAGTCTCACAGCCTAGAACCATCGGTGATTCGCTGGTTCTGGCTTTTGAAAGGAGAGACGATGATTTCAGGGTGTCATAGGCGAAGGTGGACGAAGATGGTAGGGATGAATAGGGATCTACCATGTTAGCAGAGATGGGTGTGCCGAAGAGTTTTATCGAGGGCAACAATACTAAGCTATTGGTTGCTCCGGTGATCCTCAATGAGGCGGAATGATGGCTGGAGAATTTGAATTTCGGTCGACAGCTCAGGGGGGAAGACTGAGGACGAAGATCCTCTGGTCGGGATTGTGTCTAGTGCTCGTAGTACATCTGGGACATCAAACCACATGTGGATTGGAACATGAAAGGGAGGTGTTCGGGTAAGATTTTGTGCTGCCGTGGGCCGTTTTTTATCTCGTGCGGGCCGTTAGCCCTGGCCTTAGGAAGGCATAGCGAACTTAATTGAGGGAGCCAGGAGGCAGGGCTTTGGACTCAACGGCTAGGGCAGACTCACGAAGACAAACAAGGGAGACGAGAGGTCGGTGAGGTGGGCGTTAGCAGGCAAGGAAAGGGGGCGCGTGACTGCAAGCAGGAGGGGATAGGGAGTCTCGGGGAGGGCATGGCTTGGAGAAACGGGAACTATGGCAGCTTGTTAGGGCAAGGAAGGGAGCAGGGAAGAGGTTTCAGAGAGGAGGAAGAAGAAGGTCAGTTTGGTGCTAACTTTGGAGGAAGCCGGCTAGGATTTGTGCCGGGTCTCGACTTTGGTCAGCATGGTGGTCAAGGGCGGGGTTGGCAGAGGAGTGGTTTCAGACCTAGTGGCACTCGCAACTTTGGTCTGAGGCGAGGTGGTCTTGCTAGTAGGTCGGGGAGGGAAGATTGCAGGCATGGCCAGCAGTGGTCTGATGATTGGGTGATGGTTGTTGGCAGTGGCAAGATTGACAACAAGCTCAGTAAATCGGGTGGTAATGTAGCTGCGGTTGGCAAGGATGATAAGGGAGGAGGCTCTATGTCGGGTAGTGGAACGAAGGAGGGGGCAATGTAAGTTCAGGTTAGTGAACTAAAAGTGGTTGTGTTGCAATCGAAGAGCACTGAGATGGCAGAGGAGAGTGAGGAGACAGACAAGGATGTGGCTGGGATGGAATGTGATCCATCCTTGTTTGAGGAGCAACAGATGGGGAAGGACATCATGAAAACTCAAGGGAAAGGAAAGGTACGTGCGAGGTGCCATCAAAAGGGACATAGCGCTGCATATTGCTCTAGTGAAATATATTGTGACATTGTGATTGCCATGAGCACGTGAATCATCGTTGTCCGGTGCTCAAGCAACCGAAACCAACGGTTTCATGCGGTGGGTTATTGTTACACCCAGAATTTTCATCCAAAATTCTGGAGTTTTATTGTGTGAAAATCCTCGTCCAGGAATTAATCGAGGCACACATGACAAAGTCGATAACAAAGTAATTGTTTACATTACGAAAATATTTATTACAGAGGCGAATGGCACCTCTCAAGATAATATAGTTCTAACAACAGAAATAAACTAAGACGACGTGACGACTCCCATTCCACGAACTTGACCAGGCTCCCGCTTAGTCCTCCAAGAAATTTTCCTCACTGAAGTACTCTTCTGAATGATGATTGTTGATTTCAAGATAAGTACATAAAATACTTCGCAAGCTACACAGCAAGTATGCAAGTGCACGAGATAACAAAGAAAGGCATAATATGGCTCAATTTGTATAAACAACATTTAATAAAGCATTTGAGGGAGTAATAAAACATCAATAATTAAACCAAATTAACCAACACTATACTGCTCACCAAAACGGTATAGGCCCATCCACTCCAACCTAGAGCTAACATATTCCGCCAACCATTAGTCAAATTTAAATATTGTGGGACTAATAACAGAAAACATTGCTAGGCTCGCCCTTAACCGTGGACACGGTTATTCGAATAGTTTTACTCTCGTCAAAGGTGTACTAATTTAACCACAAGACACAACCCCACAACACTAAAAGCCCGTTGATGTTGCCTAGAGGGGGGTGAATAGGCGTTTCTAAAAAATTCTCCAAAGCAGCGGTAAAATTCTAGTAGGAACCTCCGACCGAAATGGTAGGAGGCTCCGATCGGCTCTCTCGGGCTGGCCGAGAGGGCTGGTCGGAGGTTCTGGCCAAGAACGCCGGAGGTTCCGACCCTGGTGTTCTGACTCTACCAAGACACTTCAATAAGGATAATTTTGGCAGAGATCAAGTGTGCTACAAGTAATAGGGTAGGAGATAAATGCAGGCAAGTGAAGAGACAAAATAAGACAATAACGAGAAAGCACAACGGAGACACAAAGATTTTTTCATGAAGTTCGGATCACAAAGATCCTACGTCTCTGTTGAGGAGCTCCAAGCGAACACGAAGATCAACTTGGTATCCACTAAAATTTACCTCTTTTCCTTGCGGAGGCGAGGTTAAACTTCACAAACTTTCCCGGGACAATCCACAACTAGAAAAAGCTCGCGGGCGATACCTAACCGTCTAGGAGATTTTCCTCCAAGAGAAATAAGCTCCAAGCAGCCAATCCGCGTCCTCCTCAAGTGCACAAGATCCTCCTAGCCTTCTCTCAACAAAACTCACTCAATTTCCCACTAGATCCTCACAAGAATCACAAAGGATGCATTAGAACTAGTTGGGAGAGCTCAAAATGACCTTAGGAGAGGCTAAGAGATAGTGGAATAGAAGTGGAATGGCCAACCAACGGCTAGAAACAAAGTTTGGGTTTTATAGGCATTGGCATATGTCACTTAGCCGTTACTTACAGATTTTGGCCAGGAGGTTCCGACCCCAGGGGTAGGAACCTCCGGCCAACACTTAGTCTCTGGCCGAGAAGGTTGGTTGGAGCCTCTGACCTCAGGGATAGGAACCTCCAACCCTGACATTGAAACTAGCTCATCCCAAGTGTATGTGTTGTGCCAAAGTGATGGACTCTTAGCTATTTGGATCTTAAGCACTTGAGTGGTCTTGAAACACTGTTTGCAACCCCTTTTGATAGTACGGTTTTCCTACGACTCAAAAAGAGAATTCAAAAGAATTTAAAATAAACTCCGAGTCGCTTCGCCGTTTTGCATCATGTTTTTGTGGGGGTCTCCATGCACCACACCAAGCAACCTGTGACTAATTCTCTGCACAATTCTCGATAAACTCATTAGTCACTTAACTGCTTGTCATTAATCCACCAAAACCCACTTAGGGGTTAGATGCACTTTCAAACATATCACTATGCACCTTAATACCACCATGGTACCTCGGAAAGGAGTTGTGACAGGATTATCCATGTAACTCGCACAATAGGAGAGCCTCCCGCCAAGCCTCCGGTCTCTGGTAGGGGTGATTAAGTGCCTCCCGCAAGACGGCTCGACGCCCTAAGCATGGACTTATTGTCACTGCCATGTGTAGACTTATATCAGCCACAAACAAGCCCTGGTGCCTCCTATTGAACTCGACACACTTCAAATCCTGCTATCCAATTCTAGCTTGTGGTTAGCATGAGTGTTGCTTTGCAACAAGTAGTCCGCGAACCGGCCCTTAATTGTCACGAGCACCGCTAGCAACAAATACAACCCTGGTGCTCACAACCCACCATTTAGTCATATTTTAGTGGACCATTAAATCATCCTTGCACGACCACTGTCGTAAGTCGAACCATTATTTCATGTGACATTTGCAATTAGCGAGTCTATAATGATATCCCATTAATTGTTCTACATATTGCTAAGCATGGCTAAGCAGGGTTCTAGAATTATTCTAGCTAACCCATACATAAAGCTAGCTAGTCACATTTGTCCCATAGGTACAATAACAGGTAACCAAATCAAGGGGGCTATAAGCAAAGATAAGGGTTTCCCATTCCAATGACATTTAAAAATAAATGCAAAGTTGAAGGAAAATATAGCTTTAAACTTAGGAAGAATATTCTCAAAGTGGTTGAGGAATCTGTGTGACTTGCCTGCTGCTCCTCACAAGCCTCAAAACCTTCCTCGGGAAACTGCGACTCTTCTGGAACGTCGGCGACTAAAAGTAATAAACAAAAATGAGCAAAATAGTAAATCAACACACATGTACAATATTATATTTTTAATGGGTAGATCTTGATTTTTAAAGAATTTTGCAAGTTGAATCACCCCAAACGGAGTTCGTATGAATTAGTTATGAATTTTAGAAGTTTAAACCCTTTTAAAAGCATTTGAAAGAATTAAACCGATTTATTACGTCATTAATGAATTAATTTAATTTGGGAAAGGCTTTATGGCGTCATTAGAGAGAGAGAGAGGGGTGAACCGTCGGCTGACAGATGGGGCCCACAGGTTAGAGAGAGAGGAGACTTGGGTCCATGGTGAACCAAGTCCACCGAGGTCCACAGGGTGATCCGACGGTATAGATTTAATGTGATCAGATCGGACGGTCCAGATTGATCCAAGGTTCAAGATAGATCGGAGGGCCGGGATTTAATCTAACTTTGATCGGACTGCTAAGATCGATCTAAGTGATCTAGAGCTCGGATTTAACCGAGGAGATCGGACGGCTAGGATCGATCCTGCCCGGATCGATCACGCGAGCCAGCGTAGCTCCGACGTGGCGCCGACGTGGCGCACACGGTGGCAACCACCAACGGCGGCGGCATGGGAACCTATGGTCGCCGGCGATCGGCGACTAGGCGGCGCGGGAAGAGGACAGGAACGGGTAGAGGAGATCGATGTGTGGAGGCCATGTGCCCCGGGTACCTCATCACAAGCATATGGGTCATTCGGATAGTGGATGGGCTGAGTCTTGTAATTAGAGATATAGTAGCATCCAGCAGACTTTGCCTTGTACAATAAGGAATATACAGTCCTAGTCGGGTAAATTGTATCTCTAAAAGAAAATCCCCTGGCCGTATCCGGCTGGGGTTCCTACCTTATACCCCTGTCCCCCAGTATATAAGGGGAGGCAGGGTGCCCCATGAGGGCATAACAACACACGAGCTCATAGAAACAGACACAAATCCTCAAAGGAATAACACCACAACTGGACATAGGGTATTACCTCACATCGAGGGCCTGGACCAGTATAAACATCTCCTTGTTCCTTTGCAATCCACCGAGTTTCCATCCGTTGAGTAGCCCCATATTCATATTGCCAGTGTAAAACATCGACACGATGCGAAGCTCACCAAGGGTAGAAGGGCAATGAATGGCGACGGGAGGTGCCGGCGGCGGGCTTTTGGCGGCGGGGCGTCTCGGGTCTTTGGCGGCGGTGCTGTTCCGGCAATCTCCGACGGCTGGGAGGCGGCGGCCTAGCTTCCCCATGCTCCGGCGAAGCTAACAGGAATGGTGGCGGGGCTTAGCGATCACTAGGGCGCAGCGGCACTGCACTGGAGCTCGACGGCGGCGGCGGAGTGAGAGGCTCGTGGTGCTAGGGCGCAGGCGGCGAGGTCTTTCTTGGGTTGAGGCGGAAAAAGAAGGAGAGGCGCTGGGGGTGCTATTTATAGCGGCAGAAGGGAGAGTTCGGCTCGGGTTCGGCGAGATATGCAGCGGCGGAAGATTAGGGATTGAGTCCGATTCGGGAAGCTTCGAATCTCACCATCCGTGCACGATTGGGCTCTGGTTTCTTGGGGATAAGGCAGAGGAGGATCAGGGCACTATTTTCCCTCAACTAATTGGATGAGATCGAGGCCGAGGCGAGCGGATTTCACGGGATTGCGGCGGCGGCGCTCGGGGGGGTGAATAGGACTCCTGAGAGGAGGTTGAAGACGACTCGACAGGGCCTACCTGTCGACGAGGGCGACACGGGCGGCCGTAGGCCGTGGGCCATGCGCGCGAGGAAGAGAGGGATAAGTGCACAGTAACGGGCCGGATTCGGCCCATGCCTAGGGAGAGGGTTTTTATTTTTTTTCTTTTGTTTTAATGCTGTGAACTCCATTTAATTCACCAAAAATACTTCCCTTAATCAAATAAATCCCAGAAAATTCCAAGAAATAAATAATTAAGCAAAGAATTTTATAAAATTATTTCCAAGCCCATTTTTGTTGTAAATTTTCTCTGATTTTATTGTTTGCACTCCTTGAGGCTTTTAATTAAATTTCTAAAATTTATTTTTCACAATATATTTAAATGGGAATAATTTCAGGGTGTTACAGTTATTTTGTGGATGGCCTAGGTTTTCATCACATCCCTCATCCTCCGTTGCAAGGAAGCAAGACAGGTACTAAGATGGCAAGGGTGACGATTGTGGGAGGTCTTTTGGACAAGGATCGGTTGGTGGCACAACTTCAAAGAATTTGTTCTGCTAAGTGGAAGTGGGAGCCCATGGCACAGGAGGATGATTCTTTTGTTGTGCTTTTCCCTACAAAAATTGAGTTATAAAGAGCTATAGCCTATGGGTGGAAGATGTGAAGGTGAATGGGGTGGCTACGGGGGTACATTTGCAGTTTGAAGAATGGCAGGAAAAGGAGGAGGGGTTTCTCCTACCAAAGGTATGGATTCAAGTTTTTGGGTTAGGAAGGAAGCTAAGGGAATACCTCACTTTGTGGGTAGTGGGTTCTTTGTTGGGAGCAACCCAAACGGTAGACATGAAAGCAACTAGGAAGAGCGATTTTGGGAGAATTTTTGTGGCTGTCCTCAATCTAAAATTAATCCCAAAAAATCTGGATGTGATGATTAGAAACCATTATTTTGAGTTGAGGTTTGAAGTTGAGAAGATGGGCTTTGATGAAAATAGGGATGAGGTGGAAATAGAGCAAGGGGATGGGGAAGGGGATGGTGATAGGGAGGATGAACAAGAAGAGGAGGGAAAAGAGGCAAGAGGAGGTAAAAGAGCCAAGAATGATGAGATGACAATTGATGGGAATGAGGATAAAGAGATAGGAAGAAAAGAGTGTGGAAGTGGGAATGGGAATCAGGGCCAGAGGGAGGAGCTGGAGGGTGAAATCATAGAGGTGGCAACAAAAATTCTGAATGTAGCAGTGGGAAAGGTACTTGATGAGGCGTTTGAGAAGGAGATGGGGGAGGATGAGGTGTCGATGATGGAGGAAAAAGGAGTGGAAAGTGAGGTAAAGGGTGAGGGGGTGGGTGCATAGAAGAAGTTAGAGGAGTAGGCGATGCAGGCTGCCATGATTGAGGAGGCGGTGACTATGCCAACTCGCGCTAGTGCTAGACTGGCTAGGTGTGGAGGGATGCACTCAGTGGAGAAGGCGGAAAAGAGGAAGGCTTGGAAGAAATTGGATCTGCAGCCAGGTAACGAATTTAATAATTCGTTTCTTTCTTTGTCTAATTCTTCCATCACTAGTGATCTAGAGAACATAGGTGTCAACCTAGGTATCTCTAGTGCGTATATTTCAAATTCTGTTTCTAGTCTAAGGGAGACTGAGATGGGTAGATTTAAAAGCAACCTAGGGACAAGTTGTACTAGCATAGATGGCATAGGGGTTGAGTTGGATTCAGAAGAGGAGGAGGCTTTGGATAACTTGGTCCTTGGTCACTTATGTGGTGGCTTAGTGGACGAGGTTATGGATGAGGAGGAGAATCACCTAAGTTGTGATCGCCAAAAAGGCCTTAGAGTTTACACATCAAAGGCAGCATTAAAGAAGCGTAAGAAACAAAGGACGACAATTGCTAAAATTAAGAAAAAGTGTTTGACATGTGTTAACATCAAAATTTGGTACGGTTCGTTATCATGTTCGGTTAAGGAAAGAGGCTATATTAGCCGATGGAAGCTGATACAGAAGAAGCTGAATTCAGGAAGGAATCGTGAAGACCACAGCATGACAGTTAATTAGTTTATCTATAAATTAGGTAGCTTTAATGATTTTTAGGAAAACCTGATCTCGTGTCCAATCAGGGCTTGTTAATTTTCCTTTTATAGTTAGGAAACTCCTGTTTCGTATCCGATCAGGACTGTATCAACTTGGGGTATAAATACGTATGCCCGGGGACCATGTAAACTATCTCTCAGATCAATACAACTTCGGCGCATCGCCACCCTTTTCGACGGGTTCTTGCTTCTCGAGCTAGGCTGCATTGGTTAGGTCCGAACTCCTGCGAGAGAGTAAGTCTCGTTATCCCGACTACCTTATCGGCTAGGACTTCCTCGGTTAGGTCCGATATTCTAGCTAATCTACGATAGTCGGCTTACCACGGTGTATCTATTCTATCTACGGCTGCATCAGTTAAGTTTGATCTCTTAGGCCGAGTGGATATATCACATCACACGTGTGTAGATTTATCAGCTTACTGGGTGTAATTTATCGTCAGTTTGCGCTGCATCGGTTAGGTCCGACCTACTAAACTGCTAGTGATAAGTTATTCCTACTAGGTTGATAGATTTTATGCAAGCGTCTTATCGGGATATATAGCCGATAAGTTATCATATAGTTCATCACGATTGCATTAGATCTATCGGCTCATCGAGGTTCTTTTATCATTATTAATCCGTGCTGCATCAGTTAAGTTTGACCTACTAGATTGATAATGATAGATTTATCCTTGTTAAGTCGATGGGTGTTTATGCGATGTTTTATCGGAGTGCCTAGCCGATAAGTTATCTTTCAATAGATAAAGTCGACTGCATTGTCTTTATTATTCTGCTCATCTACTCTATCATCGGCTTCTAGCCGATGTCTAAGTGTTTTTTCGGCAGTCGGCTGGCTTATTATTTACTTATATCATCATTGGCTTCTAGCCGATGTACAAGTACTATCAGCAATCGGCTGGAAGGAGTCTGTATCGGCTTGTTGGCCGATTGGATCATTGATCTAATATTTTCTATCTCCTTGTCAATTGCGGGGTCAAATTGACTGGCACGCCTACGAACCTTAAATTTAGGACCTGCACTAGAGCTAAGCAGATCTCCTAGGCCTTCGCGTGTCTAGTGCACCGAACCATATCATCGGCTCGTTCTCAACGCTACCGGTGATTTTCGGTGTCAACAACATGAAAGGAATTTTTTGGAATAGCAAAGGTCTTAGTGACTTGTCTAAATTTAGATTTCTTTCAGATATTACCAAAGAGCAGAAGCTAGATTTTATTGCTCTTTTAGAAACTGGTAAGAAGGACTTTTCAAACTCTTGTTTAAGGAATATCAGTGCAGGAAAAGACTTCTTGTGGCACTAGACTAGGCCCAGAGGGTGGTCAGGAGGTATCCTCCTAGGTATTAATTCGGATTTTATTGATGTGGCAAGTATAGATGAAGGGGAGTTTTATGTTAAGTTCCATGTGCGGAACAAGGAAGATGGCTTTCAATGGATCCTTGTTGCAGTCTATGGGGCTGCCTAGGAGGAGTATAAGGAAGCTTTCCTTATAGAGCTTGTCAACTCATACAGCAAAGAGTCGTTTCCGATGTTGATTGGGGGAGACTTTAACATCATCAGGAATCCTAGTGAGAAGAATAACAATAGAAACATTGATAAATGGCCATTCTCATTCAATGTTGTTATAGATAGTATGGACTTGAGAGAGCTAGAACTCTCTGGTTGTAAGTTCACATGGGCCAACTCTTTACCAAACCCGACTTTCGAAAAGCTAGATAGAGTACTTATGAGTATAGATTGGGAACAAAAATTCCTACTAGCAACGGTCAGGGCTCTAGATAGAAATCTTTCAGATCATGTGCCTTTGCTTCTAGATACGGGAGCAGGGACACATAACAATAACTAGCAAATATTCAAGTTTGAGCTTGGATGGCTGGTAAGAGACGGTTTCTATGACTTAGTCTCTGAGGTGTGGAGGAATGAGAACAAAGGGTCTATGAATCTAGAGAAGTGGCAAAATAAAGTGTGTAGACTCAAGCTGTTTCTTAGAGGTTGGGCAAAAAATATTGTTGGTCTTACAAAAAAGAAAAAGCGAAGCTTATAGCAAAAACAGATGAGTTGGATAAAAAGGCAGAAGTTCGATTATTGACACAACAAGAGCTAGATCTTAGGAATTTTTTGAAAAATAGACTGGCGAGTTTATTCAGAGAAGAGGAGATTAAATGGTACCAGAGGGCAAAAACTAAGCGCATTATGGAAGGGGATCAAAACACAAAGTATTATCATTCGATAGCTAATGGAAAACATAGAAAAACTAGAATTTTTCAGTTCGAACAAGATGAAGGTATGATAAAAGGTGACGTGCAACTTAGGAAGTATATTTCCAATTATTACAAAAACTTGTTTGGATCTCCAGAGGAAAATAATTTTTCCACGATGGAATCCCAGAAGGAGGATATTGCTCAAGTTTCGGAGGAAGAGAATGAGGTGTTGACGAACAGCTTCATAGAGGAAGAGGTGAAGCAGGCAATTTTTCGAATGAACACAATAAAGCTTCGGGACCTAATGGTTTCCCAGCAAAGTTTTATCAGGTTTTTTGGAATGTAATTAAGGAGGATCTAATGGCCCTTTTGGTGATTTTCATATAGGAAAATTACCTTTACATAGTTTGAATTTTGGTATCATTACTCTATTGCCTAAACAAAAAGAAGCCAGTTGAATTCAACAGTACATACCCATTTGTCTTTTGAATGTAAGCTTCAAAATTTTCTTGAAGGTGATGGCCAATCGAATAGCTCTAGTAGCTCAGAAGGTCATTAAACCTTCACAGACAGCTTTCCTTCCAGGCAGAAATATAATGGAAAGAGTAATTGTGTTACATGAAACAATCCATGAGATACATAGGATGAAGAAGAGTGGGGTTATTCTGAAACTAGATTGTGAGAAAGCCTATGATAAAGTGGATTGGAAGTTCTTGCAACAAACTTTAAGAATTAAAGGCTTCTCTTTCTTGTGGTGTAAGTGGATTGACAGTATTATTAGAGGTGGGAGTGTGGCTATCAAGGTAAATGATGATATAAGGAATTTTTTCCAAACAAAGAAAGGCCTAAGACAAGGTGATCCTTTGTCGCCAATTCTTTTTAATCTAGTGGCAGATATGCTAGCCATCTTGATTCAGAGGGCAAAGGATCATGGAAAATTTCAAGGTGTGATCCCCAACTTAGTAGATAACGGTCTCTCTATTCTGCAATACGCTGATAACACTATTCTCTTCATGGAACATAATCTAGGAGAAGCCAAAAATCTCAAGTTGGTACTAAGTGCCTTTGAGAAGTTGTCTGGTTTGAAGATTAATTTCCATAAGAGCGAATTGTTCTGTTATGGTGAGGCAAAGGAAGTGGAGAGGGAGTATGTTGCTTTATTTGGGTGTGGAATAGGGTCTTATCCGTTTAGGTATTTGGGGATTCATATGCATCATAAAAAGCTTTCAAACAAAGATTGGCAGACAATTGAGGAAAGATTCCAAAGGAAATTAAGTAGCTGGAAAAGTAAATTTCTGTCAGTGGGAGGAAGATTGGTGTTAATTAATTTGATGTTGAGTAGTTTGGCTATGTTTATATTGTCCTTCTTTGAGGTACCTAAAGGTATACCCACGAAGCTTGATTATTACAGATCAAGATTTTTTGGCAATGTGATAAACACAAAAGGAATTATAGATTAGCTAAATGGAGTGTGCTGTGTAAACCCAAGGAATGTGGGGGACTTGGAATATAGAATCTTGAGTTGCAGCATAAATGTTTACTTAGTAAGTGGTTATACAAGCTCATCAACGAAGAAGAGATGTGGCAGAACTTGCTTAGGAAAAAATACCTGGCTAAGAAATCAATTACTCAAGTTGAGAAGCAGCCAGGGGATTCCCACTTTTGGGGAGGACTTATGACAGTTAAAGAATCGTTCTTGCGATTAGGGTCTTTTAAGGTTCGGGATGGAAAGCAATTGAGGTTTTGGGAGGATTGTTGAAACGGTGATTCCTCTTTCGACAAACTGTATCCATCATTATATCTGGTAGCTAGGAATAAGAATGTTAAAGTAGCAAAAGTGTTGGGGAGTATGCCTTTAAATGTCTCCTTTAGAAGGGCGTTGGCTGGTAGGGGTGAAAACGGATCGAAAACGGTTGGAAACTAGCTATACCATATTTGTTTTCATATTTTTTCAGAATCAGATTCGGAATCGGAAACCTCGGATACAAAAACGGAATCGAATATTACCGAATACAGATATGGAGCGAATACGAATTGGAACGAATACGGTAACGAATATTTATTTGAATATAAAAACCCCTCAAACTGAACTTTAGAAACCAACGAAGAGAGACAGCTTATATTTTTTTGTAAAACAATATATCAATATTTCCAAATTTTTAGCTAAACAACATATACAACAAATTTCAAGCATCCATATCAACAACACATTACTAATTTCTATGCAAGTATACAATCATATCACCATCTTCGATTTAATAACAAATTTTAGATATAATAATTTTAAGCGTTTATATCAACAAAAATAGTTTAGTCACATAATCAAATTTCCCATCACAAAATAGTTCATCCATATGACATGGACCATCCAAATAGTTTAAATACTTAATCAAATAGTTTATCACAAAATAATTCATCCATATAGACCACATCACATAAACTTAGTTCATCACACACATTAACATAGGTTCATCACAAACATTAACATAAGCTTAGTTCATCACAAACATTAACTTAGTTCATAACATAAACATTCAGCAACATTTCCTTTAAATATCCATTGGTGATATGTCATCCTCATCATCAAAACACTCCACATCATCATCTTCCTCATGATTTGTAGCCTTGGTCTATGAATAAAAGATTGATCACATATTAGTGGAAGTATGAAGGTCAACCAAATAATTCTATGAGTGAGTAATAGAAGCACAAACCATGGTCAATAAAGTAGCAAAAATACGCTCAAGGCTGTCCATGTCAATTTCATTGATGATAGACCCAACCACATTTCCACCTAAGTGTTCACAATCATATAATTACTTAAAATATAGAATACTTGTTGAAATATAGAACACAATTGTACAGTTAACTTAAAATTACCCTTTCTTGATGCTGCAGTCTAGTCTTTAGTGCAAATCAAAGCTTGCACAATTTCAGGATCTAGACGGCTGCGGAACAGATCAACAACACGTCTACTGGCACTGAAAGCTGATTCTGAAGCTGTAGTTGATACTTGAATTAATAGCACATCACGAGCAAGTCAAGAGAGAATAGGAAGCTCATGTTTCTTTAGTGACCACCATTGCAAAATATTAAATGTCCTTTTGTCTTTTGTGTCCCATTGCACTAGTGGTTGATCCATATACACTTCTAACTCAGTTTTAGTACCTTTTCCAGGGGCACTACTCTCACGCAAGTAGTTCAAAACATCTGCATCAAGGTCATCGTCACTCTCCCCATTCTTATCCTCACCCACTGCAGAATCCTTTTGCACACTTATATCAGCTATATTGTTTGATTTTGTTGAACTAGACACATAAGCATTGAATAGCTGGTTGACAACATCCATGAAATTCTTAATTTGTTCTGCAACTTTATCACCATAAATCTTGTTTGCATAGTAGTTGACTAACTGTGTCTTAAACCTAGGATCAAGAAAGCAAGCTACAGAAAGCCATATTGGACTTTTTCCAATACTTATCATACTTAACTTGCATTTTATAGCCCATAGATGCTATAATTGGATCAGGACTGCTGCACCATTCAGATATTGCAAGCTTAATTTGACAGAATTTAGTAAAAAATAGATTTGTTGTTGGATATGCACTGCCAGAGAAGATCAAAGTAGCATCATAGAATCTCTTCAAACATGAGCACAATGATTTTGCCATGGTCCAATTACCAGCTGTGGTGCACAATGAAAATATTTGCTTGTATGACGAAGAAAAAGCCTATCAAAAGCTGGTCTATAATGAATAGCTTGCTTTAACATGAGATAAGTGGAGTTCCATCTAGTTGGAATATCCCAAGAAAGACCACTGTTGGTATCCAAACCATCACATTTTGAGGCACACTTCATAAATTCTTCCCATTGCAATGTGGAATTCTTCACAATTGTAATTGTATTTCTGATATTTGAAATAGCTGATGCAATTTGCTTTAAGCCATCTTGAGCAACAAGATTGAAAATATGATTCAAACATCTCACATGAAAAATGCCCCATCACATATCAAGGGTGATATCTTATTAAGCTTTAGTACTAACCCCTTAGCACATGAATCATTGGCTGATGCATTATCCAAAGTAAGTGCAAGCAATTTTCTATCAAGGTTCCAGTCCAATATACTATCATAAAATTTCTTGCACAAGTTTTTCCCTGAATGATGGCCCTCAACATGCATAAACTTGACAATTCTTTTTTGCATGCACCAATTATCATCTATCCAATGCACAGTGATGCACATATAACCTTTATTTTGATTTGAGGTCCACATGTCCATGGTTGTAGTAAAGCGGCATGAAAGTGTTTTGAAGTACTCATATAATTTCTTCTTTTCCTCCATAAATATATTCAGTATATCTTTCCAAACAGTTATGCGACTTTTGATTGGAAAAGTAGGACGCAAGGATTTAATAAAATTCACAAAGTACTCATGCTCAACAATATTGAAGGGATACTCATGCATAATGATTGCTAAATAAAATTTCTTCAAGTTAATAGCCTCATCATACCTGTAAGTACCAATAGATGTAGTTCCACTACCGCTCTCATCCTTTTTGAGGTTTAGAAGCTGCTGACCACTTTTGATTTGGTGCTTGTGGGATAAGTGATTCCAAAATACTGATGTGCCCCTGCTGGTCTCACGACGAGATTTATAACTGCACTTCTTGCACTTAGCCCACAGCTCCATAATCTCTGTCCCATCATCTTGTGCAATCTTTTTATCAAACTTGTCAAAGTGCTGCCAAACCTGAGAACTACATTTCTTTGCTTTTTTTGCAAGAGGAACATCCGAAGCAGCAGTAGTATCCTCTGTCAAATCCACTTCAACTCTTGGTGCCGGTGTCGGGGCGATTGGAACAAGCGCTTGTCGATTCTCGGCATCTCCTCCCTATCCCTCCATGGGATGAGTTGGTTGTGATGTTCGCAAAGCTGCTATACTTGCACTGCTGCTACTTGCATATGATGACGAATCCATGACCTACATATTGTCCAAGCAGATAATGAATACTACATCATATATTTCAACCTCTCAGTCAGATAATGAATACTGCAAGCACTCTCATTCAAGCACAGAACACATGAATTAGGACCAAAAATCAATCCCATACAGCATCACAGCAACAGGATACTTCAACTCCCATAGCCATCGCCACCCCCTTATTTCCTCCTTTTCTTCCAGATAACATTGCAATTCGACAAATATGGCACCTAATTCAACCTATTTACTCTTCAATACACCGATTTCATGGAAAGCGAGGAAGCGGAAAGAAATGGGGGGCACCCGGCGAGAACCCTAGGTGCTAGGACTAGCTTACCGGGGGCATCGGCGTCAGGATTGCGCTGGGTGACGATGTAGTCCCCCGACTTCCAGAACTGGCGACAGAGCCGCGGCGGCGGGAGGGCGACCTTGGTGGACGGTGAGGACACGGCCAACAGGGGCACGGGCACGGGCACCGGGAGCTCTTCCTTGACGGGCACGAGCGCGCCACCGCCGCCGCCGATGCCCGAGGACTGGAGCAGATACAGCAAGGCCTAGCGCTAGCGCTCGAGCGCAGGGTCGGCGCCAGTGGCCGCGGGGGGGCGCGAGGCCGGGCGGCAGCAAAGGCCGATGCCCGCGCGGGGCCCGACGGGGGAGGCGGCCGCGGGGGCTCGGGGCCCGGCGGCAGCAGCAGGCGTGGGCGCAGGGTTGGCGCCGGTGGCCGTGGGGGGGCGCGAGGCCGGGTGGCGGCGGAGGCTGATGGGAGCGCGGGGCCTGACGGGGGAGGCGGCCGCGGGGGCTCGGGGCCTGGCGGCGACAGCAGGCGTGGGCGCAGGGCCAGCGCTGGTGGCTGTGGGGGACGCGAGGCCGGGCGGCAGCGGAGGCCGATAGGAGAGCGGGGCCCGACGGGGGAGGCGGCCGCGGGCGCTAGGGATGGCGCCGGCGGCTGCGGGGGCGCGGGGTCCGGCGGCGGCTGGCGCTGGGAGCGATGGTGTCATCACGTTTGTATGTGGAGACTGAGAGAGAGAGAATGTGCATACAAAGTTAGGGTTAGGTTAGGAGTAGTAAATGTAATGGGTGATGCGGATATCCGAAAATTTTTTCGGATAGTTTCCGACCGATTCCAAAATCCGCCGGATAATGCCTTTACCGTATTCGTATCCGTATCCGAGAAAAATTATCCGTTTCCGTTTCTGAATCCGAGATTATCTGAAAATTATCCAACCGATCCTATCCGTATCCAAAATTTCGGACGGTTAGCGGATAATATCCAAACCGTTTTCACCCCTATTGGCTGGGGATAATTTGGTATCTTGGTTTAGCCTAGTAGCTAGAGTGGCTCCGGTAAATCTCATGAATCAGCCCGATGTGTTCATTTGGAATGTTCATAAGAAGAGAATTTTTACAGTTAACTCTATGTACAAAGCCCTTATGTATACAGATGTACTATCGAGAAGGTCTTTTATTTGAAAACTTAGAGTTCCTCTCAAAATAAAGATCTTGTGGTATCTAAAACGAGGGGTCATTTTGACCAAGGACAATTTGGTAAAAAGGAGGTGGAAGGGGAGCACTAAGTGTTGCTTCTGTGAAAGTAATGAAACAATTCAACATCTCTTTTTTGATTGTCATGTAGCAAGATCTATGTGGAATGTTGTCTTGATTACTTTCGGAATTCAATCGCCCACGTGTGTTGCTAAGCTTCTTGGTAGTTCGCTAAATGGTTTACAACCTAGGTTAAAATATAATATTTTTGTGGGCATGGCAGCGTTGTGTTGGGTGGTATGGCTTTGTAGAAATGATGTAATGTTTAAGGGCTGCAATACTAACTCCTTTTTGCAGGTAATTTTCAGAGGGATGCACTGGGCGTGTCAGTGGTCACTGTTGCTTAATGAGGATGATGCTAGTTTGGTGAAGAAGGGATGCAAGCTCCTGGAAGTTACAATCTTGGAGTTCTTCTCAAAATGTGGGTAGAACTTAAGGAAGCGCTTGGAAACATAGTGTTCTCTTTTGCTTTCGTTTTGCTGTTAACGTGAAAGGGTGTGACTTTATGGGTGCGAGTCTTAAGGTTCTTGTTATGTTGTGCGGGGGTGAGAGCCTTGTGTAAGGTGTGAGTTTAAGAACTCTGAAATTCTTGTATGCTTTTGGCTATGTACATCCTGTATGGATACAGAGGCCAGGTTTTAATCCATTTTCTAAAAAAAAAACCTAATAAGACGTAGAAAAATAAACAAAACAACAACAAATAATTTATCGGTAAAATTTGTATATCTCTACTCCCTCCATCCTCTAGCATAAAAATTTGTCCAACAAAAACCATATTTTTCGAGTGGGATCCATTAGACCTTTTTAATACTAGTTCATCATTTTTTCTCATTTTAGCCATCAAACCAATAGTACTTCCTCCCCCTTGTTTTCTCTTCCTCATACTCTGTGCATTAATAAAGCATATTAGTCTTTTAATCTCTTGCTTAATATATCTTTGACTAGCTAAAACTACAGTCTTTTAGGGACATAGAGAGTACAATGAAAGAACCTTAAAATCAAATATAAAATTAAGTTCTAAAATTCAAATTTTGGTTGCGGCTAATAAACCAACAAACAAACTATACATATACAGTTGGGTCGATGATTTTGAAATGGAGTAACTTGCATTCGCAGTAAAAACCTTGGCATGTGGGTTCAATCTAGGACAAGAACTTGAAAAATAAGCATATAGATTCAAGATGCATGTATTTTGGTTAAAAGATCAATATGCCACACCAGAATTTTTTAGCCATGTAAGTAGCCAGTCAGGCCATCTAGATAAGGGTCTACAGGTTTTGCTTTTAGTCGGTAGTGTTCATCATGAAGCGTAGTGTGCTACATGACTGTAAATAGAACGTTATGCTCTCCATAATGCAATTTTCTGAGGATTCTCACATATCCACTGTTGATAATCTAAGTCAATTAACTTCATTGTGTTATGATACTAAAAACAATTTGCCATTTTGAATCTAAAAATATAATTATTTGTCAAAACTAGGTGTTTGCAAAACAACATAATTTCCAAGCAACTCAACCGTCCAAATTAACATATATCATTCTGTTTCCGGTAATGAACACTGCAAAATACAAAATTGAATCTAGAAGCCAATAGTCTAGAAGTTATGTTTAGAATACAAACAACAACAATGTTTCTGACTAAAATGCACATGATTGCCAAGTTTATGTACCAGTATGCTCATTTTTTAAGTTCTTACACTATATTGTACCCACGTACCAATTTCTTGTACCACGGGTTCAATTTACTCATTAAAATGGAACTACGATCTACTAGATTTCATGTAGACTAAATTGGGCAAGTTTGAATGGTTCTAGAAGCTAGCCTGGTAATATTATCCAGGAAATGTGGTCTCGAGGAACACCGTATTGACACCCATATTTGGCACTAGTTTGAACTTTAGGCAAATTCAAGCCAAATTTGGAAAAGATCAAAGCCTTCACACTAAGACCGGTTCGACTACAGGTGTCTGAGCGGTCCAAACGAAAAAGGGACCCAAACCTTCTATATAAGGCCGGTCTGACCGGTGGCATAATGGCAGTCCGACCGGTGGCACAATGGCAGTCCGACCTCAGGTGTTCGGGCAGTCCAACCTTTAGCCCCGAGTCCGAATCCAGTTTTGATATTTCTCATATTTCCTTGCTTAAGGCTAAGGGTTTTGGAGTCTTAGTTGATCTCTAAGCCTAATAGGACGTGGAGAAGACCTTATAGATGCAAGACACACCGTTTAGTTGCAAAAGAAGAACCCCAATGATAAGAAGGAGATCACATTGAAGACTTCAATGCTCGAGGGGCAAGAGAGCAAGACAAAGGTTCCAAATTGCAACAAGAAAAGAGTCAAACGACGGCTAAAGTCAAGGTCGCCTAAGAGACAAGAGAAGGCAGATCTTCGGTGGTATTTTTCTTCTTTATGGTTCTACTCTAGGTGTTGCCCATTGAGTTTCAACAGTATGTGGATGCCACCTGCTTATATGCAATGTTATTGTTCATCATGGGTATCATTACAGCGACAGATTTTGAATAATCAATCATGCTCATCTCATAGTCAGTCAAAACAAAATAATTGGTTACAAAAGAATCAACATAAAAAGGTGGTGAAACAAGAGTAGAGGCCAAAGCAAAACACATCAACATCCAAAGAAGAAAAAGCCTCTCAAAATAGTAATCTTAGGTCATCATTAAACATATAGTCTTAGAGGCTTTCATGGCTATTATTGGTAAATATCGTCCTTAGTTAACCCCATGCTTAATGCTTTTCGGCTCACAAGTTTGCCAAAAGACAGGGGGCATGTATTGACACTCAAATTTGGCATTAGTTTGAACTTTAGGTAAATTCAAGCCAAATTTAAAAAAGATCAGTGCCTTCACATTAAGGCCGGTCCGACCGCAGGTATCTGAGCGGTCCGATCGGAAAAGGGACTTGAACCTTCTGTACAAGGCCGGTCCGACCAGTGGTATAATGGCTATCCGACTTCAAGTGTTTGGGTGGTCCGACCTTTAGCCCCGAGTTTGAATCTAGTTTTGGCATTTCTCGTATTTTCTTGCTTGAGTCCGGGGTTTTGGAAGTCCTAGTTGATCTCTAAGCCTAATATGACATAGAGAAGACCCTGTAGACGCAAGACCACCCATCCTATAAATATAGGGGGCTAAGGCCAAAATCAATCTATTACCCCTATCATCTATATTCTACATCTCCCTACTTCTTTCTTCACATATTCCATGCTTATTCATCTCTAATCCCTCAATTGCTCGTCATTTCTTGTCTCTACAGCGTTTGAGGACGTCCTAGCTGGTCTGCCGAGCCTAGGACAAACTGGCACGTGTTTATCCTAACAGAGGCCTTTCCGGGTGATCGTTCGGTAGCATCTATCCCGTGGCTATGTGTTTTTAGATGTCGCTATGGGTTGCAAGGTACTCATGAGTGTAGCGTTTTTTGTCACTACACAGAATAGGCAAATACCGCTGTGCTGTTTCCTGTTGGCGCCCACAGATCAATGGCACAACGCAGCCGGAAAGTGCTGCTAGGTAGTTTGCACAGTTGTGTGCCGTCACCACGTCTGAAGTTTATCATCTCAAGCTAGCGCTACAAAATCTTTCCCTGCGAAACGAAGGTACTTCGTGAAAATGCAGATCTTGTTAGAAATAAATAATTGTGTATTTGCCATTATCATATTGCTCTCTCGTGCATATGCTTGAAACGGTAAAAGCCTTGTACAGGGCAGCTAGCGATCAAGCGATGCATCTTATGCTTCCTCTATGTTATTGTTGGACTGTATTTTGGAACTTGGTCGGTTAGACTAGTATTTGTTGATTCTGGTAGTAATATTTTTTTCTGTATGATAACTCAAATCCAATTCGAATGCTCTAACTAGCTCTCCAAGTTGCATTCCAAAGGACCCAACTGGTACAGCTCCTACTCAAAGGGTAGAACGGAGCTAAGAAACGACGGTAGAGATGTTCAAATGGGCCGTGCCCTATTAGGCCTACCCGGGCACGGTGCTATAGCACCGTGCCCGGGCCGGCCTAGCACGGCATGGCCCACGGACTGTAGCAGTGTGCCAGTGTTGCGACAGTGTTCGGGGAGGCTGATCATTGCCTCTCCGGCCGTTGCTATAGTGTGCTACAGTGTATAGGAAGACCGACCGTTGGTACCGTGTTCGCTCCGGTGGTCCAGTAAAAACTTGACACATGTCCCCAACGGTCCGAAATAACGGCTAGATTTTGAATTTAGTTGTTGAAGGACAAAAAAATCCAAAAAATTATGAAATTTTTTCCTATAAATAGGGCAGTCAGCAGCAGCATTTTGGCTCATCCAAACCTCCCAATCTCTCATCTTGTTCTCTCTTCTTCTCTTTTTTGCTCTCTTGCGCTCTAAATTTTTGATTTAGACAAATTTTTGTCTAAAATTCAAAAAAATTTCACATTCCCATAGCTGATAGCTGCAGCCTCCGGTGCTCCTGCAAGGTAAAAAAATTCTAAATTTTCTTCTTTGTTCGTACTATTTTTTTACTAATTTTCTCTATTTATATTGCAGGATAGATCCGAACTACCCGACGTTCCAACTGAGTGACTTTGACCCGAGCTATCTGCCAATGTCGCAGGGAGACGACTCCGGGTCGGCTCCTACACCGCAAGGACAGCCGAAGGAAGTACATGCGACTTCGGAAGGATCCAGAACTGCAAGCGGGAGCCTATCAACGGCAATTGGCTCGAAGAGATCAAGAACTTCCTCTGCCTGGCAACATTTTGATGAGATCAAGGAAGCCGGCGTGGATGAAAGGGAGGTAACCTACGTGAAATGTAGAATTTGTAAGACTAAACTCTCTGGAAAATCTTCTGGTGGAACAGGGCATTTGAGGCGGCATGCTGAGGCGTGTTCGAAAAAGCAAGGTTACCAGCTACGACAACAGTAACTAGTACTAAATCCTGACGGTACGGTACGTTCATGGGAGTATGATCCTCAATTAGCACGAGATTCCCTTACCCGTTTAATTGCTAGACAGGATCTACCCCTAAACTTTGGTGAGTTTCTTGTATTTGAGACTTATATTAAAACTGCTCATAATCCTAGGTTTCAAGCTGTTAGTAGACAGACCACAACCCAGGACTTGGTAAATGTTTACAACCAAGGCCGGAACAGTATTAAACAATTGTTTGCTACATGCACCTTTTCTATTAGTATCACATTTGATATTTGGAGTGGTAGGGCTAAGGAGGACTATATTAGTGTAGTTGCTCATTATGTTGATGATAATTGGGAACTACAAAAAAGAGTAATAGCTTTAAAATTAATTAATGTTTCACATACTGCAGAAAATATTGGTGAACAAATTTCTAGAGCTTGTGAGGATTTTAGCATCACAAATAAAATATTTACAGTAACTCTAGATAATGCAGCTGTAAATTCTAGAGCAATGGAAATTCTGCAGCCTTTATTCAATGTTTATGTTGAATTATTTCTTTTATATCAATGTTGTGCTTGCCATGTTATTAATCTTATAGTTAAATCCGATTTTAAGAAAATAAGTGTGTATCTCGATTTCATCCGTGAAGCCATAACATGGCTCAATGGTTATAATCCTCGACTTGCGATCTTCAAACAATTCTGCATCGCTTCGGACAAGCGTCCACGCAAGTTCCAAACAGATGCGGACCATCGATGGAACTCAACTTATTTGATGTTGAGACACGTCTTGCCTTACAAGGATATACTAACTGTTTTTTTTCAGTCCAAGAATGTTGTTACCAGTGACGGGCAACTGCTACTGACAGAACATTCTTGGCATGTTGTGAAAATGTTTTATTACTTTCTTGAAATATTTTATGATGCAACCGTTACTTTGTCTGGCGTTTACTATCCAACTGCTAATTTAATTTTACATAAAATTTTTGAGATTGCCACTTTATTAAAAGAATATGAAAATGACCAACTACTAGGACTTGCAGTATTTCACATGAAGCAAAAATATCTTAAATATTAGAGGGACATTCCATACTTGTATGCTTTTGTATTTATTCTTGATCTTAGGGGTAAAATATGGGGGTTTCTTAATATTTTGAATCTTATTAGGGATGTAATGAATATTGATTACACTAACTACTATTCCGATTCTAAGACTAAATTGTATGAAATATTTCGAAAGTATAAAACTAAGTTTCAGGGATTCGCGTGCAAAGAGCCCCACCCGTCCCTGTCCCAGGTAAGAAGAAATTACAGTGAACCGAATTTGGGGTGATTTCTCTTCTTCTTCGAGCACCGGTGGTAGAAGTTCGGCCGCCACAAGTCCTGCACATCTTGAGTTGTCCACCTACTTGGACAGCGACTCCATCAACCAGGAAAATCTCAATGTTCTTCAATGGTGGAACGATCACAAGATCCAATATCCCGTGCTCTTAAAGTTAGCACGGGATGTGTTTACGGTGCATGTGTCTACAATATCATCTAAATCGGACTTCAGTCTTTGTGGAAGAATTATTGAGGAGAGAAGAAGAAATCTCCGTAGTGAGGTGGTAGAAATGCTACTTGTGGTTAAAGACTGAGAGCTAGCCAAGGAACATACCTAACACATCGCGGAGAATCAAGATTTGACTGATCAGTTTAAAAATCTTTACCTACAAAATGAGGAACTAGAGTAATGTTTTTAATTTTTGAGTGTTGACCTTTACCTGTACTCTTTTTTTTGTCATGGTTTTCTCAAAATTGAGTTTTTACATGACAGAGTTTTTAATGAGGCAGCTGTGTAATATCAAATTTAATAAAGGTCATTGCACAATTTTTTCCTATATCTATGTAGAAATTAAATTACATAATTATATATGTGTTTCTATTTTGCTTGTTTAAAAATATGAAAATTTCCTCCTCTGGTATCATCAAAAAACATCCTCATGTTTTTTTTACTTATCTCAAATAATTTTCCCCTATATTTATGTAGAAATTAAATTACATAATTATATGTGTTGTGATTTTGCTTATTTTAAAAAAAAAATTTCCTCCTCTAATATCATAAAAAATACCCTCATATTTTTTTACTTCTCTCAAATAATTTTTTTTGTATTTTTTTTCATTTTTTTACCACTCCTCTATTTTTACAAATTTTTTAAGTCTTTTTTCTTTTTTTTCCTTTTTTACAGTAGCATTTTTTTAGGGTCTGCGCCGTCGCCGGCGGGCCAGCTCGCAGCGGGGCAGACGCCTAGGCCAACGCGATGGCGGGAAGACCGTAGCAGACTGGGCCAACCCGGGTATGGTGGGCCGCCGACGGGCCGTGCCTAGGCCGAGGGGGAGGCAAGCGGGCCAGCACGGCACAGCTCGCTACAGTGGACATGCATAAACGGGCCATAATGTAGCAGGCTATGCCGGACCGTGCCTCGGGCCGTGCCGGTCCGGTCCGCCCGTTTGGCCAACACTAAGCGGCGGGAATGCTGCTCCATCCTTATAGTGTAATTTTTAGGAGCGGACTGACGTTCCACTCTGTATTATTCAGGATCACGGAAGTGTTTGGTACAGCTCTAGTTTCATGGACAAAAATCCTGAAGTAGAAGCTATGCTAAACGGACCCAAAATAGAAACAGTAATCCTTTTTTAAAAAGCCGCAGCGCTACGTGGAGCCCAAATCAGAGTCAAGAGTTCATACGTCAAGCAATTGGCCGCTTCTGAACCGACTAGCCTAAGTACTACAACTACTACTGCCTAGCCCAAGCTGGGGCCAAATTACTACTTCCTAGCCCAAATTTAGTATTTGAATTTGGGCCATCACAGTAGCGCAGGCCACCGGTGTCCCGAGCCACAACCCACGAGGAAGTTTTCCCCCGCCCCTGCGGCCTCCACGACCCAGCAAGGCAACAGCGCGCTCCGTGCCGACGAGCCGAAACGCGCGAAGCCGCGAACGAAACGGACGCCATCGCCCAAGGGTTTTTTACTGTTACTAATTTAATTTTTTTTTAATTTACAAAACTAATTTTTAATTTGGTTATTTTGCAGAAATAGGCTCTTGCCGCCGTGGGCCACGGCGGTATTTAAAAACCGCCGTGGCCCAGGGAGGCGAATGGCCTCCCCGTCAGGCGCGGCTAACGGCGGCCCCCCGCCGTTAGCCGGGGGGCCACGTGGCGTTGCCGCCCTCGGGGAAGGCGGCGAATGCCTCCAGGGGGCCGAATGCAAAAATGCATTCGCCGTCGTCCCCCAGGGCGGCGAATGCATAGCGTACCGCCGGATTCGGACGGTCCGATCCCTGTGCGGACCGTCCGCTTAGGTATCGAACCGTCCGAATCGTCTGATCGGACTGTTGCCCCTCGAATTGGACCGTTTAACTGACCATTGCCTAAGATCAGACCATCCGCCCAGGAATCGGGCCATCGGAATGCACACGATCGGACCGTTGCCCCCGGATTGGACCGTTGATCGGACTGACCGTTGCCCCAGATCGGACCGTCCATCTAGGGATCAGACCGTCCGAATACCCCCGATCGGACCGTTGCCCCCTCCCGATCGGACCATTGCCCAGCCCAGGCCTCGGCCCCCTGGAGCCATTTGCAAATTACCAAATTTAAAAATTTTGTTGCTAATTTTTAACCCCAAAAATGTACGTACTGAATGATTTTTAATTCGACATTGGAAGACGATATATTGTATTATTCGTCATCCACTCGGTCGATACTTACGCAGTGCACGTACAATAGCATAGTGATATTAGCTAGATGCGAGCCGTTCGCATTGCGGCATGATGAATGCGACACCCATAGTACGAAATACAACAAGGGATACTACATTGTTAGCAGTACAATGTATCCGCTCGTTCTAGTCACCAATTCCTAGAAAAGCGGGCGATTTGTTCATGGTACGATCTAGACAGGCTGTATTCGGCTGGTGATTCTGGTTGCATGTTCCAGTGCCGTGATAGATATGATGGCGTGAAATTGTCAATCCATTGTCTGAATTGACACCTCCTTGGAGGATCCAGTGGGACGAGTTTGATTAGTAAATTCGTCACGTTTGATGAAGGTAAACTATCTGCAGGAAGTAAGGTGCGGCTTAAACTTATATCGATATCGTTGTCAAGAATGTTCGGACAAACAAAGCTTCTGCGTCGCAGAGTTCCTGGCCTTCTCGACCTGATGACCTGGCAACGATCACCACAAGCACACGTTGGACGGTCCTCCCATCGCGGTAGTCCGAGAGGTCGATTTCTCCAGTCTGCCCCTTCTAGCTCTAGACGTTGTTCGTGCTCTGCCCTCCTGGCCATGTATTGTGCCATGCTTTCGTCTAACGGGAGGTAATCATATTCCGGGTTGCCGTTGTCAATCCACTCGATGAAGCCGCAATATCTTCCCTCGGTCTGTTAAGGTAAATATCCTGGTGTCGGAGGATGAAACCTCGACGGCGGGAAGTCAGGAGACCCCCCTTTTGAGATTCGGCCAGGGGAGTAGTTCTCAGGCGAAGCCGGCGTTATGGTGTAGAAGAAAGATACGCGAAGAAGACGTAGAAGAAACAGAGGAGTCCGGACCGTCCGGAGCGGGTCCGGACCGTCCGAACCGTGAACGAAGGCAGAAGGGTCCGGACCGTCCGAACCCGTCCGAACCGAGGAGATCGCGCAGGGAAGAAGGGATCGATGCACAAGGAAGACACGGGGATTTATACAGGTTCGGGCCGCCAGAGCATAATACCCTACTCCTGTGCGTGTTTTGCTATGAGGAGGATGAATGTGGTATTATGGTTACAAGGTGTATCTAGCTCACGGCCGGAGCCGGAGAAGAAGAACAGTGGTTAGAGAGTGAGCTCGGGGGTGCAGAGCAGAGAGTTAGAGGACGGGGAAGCTCCTGTCTAGTTCGGCCCCCCGTTCTCGGTGGCTTGGATCCTCCTTTTATAATCAAGGGAGTCCACAGTACTAGCACACCAAGAGAGAGAGAGAGTTTCTGGAGAGTTCTCTGGTCCTTCCCTCCGCCTGCGACGCCCACGCCGGAGTTGGAAGACGTCCAGTCGCTCACGTCCGCCTGCAAAGCCTGCGCCGGAGTCGGTGGAGCGTCTGGTCGCTCTCGTCCCCGCCTGCTGAGCCCATGCCGGAGTAGGTATGCAGCGGGCGGTAGAGTCGTGTGGATGTGATGGGATGTGATGGAGCACGCTGCCGAAGTCAAGAGTCTCTGACTGCTTGGACTTCGGCGCACACCCTCGCCACAGAAGTCAACAGGCCTCTGACAGCAGTCAGGTGTCCACGGGGGGCCGTCCTGAGACACTTACGCGTGGCGGAGCGGACGACAGGGGCAACGTGCCCCGTCGCCTCATCATTAATGCTGATATTTGGAGAGCTGGTCCATCGATCCTGCCGAAGACCGACATGTGGGCCCCGGGCAGGGAGTGAGACGATGGCGCCCGGAGGCAAGGCACGGGCCCGAGGCCAACGACGCCTCGGGGCCGAAACCGGTGGGGACGGCGCCCCGAGGACGTGCCCGGGGCCGATAGGGTCAGCGCCCCGGGGTCGTGCCCGGGGCCAAAGGCGAGGGCGCCCCGGGGACGTGCCCGGGGCCGATAGGGTCAGCGCCCCGGGGTCGTGCCCCGGGCCGATAGGCGCGGCGCCCCGGGGCCGAAGGCGAGATGGCCCCTCGGGGAACTGACTTGGCCGATGACCCACGCGTCCCCAGGGTATGTGGGACCCCCTATCCCATTTCGCCGACAGTGGCCCCTGGCCCTGTTGCTCGGCCGGAACCGCTCCGGGTAGGAACGGGGCCACGTCTTTGAAGAAATGAGGGGACGCTGGGTCCGCCTGGTTCATCTTGAGCTGGTGGAGCTTGACGTCTTTGTTGCCTTAGACGAGATACGTGCCCGGGACCCGGGCTGAAAACATGGAACGAGTGTTGAGGAAGGCCGGCGGCAGCGGTCGCGATGGTTGTCACAGCCCTAAATCTAAATTAAGGTAATTAGTGTTAAGCCCTAGCTAATCCTTTGCTTTGTGATAGTTGTCACTTCCCAAGTTCTATATATCTAAAAATCCCACAAAAATTCCTAAACATGTCAGGTGATGTGAGTAAGCCCCTGTAAATTTTACATAATTTTATCCCTTCAATAAATACTTCAACCAAGTCCCTCAACTCAGCAAAGCTAGGAAGCTAGCTGAAATAAATTAGTTTACTTCTAAAATTCACCACATGAAAATAAAGACTAATTAGACAGAGCCCTTTTGCCAAAGTGTGTGCCAACATGAACCCTATCATCAGGAATTTTTGGATTAATTTATCTCCCAAAGAAAACACATAAAATGATGAGATCAAGGCACTGGAGAAACGAACTAAACTGCAGAAAGACTGGATTAGTATGCCTACTTTGCTTTTTCACCAGAGATGAACCAGACCTCTTCTAGCAACGATTTTTGGTCAGCAGGTTAAACACATCTTTCTTTACCTCCAGTAATTTTCCCATGAATTATGCTCCTCATTAACTTAGTGAAACAGTAATGCAAAGACTTCCTGCTTGACAGCTAGCAAGACTTAGTTTCTGGAGTTTTCTCCTCTCATCTTTCACTGACCAGTGGGACCCACAACACCCTGGCCCACCTGTAAGCCTCTGCCAGTCTTGGGACAGTGAGTTTCACCCCATTCCTACTCACACCCCTCTCTTTTCCATAGGAATTAACTACAAGGACCCACAAGTCATAGAGTAAATCTAGCTAAATATGAGTAGAACATTGTTGCCTGACATGTGGGACCCACCAGAGGCACTGTAGCAGTGGAGACGACTCAGCATTGCATGGCAGACGTGTCTTCCTCTCGTTCTCCTCTCCCACAGCACACACAGAGTGACCTAGATGAGCTCCTCCATGGAGCATCGACCATTTCGACTCAAACTCCGCCAGTAGAACCTCTCACCCTTCCTCTTCACGCTCCCACCGGAGAAATCCACAGAATCCCCAAAGATCACCGCCGTCAAGCTTATTCTTCCCTCTGCCGAAGGTGTTCGGTTGAGCTCGAGGTTGCTCCAGTGAGCTCCACCCTTTCTAAGCTTCGGGAACATGATCTATACCTTCTGACCGTTCCATTTTTATTCTTGGCTGCCCTAGGACCGCCGGTCGAGGCCGCCGTGTTTCGCTCTCTGCTCTGCAGCGCCGCCGCCAGGACATCACGGTCGTTCCGGCCGATACAGTACACCACCGACCGAGCCCTTGCGCCAACCTCATCGCCTCACTTCCAGAAGACCACCGGCAGAAGGAATCAGGAAAGGATGTAGTGAAGCTTGAGATCGAGGTCATCTTCCCCAAGTCCGGCCAACTGCCGCCGCCGTCGATTTCTTTCTCTCTGGTAGTCCTCAGTTCCATTCATTGCACAGGAGCCATCACTAGGAAGTCTCTAACCTGTTAGACACCTCACCCCGACTGCAGAACCCCGGGAGAAGGCCGCCGATGTGAAACCGAAGGAGTTCGCCGCCGCCGGGCCAAGTTCGCCGTCGCCGTTGCTGTTTCCGTTTCACCGAGACCAGCACAACCTTCAGTGAGCATCTTGGTACCCTTTAGACGCTAAGGCATGCTTTGTTTTGGCCTGAAATCGCCCGTAGCCGAGTCGGCCTAGCCAACCCGAACCACTCCGCCGCTGGAGCTCGCCGCCGGCGAGATTCCGGTGACCCGAGGTGCCAAGAAGACCGCCCTTAGCTCCGCCGTGAACTCCTCTATCTTTTCTCTTTGGGGCCCGGCTACAGCGAGCCGCCGTTCGCCGTCACCGCGCCGAGAAGCTCGCCGGCTCTGTTGCCCGCTGTCCTTCTCTGTTCGCCAGGCCGGACCAAACACTCCGGGAACGGACGGTCCGATCTGTGCGCCCGCGCCCTCGCGCCTATGCCCTCGTGCCCGCGCCCTCGCGCCCGTGCCCTACTCTGCTTTGCCTCGCTGGCCTGCGGGCCCGTGCTGCAAGGGAGAAAAGAAGAAAGAAGAAAGAAATAGGAAAAGCAATTAAAAGATTATCTTACAACAGAAAAATGGCTAAACTTTGCAAATCCATAACTTCTCCATTTTTGACTCCAAATTGAGTGAAACCAATTTTGTTAGCTCTGTAAATTTGTGAACTTTATTACTGTAAAATAAAATAGGACAACTTCTGTACAGAAAATATCCATAAAATAATATGAAGCAAAATTGACTTATTTTGGGCTTAATAACTTGAAATATTCCCATAAAATTCATCCTATTTGCTACAAATGTGAAACCACTTCTGTTAAACTCAGAAAATTATAAACTTACTGTGGAAAAGTTATATTTGATAAAAATACCTCCCAAAATAGGCCTAAGTAATTTTCTAACCTTTCTTTTTGTTAAACTTGTAAAATTCATATCTAAATCATTTTAAATCGGATTTCAGTAAACCAAATTTTGTCGGAACCAGGAAGATATGTATTTTCACATAAAAATGCTCACACTCATAAAATCCTACCAGAGAAGTCAAGCACTTATTTTTCCACTTAGAGTTTTCCTATAGTTTCTGGCTTTTTGTCGTTTTCAGCCCTTCTACCTTGTCATTTTTGTATCTCCCAATCCAGGGATGCAAATGACTTGGTTATTTCTCCTAAAATCTTGTTAGGACATGCTATACCTACTGTATTTATCTCATAATTAATTAATCATGTTGCATAGATATGTTTATTGCTTCTTATTTGCATATTGCTTCTTATCGATAGATTCTGAGGATACGGAGTACGTGGAGATTAATCCAGAGCTTGAGTGTGACTCATCGCTGCAGCAATGGCAAGGCGTCTAAGCATATTGAACCTATGTTTTCAATAAATTGATTTGTTTGTTAAAACAATATCTATATGCATGCTTCAGTCTGTTCAAAATGGGGAAAATGGGTAGAGTTAATATTACCTAATTGTATGCATTTCCATTCCTTGTTTTATTGATGCCATGTTTATACATTGGTCACCCCCTGGTTAAGGACTTTGGGATACCTTCATTTTACCGGAATGCTTAGCCATGCTTATTTCTAGACTTAGAAAGGTCCGATAGATGGAGCTATCGGTTCAAAACTAGTTTAAAGCGAATGGATGGGTTAAAATCTGAAAAGAATCACTTCTAATGTATAATTGAGAATATGTTTGACTTGGACGGATGATAGGGCGATGAAGGGATGGTGTTTCCTCCCGATGCACGTAGCTCCGTCTGGGTCGTTAAGGACCGAACATGTTGACGTCTATTCAAGCACCCTACGTACTTTCCACACGCCGGGAGTGGTTAACGGCTTAACTCAGTAGCAACGGGAGGCTGTGGCCATCTACGCCCGTCCGTCAGTCGTGAGGAGGGATTTCCGTTGGATGGACCTCGAGCGCGCCTGGCTGTGGCCGGAGGTGCCTCCCACGACGGTAAGCCCGCCTTAGTCATCACACACGCAACGACTAAGTTGTCGGGGGCCCAGACGTGGTTTAGGTGGTTGGGCGCTAAGCGTGCAAAAGGTTCTGTTGTGAACCTCTAGTCCGCACTCAATGTGTAGAGTGTGGGTACCGGCAAGGTACGAATCAAACTAGAGTGTAGCCGTTTGGCTTCTATCACATCGTGTGGGTAAAGATGTATACCTCTGATCAGAGTAAGAACTATTTCGAATAGCCGTGTCCACGGTTACGGACGATCCGCTTGATGTGTTCCTCAGTCATGTAGCATCCAATTTGGGTTATGTGGTTACCAATGACTTAGGATAGTCATGGATGGATGGGTTTATATAAAGGGATTTTTAATGTTAATTATGACTTGGCTTTAGTCATTGAAAATGGTGTGCTAGTGTAGCACAATTGTTTGGGCAAGGATGGCCCATGATGATGCTTAAAGCATGAATTATGCTCATTTATATTCCATTTTCAGAACCATATACTTGCTGTCTTAAAATTTCAGATTGAGTTATTTCACAAAATGCTTATAGTTTCGAGTATTACTTGCTCAATATAAAATCAGCTTTGTGCAAAATCAAATCAATATAGGCCTTTCTTCCTTGATGTAAGAAACCAGCATGCTTCCTTTGTACTCATTATTATTGTGTAAGTCTTGCGGAGTACCATTCGTAACTCACGTTGCTATTTTTTCAGGTGAGGACAACGACGAAGCTGATGTGGTCTACTATTATCTTCCTTGCCGAGGGTGGAGAGCGAGGATAATTAGTAGTTTGAGTTGAGCTCTACCCCCAGTTGGTTGCCATGTGCATGGGTTTGGCACCAACTGGGTTCTTGTCTTTTGTGTTTTATATTCCCGCTGCAAATCTTTTTGTGTCACTTTGTGATGAATTAGGGTGTGAACCCTCTAGTAGAAAAACTCTATAACCCTGCTACTCGTCTATCCATTTTTAGAGTACTTGTTGATGTTTATCAATTGCTTGCGATGAAAAAGTGTGAGGCTAGTCGCTTTCCTGGGGACTAGCTGAACATGAGTATGAGTTGTGTGTAATTGAGATGGTTGGGGGATAAGCTATATGGTGGTTCGAAGTCCTCTGGGTAACGTATCGTGTTTGGTCGCCAACCATCGAGTGGTTTGACGGGCGTATGACGGGGAGGACTGGCAAGCTATCCTTATGATGTTATCTCTTTTGTATACTTCTCGGCATTTTGGACTTCGTATTGTGAGCAGTGGGTAAAGAATTATGGCAATCTGCGATGAGGATGGATGGTTACCGTACTTATTTGGTTTTTATTCGAGACCCCATCCATCTAGATAGTTCGCGTTGCCGTAATAGTTACTCTTCATAATGCACTTCCGGGGTGCCCACAATGGTGATGCGGCAGCTTGCCGCCCGTACTGTCGCCAGCGAGTTCTTTGTGGCGACCGCTGGCCGGAGATGGCGGCAGGAATGAGGCGCGTCGTCCGTTTGGAGGCCTCCACCAAATCCGCCGCCGATGAGTTCTCCCGAGCCTGGCCCAAGATGGAGGCGCGGGAGAAGGAAACACTCTCCCGGGGAGAACGCGTCCGGGCCCAAGAGGCTGGGCTCGCGTCCCGAGGGTGTGAGTTCGGCGTGCGCGAGGGAGTCGCGGTTGTTCGCGAGGAAGTCACGGTGGTTCGCGAGGATGCCGCGGTTGTTCGCGAGGAGGTCGCGGTTGTTCGCGAGGAGGCGCGGGAGGCCGTGGTCGAATCCGCTGCCCCGGAGGCAGGGTTCTTCGACCGCGGCGAACATCTTGTAGAGCCGATGCCTGACGAAGAGGTTGAGGAAGACGCCGGTTTCCTGCAGACGCCATACGCGGGCGCCTTCGGGGCCCGGGGGCCCTCCATGCCCCCGAGTGCTCCCCATCCGACGTCATCCGGGACCCGGTCAGAAGTACTCCCGGTGACGCCCCCGTACGATCAGGGCCTCGCTCGTGGCTTGCGCTCTTGGCGGTTTGGCCTGTCTTGTACACGAGAGAGGTGTTTGTATAGATATATGATTGACGTTTATATTTCGTACCTTAGTTTATTGTGTTGTCCGGAGGTTGCTGGTGTTCGGGGCCTCGTGTCCGGGAACGCCGAGTACCGGGCGTCGCCCGACAGCGAGATCCGGGAGCTGCGAACAGCCGTCGGGCCCACGGCCCCTGTCCGGGCTCCGACGTAGCCGCTTGCTTCGGGAGCCCAGTCCCCGGGGGCAACGGACGCGCCGGTCGCTCCGTTCGGGAATCGGGTTTCCCCTGGGCGCGAGCCTTGTGGAGCGATAAAGTTCCGCAGGTTCGGCCCCTGCCCGTCTTCTGGATCCGGGGCTCTCCGCGCCCCCGGGCACCGTTGGCCCTAGGGGCATGGCGAGAGGCGCCAGGGACACCTTTGATTCGCCAGGAGCCCCCTCGGGAACTGATCCTGCCCGGGCTCGCCAGGCAACGAAGCCCCGGCGCCACGGCGGCGGCTGAGGAGGAGCTGGCCAGGTTGGGTCACCGCAGCCCGTCCCGGGGCCTAGGCTGACCATAAATAGGGGTAGAACAGTTGAGCAACATGTAAAGTGGTAAGATAACTATCTGGATGTTTGAAGAGGGCGGCAAGGTCCCGGAATCACAATCCCGGGGACTGGGAGCTGACTGCCGCCCCCGGGAACGCTAAGTAGCAGGCCCTCCGCCGTGAACCGCCGTAGCTTCCAAGTCCCCTTTCGGGCTTGGGGTAGGCGCTTGCCCCGAGAGCCCGACCAAGGGGCCGCGAGCATTCTGGGCGCGGTGGCTTGCGGACGGTTGAGTCCTGGAGCGGGCATCCCTTCCTTCTTCGCGATTCAGGGGTCCTCTGTACCCCCGGGCCTGTTGGCCTAGGAGAGCACAGCGATGCCCGACGACAGGCTCTACATGATACCATGAGAGCACTTGGCTCGTCCCCTTGTCCATTCATGCTGCGAGCCATTGCGTCTACCACCTCTCCTAGGGGCCTCTTCGCGGTTGCGACCTGAGTGGAGGAAAGGATTGCGCATAAGGAATCTGCCCCTAGCAGCGGAAAAAAACCGAGCCTGAAGCCAACCAGTGCGGGACACCGCAAGCCAGGGCTTAGACGATGTCCGGGGTTTAGCAGATGGGATACGGTAGCTCGCTGGTAGGGAACAGATGCTTAGGCGCAACACCCAGCCACCGCATGGGCGCGACCACGATTATGCCCCGGGGGGAGATCGCCACGATCGCGACATACAGAAAGGATAAGGGCACAGCCCGGAAATGATAATAAAAGTATTACTATGGAAAGCGAATACGCATGGCCCCAGCCATCGGTCGGCGCTGAGGTTTAGAGCACTTACAGGACGTGTTTTCAGATTTAATATTTGTGAAGATGCTCCCAGGCTTACCGAGCCGGGTTGGGAAGTTCCGATCACCAGGGAGGGGCCTTCCACGGGGGAAGATTTCATTCGGACCCGTACGAAGATACGGCGGAAGTATTCGAACCCAAACCTGAAGTGATCGGGCCCGAACCTGAACGCCAAAGATAGCGCTTGAGGCCTTGCTGGTAACGAGCGACGCGGAGCGTAGCGCGCCACCTTCGTTCCTCGAGGAAGCCGAGGTTGTCGAGCTGCAAATTTGTCGTGGTTGATGTTTGCCGATGTAGCACTGTACCCGAGAGCCGAAGGAGAGGTTTGGCAACAGAACGGGTTCGGCACGGTACACCAGGAAGAAACTAGGTCTCCCCGGGCGCCCAGCTTGGTGTAGTATGAATCGTTCCCAGGACCGCCGGGGAAAGGTCTACTCTACACATAGGGAACTGTGAGAGCGTCCGGTTCATTCCCTTGTCCATCCCATGCTACGAACCCAACACATGGGAAACGACGAAAGGAACGAAACCGGGAAGGATATTAAAAACATTGCGTATGTAAAGTGTATATACATGGGGCCCCGGCCAGCACTGAGTTTCCGGAGAAGTCCGGCGCTGGCCCGGGTTCACCGTAACTTACAGGTCGTTTATACAGATAGATTTGTGAAGACGCTTGTTGTGCTAAGGATGGAGCTTGGGCTCGCTTCCCTCGCGAGCTCGAGTCCGGCATGTGCCCGGGACCCGAGGGCCCCGGCCAGTACTAAGGGTATACGTCCGGGACCCCGGGGGCCCCGGACTGGGATACGGTTTTTGATATAAGCCGGGTTCGGGGGCCCGGGCTTGAATATGGGATGCGAACGACCTCCGGAAGCATTCTCGCCGGGGCGGTGCTGTCCGGGCTATCGCGCCCTATTCCGGGTGTCGCGTTCCTAGGCTTGCACTCGCCTTGGCGAGGCCGCCCTGGTTCGGCACCTCGGTGTCGGACCCGGGGCATGGATTCGGGAATCCGTGCCTCGGCTCGAATATGTGCCCGGGACGCAAGGCCCCGGACTGAAATGTGGTTTGGTTTGAATAGTCGACATGTGCCCGGGCACGGGGCCCGGATAAGGACATGGACCATATTGGGACAACTTCCCTGGACCCACCTTTGCCAAGGCGATGCGGTCCGGGTACTCGTGCCCTGTTGAAGCTGTTCCGGCTCGGGAGCGGGATTCGGACCGTCTGCCTAAGGGCTGGACGGTCCAAGTCGCTACAACCGGACCGTCCGTCGACAGTTCGGACCGTCCAAACCGCTTCGAGCGCGCTTGGCCCGCTACTGGTTCTGCCGGGACTCGGCTCAGCTCCCTCGACTCAGGCCCTTGAGAGGGAGCGAGCTCTCCGTGACCGGACCAGGGGGAAACATGCACCCGGGAGCCAGGGGCTCGACCGGGGCTAGATACGCGCGCCCGGGAGCTAAGCTCCGACCGGGGCTAAGGACGCGCCCGGGAGCCAAGCTCCGACCGGGGCTGAGTACGCTCCCGAGAGCCAAGGGCTCGGACCGGGGCTAAGGACGCGCCCGGGAGCCAAGCTCTGACCAGGGCTGAGGACGCTCCCGGGAGCCAAGGGCTCGGACCGGGGCTGAGTACGCGCCCGGGAGCCAAGCTCCGACTGGGCTATTTTACGCACGCCCGGAGCTAAGCTCCGACCGGGGCTAAGGACGCGCCGGGAGCCAAAGCTCCGACCGGGGTTGAGTACGCTCTCGGAGCCAAGGGCTCGGACCGGGCTTTAAGTATGCGCCCGGGAGCCAAGCTCCGACAGGGGCTATTTTGCACCCGGGAGCTAAGCTTCCGACCGGGGCTATTTTATGAGTCTGGGAGCCAGGGGCTCCTACCTGCACGGGCTTAGGTCCTTGAGAGGGAGCGAGCTCGTGCCCGCTACTGCTCCTGCCGGATTACTTCTTGACGCGCTCGGCCAACTTGTGGACGGCGCGACACTCCACGAGGTCGTGTGAATCTCGTCTCGTGGACGGCGCACCACCTCCGGGCTTCGACCGGCTCGAGGCGCTCGCCAAGCGCTGGACGGCACGACACTCCGTGATGTCGTGCCGGTCCGTGTCGTGGAAGGCGCACCACCACGGGCTGCGGCCGGCTTGAGACGCCTTCTCGCCATGCCCTGTGATGGCGCGGCACTCCGTGATGTCGTGCCGGTCCGTGTTATGGTAGGCGCACCATCCCCGAACTAAGGCCGGCTCGGCACGCTCGGGTGAGCACTGGACGGCGCGGCACTTCCGTGATGTCGTGCCAGTCGTTTCTGGTGGAGGGGGCACCACTTCTCGGCCGTTGCCTGGCGGTGCGCGCGCGTGCGGCTTTTGCGCTTGCTGCGACCATCGCTCCGCGGGCATTCATAGCTCCGGGGGCTACCCGTAGCCGCCAAGGCGTAGCTCTCGGCTGCCGCCTTGGCCTTCTGGCGCTTCCTCCTGTTCTGCCGCAGCACGGAACGTGAAAGCTTGCCATCCTCTTCAAGACCCTGGTCGAGGGCCCCAGGACTTGCGGCACATTCGCAGCCGCTCGCTGCTGCTGCTCGATCGTGACCCAGTCGGGCGTCCTCCTGAACCTGCGTCCGGTCCAGCCAGTCGCGGACGTCGCCGTGGCATTGTTGGAGTCCGCGGGTGATGGCCTTCCCCATGGAGTGGCGTCGGCGTTGGAGGCGCCGGGTGTACCACATGAAAAGGAACTCCCCTACCTGGCGCGCCAGCTGTCGTCGAGGATGAAACCTCGACGGCGGGAAGTCAGGAGACCCCCTGCGAACGGTTTATCCTTTTTTGAGATTCGGCACGGGAAGTAGTTCTCAGGCGAGCGGCGTCAGCGTGTAGAAGAAGATACGCGAAGAAGCACGTAGAAGAAACAGAGGAGTCCGGACCGTCCGGAGCGGGTCCGAGACGTTTCCGTGAACAAGGCAGAAGGGTCCGGACCGTCCGAAACCTGTGCACGAACCGAGGAGATCGCGCAGGGAAGAAGGGATTTTCGATGCACAAGGAAGACACGGGGATTTATACGGTTCGGCGCCGCCGGAGCGTATACCCTACTCCTGTGCGTGTTTTGCTATGAGGAGGATGAATGTGGTATTATGGTTTACAGGTGTATCTAGTCACGGCCTCAGAGAAGCTGGAAACAAAAGAAGAATAGTGGTTAGAGAGTGAGCTCGGGGGTGCAGAGCAGAGAGTTAGAGGACGGGAAGCTCATGTCTAGTTCGGCCCCCCGTTCTCGGTGGCTTGGATCCTCCTTTTTATATCAAGGGAGTCCACAGTATGCCAAGCACACAAGAGAGAGAGAGAGAGTTTCTGGAGAGTTCTCTGGTATCCTCCCTCCGCCTGCGACGCCCACGCCGGAGTTGGGAAGACGTCCAGTCGCTCACGTCCGCCTGCAAGCCTGCGCCGGGCAGTCGGTGGAGCGTCTAGTCGCTCTCGCCCCAAGCCTGCTGAGCCCATGCCCGGAGTAGGGCAGCGGGCGATAGAGTCGTTGTGGATGTGATGGGATGTGATGGAGCACGCTGCCGAAGGTCACGAGAGTCTTGACTGCTTGGATGACTTCGGGACGGCCCTCGCCATCACGGGGGACCGAAGTCAAGCAGGCCTCTGACAGCAATCAGGTGTCACGGGGGCCGTCCTGAGACAGTTACGCGTGGCGGAGCGGACGACAGGGGCAAACGTCCCCGTCGCCTCTCATCATTTAATGCTGATATTTGGAGAGCTGGTCATCGATCGTCTGCCGGGACCGACATGTGGGCCGCTGGGCAGGGAGTGAGACGATGGCGCCCGGAGGCGGCACGGAGCCCAGGCCAACGACAGCCTCGGGCCGAAACCGGTGGGGACGGCGCCCTCGGGGACGAGCCCCAGGGGCGATAGGGTCAGCGCCCGGGGCCGAAGGCGAGATGGCCCCTCGGGGAACTGACTTGGCCGATGACCCACGCGTCCCAGGGTATGTGGGACCCCCTATCCATCATTTCGCGACACTCTGGTATAAGAGTCGTGGGCGTAAAAACGAATATGACAAAGACTTGACTGAAACACGTACCTGGGGGACTCTGGTGCACACACTCGAAGTATCTCCAGCCGTAAGTCTCCTCCTGATGAGATACGCGTAGCCGGCAACGGTCACCACAAAGGCATATCGAGCGTTCGGCCCAAGGTGGCAGTACCAAAGCGAAACCTAAATATCGCCAGTTGCAATCCTCCACGAAAAGAGGTGTAGGAGACATTGTTCGATGCTGCTACAAGAAAAAAAAAGGAAACTAGTGAGGCAGGTAGTGGCCGTAGTTCATAAACGGTGCGAAGTTTGCCCGAGGGCCTGGGTGAAGGCCCTCTGCTACTATGATGGTGCTTTTATATAGGTTGTCGTGCGTCTATTTCCCTATGAGACGTACAGGTCAAAATATAAGGGACATGCATATGCAAAAAGCTGTTGAAGTGGCCGACCATGCATTCAGAATGCCCGTGACGACGCATGACTAAAGCGACACGCCGAAAGCTCGCTTGTTGCAATGTGGCGCACGCGCGGCCTATATTATGCAAGTAAAGGTGATCCGTACTCGCGCATGGTATGCGCCGAAAGTGGTTTGTCCTTTTGAAATGGTACAGACAGGACGGAGTATCGTTGTAAATATTTGTGAAATGTCAGATTTGAAGGATGGGATCGAGTCTAGAGGGGGTGAATATGGACATGACAAATTTAAACAAGTAATGCGAGAGCTATAAATAAATAAATACAACAATAGCCCCTAGGTCATATGCCTCCTCGTCCTCCTAGGCTGCGCTCGCACGTGCCCGCGCGAGTACGTCAGGCGGTCCGCCGGTACCCCACGGGTGGCTCGGACCGCCTGAGCAGCAGGGGAAGCACCGGCGTCGTGCGGCTGTGTGTGCGGTGCACCTCCGAGCTGTGATGACCCGATCACGTCCTGCTCCGGAACGAGGTCGTCCTCGGTAGAGATCCAAGCAGAGGTGCTCGGGGCAGATCCCCGCCCAGTGTCCCCCAGGTAGTGGTGAGATCCGCCGCGTGGGTCTGGTAAAGAAAAGTTCGCGTCAGCCGCATAAAAAGTGCAGTTAGTTATGGAGAATAGGTTCAATCCTGACGTACCTGACAATCCTCGCCCGATCGTGGAGGCTGCCGACCTCGATCCTCCGGCGGTACCAGAAGGACCTGCTCCCCACGACGTACTGGCCCCTGCAGAACCCGCCGCTCCTGCCGATGTCCCTTCACCATGGGGACCTCGCATATGTATCTGCATCGGTGGGGCTGCATCGGAACGGCGACAAGTCAGAGCACGGACGACCGAGCGCATCGTGTTGCACATCCGGTCGAATGTGATCGTCTGCTCCTGCTGCATGAGAGGGATGCCAGCCTCGAGGCGCTGCCGCAGTAGGCTGAGCTCCGTGTGGACCTGCCTAGCATCGTCTGCCTGTTCAGCAGGACATGCGTGGTTAGTTGCGCGTGGTACCTACCGTTGAAAATAGTATGAAAACCATTGACTCACCGCGCGGAAGTAGTCCTGGTCGCGGTGTGTTGGGTATGCGTCTCGCACCCCCGTGACGTGCGCCAATGGAGCCTCGGGAGTGAACGTCACCCGTAGTCTGGTACGGGGCTGGTACCAGGAAAGGTACTGCTCGTACCTGGCGGCTGTGTAGGGGTGCATCTCCGTGATGACGTCCTCCGTGGCTATGAGCCAGTCGTTGATGTACTCGATGACGATGTGTCTCCACAACTTACCGGCAGCCTGGCCACGCCGATTTAACCTGCAGAGCACAACCGGTGACACAATGCATAACAATACGGAATATTCATTTCCACATATACCTGTGAACGTGTTGCGGTACGCCCGGGCGTTGTGGATGGCCGAAGGTCTGTCGCATACCGAACTGCCGCATCACACGCTGCGGGCAGTGCGGCTCGACAGAAATGTCGAACAGCATCGGCGTCATCGTCAGCCAGTACGCCTGGTCCCTGTTGCAGAGGGACGACAGCCCACGCGACACACGCGCGTTCACCGCCTCGGCGCTGTACGGCTCCCAGACAACGTCGTCGTCCGTGATCCTGTCGAACTCCATGACGAAGTCTGGGTACGACTTCTGCACCTGCACGTGAGCGTACCGACGCTACAAACAAGAAAAGAGTTCTCGTTAGTCCAAGTAACATAAAAAACCGAGACGGTTCTAACACCGAACATACCTCACGATGACACCACACCGTCCCCATCGTCGGATAGTCCTCCGGTGGGACATCCACGTACAGGGTGGACTCGTACGGACTGTGGTCCACCACGGGGCGGCCGATCGCGAACCGCTCTGCCGCCAGAGCTGTAGGAGGAGTGGACAACCCGTGAAGACCGCTTCTAGGTCGGTCTTCCTGCAGCCGTCGCACAGACCCCTGTACGTGGCGGCAAGGACTGCCGATCCCCAACTGTACTGAGGAACAGCACCGTCCTCGGCGTCGGCTATCTCCCTCGCGTAAGGGATCAAGCCCTTGTCGACTGCGTGGCCGTGCGAGTTGGTGAACATCACCCACCCGAACAGCCACAACAGGTACGCCTCTACGCTCCTCTACAGTGAGTACGCGTCGGCCTCCGGGTCTAGATGATCATACTGCAGTAACATATAAAGAAGTTGACACTGTAATTCTAGTACAGACTGAAGGATGAACATAAAACAACAAGAAAGCATTCTTACCGTGTAGCTCAGTACCCAAGCCTGAGGGGGGCCCGCATGCGTGTACGGGGAGATCTCGCCAACGAGGGGAAGCCCCGGAGCATGGTGAACCGGGGCGAACCACTGCAGGATGTCCTCTCGCCACGCCTGGAGCCCGTCAACTGGGCCCACCGCATCACCGGCTAGAGGCAGCCCAAGGAGGAGGCTGACGTCCTGTAGTGTGGGGGCCATCTCACCGCATGGGAGGTGGAAGGTGTGTGTCTCCGGTCTCCACCGGTCCACAAGAGCTGTGATCAGCGACCGGTCGATACCCCACTTCTTCGCCGGGTCAGTCGGGTCCGCTGCGGCTGCTACCAGCCTACACAGCGGCAGAAGGCCTGCCTCCCGCAACCTGACAATCAAAACAAAGCAAGTTAGTAAGTTGACATATACAGCTTCACAGTACAACGTTCGTACATACCTAGTCGTGAACCTGTCGTCCACGGGAAGGAGTCGCCTAGAAGGTTGAGGACGTAAGGTACCAAGCTCGAGGTTCTACACCGCCGAGAGAAACGACCGATGGGACTGATCGGTGGCGTGATCCAGCAGCTCAGGCGTCTGGTACTCCATACCTGCAAGGAAAAAGAAGCGGAACGGATTAGCTTAATTAAACATAGTGCATTACAGTCAGAAAATTAACAGACAGCAAAGTACCTTTAAAAGGCCCACACTAAAACGAAAATCAGATAGCAATACATGCATATTGGTACACATTACAGGGACATTACATTAGCAACCAGCGGCTATACTACACAACATAACCGAAGGTGCACGAGGACGCCTGCGATGACGCTGCCTATCAGTGGTGCCTTCCCCAGTTGGCCGCCTTCCGTCGGCGCCTGATCCTTCCATAGGAACTTCCGCTGCACTTGGGGCCTCGGCGTCTTTCGTGCACTTCTTGTAGGTATGTCCATCCTCTCCGCACCTACTGCAACGTTGAGCGCTAACGCCGGCCTCAGATTCGTCCATATCATTGCGAATCCTCCGTGTCCAACGGCAGCCTGCCTTGTTCCTTGCCTTCGTCGGGTCAGGGATGAAATAAATTGGGCTTGTGTCTTCAGTGAAAGTGACGACGATGCCGAAACCAAAAATCTCGGTACTCCATGTATGCATGATTGCTTCCTTTTTAAAGTACGGAGACACATATTGGCGTTCATCAATGCCGCACTCCCCGCAAGCGGCAATGACATGAGAACAGGGCTTGTGGTACAAGCTTGGTTTCCGACAGGAGCACTTGCATGTCCCATCTTCCTTTAGGACACACTCTTGCCGAGGTTTCCTTGCGAATATGCCACGTCTGGATCTGTCGGCACACAATATCTCAAATCTATGCTCTCGTGTGCCCTGCACTCGGACTCGGTGCTCTCTTGCCTTCTTACATTTCTCCTCAAGGTACTCTGTCATTTTTGTGCCGAACCAAAGGTTTGCATTGGCCATAGATGGGCCATTCTGTCTGCACCTGTCGTGGAAATACATCTGTGTTCCATGTAGGATGAACTCCACGATGGCAACAAGGAGGAGTTGCCTCACACCACGCATGACCCAGTTGTAGACCTCTGCAAGGTTCGTGGTCATTATGCTGTACCTTGCTCCACCTTCATCGTACAGCAATGCCCATTTCTCCTTCGGCTCGTGCTCGATCCACTGTGAAAATCTGCTAACTGAGGAACCGGGCCTCCTTCTGAATGTACCGTCATCGGTGGGAAGTGCACCTAGAGCTTCAGGGCTGTCAACACCTCTAGCTGTGGGTCTTGCAGAATTCTCGCCTCTATGTTTGGCTGTCAGCTCATCAAGTCTCCTCCACAGCTCATTGAACTTCTTCTGTTGATTCTGGGCGCACAAACGTTTGAACATGGCCATTAGCTCCTTGTTTCTGAACTGCTTATAAAAGTTTGCGCCCATGTGACGCATGCACCATCTGCTCTTTACATCTTCCCACACCGGAGGGTATCCCTTGTCTGCGCATCCGTTTCGCAGCTCCTTAATTGCACGCAGCATCCCTGGATGACGGTTATGTATGAGACATACATCTGGCCTCATCCCCACCACCTTTTCCTTAACCAGCTTCAGAAACCAGTACCAACTTTCTGTGTTCTCGCTCTCGACGAAGGCAAAGGCCACGGGCAATACTTGGTTGTTCCCGTCTACTCCGATTGCCGTCAACATTTGGGCTCTGTATTTTTCAGTTAGGAACGTGTCGTCGATGCAGAGAATGGGCCTGCAATGAAGAAATGCAAACATGCACGCCTGCAGAGAGAGGAAGGCCCGCTGAAGGACATTCTGCCCAGGATTTGGTAACGATGGGAAACTTTTGATTTCGGAGTAGCTGCCAGGATTCCTCGCACAGATGGCTTCCAGTAAACGAGGCAAATTATTGTACGAAGCTTCAAAACTGCCGAATCTCCTTTCAATTATCTTCTGTTTGGCCCTCCATGCCTTCGCATATGTAATGGTGTACTTGTATTTCTCCTCGATGCGCCTGATAATTGACTTGAGCTCGAACCGGAGGTTCTCCACAACAGCATAATACAGCTCTGAAGCGATGAATGCAGATGATATGTTCCTGTGGTACTTCTGAACACCCGGAAGATGGTAGTTGTGCTCCGTCACGATTGACACGGACCAACAGTCGTCATATTTCTTCCTGGATGCGTACATCCTCCATGGACATCCATCGCTTGAACTTGCACATTTCACTTCGTACACTGATCTGGTGGATTTTGATACCCAGAACTCCCTCCCAAGTGACACGGCCCACATCTTTACACCCTCTGTCAACTGTGCTTTTTCGGCGTATCTAGCGCCTTGCACTACTTCATTCTGCCGATACTCCCATGCCACGGTGTGCCCCTCTGAGACAACGAGTCCGGAGAAGTCCTCGTTGTCCCATTCTGCCGGGTATACATCGTCCTCCGAAGAATCATCATCCTCCATATGCTCAGGTTCTGAGTCTTCAATTTCCATCTCCTGTACTAGATCTGGGTGTCTCTCCCCTTCATCTGCAAACCCCCCAGGTCCCATGTCTTCTTAGCCTCCTTCCTCTCCGGCACCCTCGTTTTCTGCCTCATTTTGCTCCCCTATTTCATCGGGCCCTTCCGCTGTACTTGGACCAGCATGATCAATGCTGACCCTGTCATGCACTACCACTGGGATGCTCGGTGCCCATCCTCGCTGCAGTGCACTCTCCACAAAATACCCAGCTGGCCGTCGAATCTATTGGCATCAATTTCCACCAAAAACCTTCCACACCCAGCTAACCAATGCGTACACCGTAATTGCATTTACTTCAGGATCTACTCCGAATCCCCTCATTAACCAATTGTAAACTCCAGGAAAACTTCTCTCAGCTGGAGCTATAATTCCCTTTTGTGCTACGTTGAACTCCGATAAATCTACTCCATATGGTCCTTCTCTGACATTTCCTTCACCGTGATATATCGCGAATACAACTCTATTTGCCATTTCTGTTGACAAAAAAGATTTTCACTACAGTTATTAATCTGTACTAATCAATATTCGTTCCATAAAAAGTCTATAGGTATGAGTCAAACTATTACCGTTTCTATATTTTACAAACTAATCCAACAACGCTAATAAAGTTATACGCTAGATTTATCTAACGTGTCGAAATGACGTATACCAACGATGGTCATGGCGGAGCATATTTATTTCTAAAATATCTACAATTTACTACATGTTCGTTATGTTCTTTTAGTATGGTCAAATAAATTTAACACTAACGATGGTTATGCCAAACCGTTAATATTTTCATAATATGTCGGGTATTACACTACGCGTCTAGTACTAATTAACACTTGTCTAAAAAATTGACTACATAACAGGGAGAGAGCAAAAAAATACCTAGATTCGGCTCAAAAATCCGTGAAGGCTTCGCCGTTGTACTGCTCCTCCTTTGCCTCAGCTCTATTGGACGAACGCTGGAGGCGGAAGAGGGAAATGACGCGTCGGCGAGTGTGCGAAGGGATTATATAGGGGAGGCCTAAAAACCGCCGTCCCCCAGGACGGCGATTGGGCTAAAAACCGTCCTTGGGGACGACGGCGAATGCATTTTTACATTCGGCCCCCTGGAGGCATTCGCCGCCGTCTCCGAGGGCGGCAACGCCACGTAGCCCCCCCCCCCTCCGGCTAACGGCAGGGGGCCGCCGTTAGCCGCACCTGACGGGGAGGCCATTCGCCGCACTAGGCCACGGCGGTTTTTAAATACCGCCGTGGCCCACGGCGGTAAGAGGCTATTTCTATAAATTAACCAAATCAAAAATTAGTTTTATAAATTAAAAAAAATTAAATTAGTAACAGTAAAAATTCATCGCCCAAGCAACGCACGTGGCCGCGGCAGCGGAAGCAGCCCGCGGTTGGCTCGCCGTGTGCGCGACCTGGGAACGTGCCGCGGAATCCCGTGTTGGGCGGTGGGCGCCCTGGGCCGGCACGCATCCGCGCGTCGCGTGACCACCACCACCACCACCACAGGAGACAACCAGAAACCGATGGATGAAACATACGTACGTCTCGCCGGAATGACGGTGGCGGGGAGCGGGATGACCGAAACGTCTCGCCGAAACCGGCGCGGTGGCCGGTGGGCAAAGGGAAACCACACCGCTAAATGAGAAAATGCGCGCGAGCGGATGAGCCAGCCCAACAGCGGACAGCCTGCACGCAGCAGCAGCGTACGTGCACAGGTTTCCCCACAAGATCTTCAGGGAGCCGATGAAATTCCCTAGGTGAAGTGCGGGATTTCAGTGCTATGTCATTCACGGCTAGCTGTTCCAGAGAGTCCGGTACACGTCGCGGGGGCAAATTCAGCGTACCATGGAGTGTAACTCCATGTCTCCATTTCCTTGAGCACTACAATAGAATGCATTCTTCTCTTTAATTATCGATCGATCGGTTGTCAAAGTACGATCTGTCGACGTTCTTATTCGTTTGTTGAGTGTATTGGATGACTGCCCTGGTACTGTTAACTTAGATCTGAGAAAGCTAGCGACAAAATAAGCTGAAAAAGACGTTACGACTTACAACTTGAGGGAAAGGGGACAGATTCCAAACAAACATTTGGACTTTCTCGACGCGTGCATGTCGTCCGACCCGCCGCACTGACGCTCTCAACTGCAGATCCGTTCCAACTGCTAAGCGCACCCAGAAGACAACATCAGCTTCAGCCTACAGTAGTTAGGCTGCGAAATTACCAGGTCTTCTTCAACATGCTTCTGGAAAAGGTTACTGGCCCCAAAGACCAAATGTAAAGGTTACTGTCCCCAAAGACCCAATGTTAGCGACGACTTCTAGCCATCGACAACGAGTACAGGACAGTACTAGCTGAACCCCAAGTCCTTGTAGTTATCGCATATACCATTCATGCCAGAGACTAGTAGTACAGTAAACTAGTAATAATAGTACTAGTACATCAAGCAAATGGCTGCTGGTAACAACGGGACAGACCGAGACGCGAGTTTCGCATTCTGACAGAGCATCACGACAGAGCGATCGAATTTGAGAGGCAAAAAAAAAAGAATGCAAGCTAGTGACGGCAGCTACCCGAAAGCATATTCGTTTCTTCATATGCGTACAATTCGCAGTTTTTTCACCGATAATATAATTGCACATTTTGCACGGCAAAAACGCATGGGCCCCTAACAATCGTCGACAGGACTGCAGTTTTCTTATCGCCAGACGAGATCACGATTCCGTTCCGGCCACCACCACCACCAACTCAGCACCTCTCCTTACGGTGCATCTCTGCAAGTGGCGTCCACATGAGTGACGAGGCCCCTGCCTTTACCGATCTCCCGATCACTAATACTCCCATGATCCCATCATTGGTGGATGAGAGATGCATGCAGATGCACATATGCAATGGTAGGTTCGAGATGAGAGAACAGCTGGTGGTTGTATGTGTTTTTAAGTTTAACCCCCTGTGGAGCCTGCGCATTTGGGTTTGGCGAGAAAAGTACACCCACACCTTTTTTTTCTGCTCCGAGTGCGTGCATGCATGGGATCGGTGGCAAGTGCACATGTTTCTGACCCATCCCTAGATGTAACGCCCCAATTTCTGTGTTCGTCCATTGATGCAAAGTACGGCCACGTCCCCACACCCAGCCAGGCGGCCACCTGGTTGTACACAAGCACGAAGCAATTTTAGTTTTTGTAGTGGATGCATGTTTTTCTTTCATCTGTTAGTCTTCAAAAAAATCAATGGCACTGTGCAAGATTTAGCGATTAAGGGAAACCATGATTTAGCAATTGAGTCAAGTACTAGTACTGGACAACGGTTGGCGGGAAATGGAGGAATGGAGCCCGATGGCTTTATTGCCATTCAACTGATGTCCATGATTTACACACATCATGAAAACGATGTCTACCTGTGCTGATTCAACCTGCTACCACTTTTCACCCCTACTTTTGCTGCAGCAGTTAGACGTTGCAAGTCGCAACTATATATTGGGCTTCAACCCAAAAAAAAGGAGGACTTCTTTCATGCTATCTTTTTTCCCAAGAGTTATCCTAATTCCTACATGTCAACGTTACACGAATCTGCTTTTCGATAAGTTTGGCGAGAAGCTAGCTAGCTCACTGGCTGGCCGGCCGTCCATTCGAGCCAAACCTATCCGTCGCCGTCCTCGTCGTTGCCTTCTCGTCGCCATGCATGCGGCTGACGCGATCTAAGCTGTATGCGTACTGTGTGCGTCTGCGTGCAACCGACGCTAACAGTGGTCGCACGATCGAAAGGAAGGGAAAAAACATGCAGCGGACGTCGTCGCCGCTGGCCACATCCCCACCGACCGCGCGTACACCTCGCGAAAGGCGCTTTTTTGGGGGAAAGGCCGCGCATCATACAGGTGAGAAAGGCCACACCACAATCTAATCCGCACCTCGCTAGCTAAGCTTTAGTTTTTGTTCAGTCGTTCGATCGATCATTCCCTCGCCAGCGATATCGTTGGATATACACGGATACACGGCGTGCGTGCGCGCGGCGTCGAGCGGCACATGGGCGTTGGCATGGCAAGCATGCAGCTACGACACACGATTGTTGGCGCGCGCGCCTTCGCCGTCATCGGCCACGATCGACAACGAGGTAGGAGCCGATGGATACACGACGGCTGAACGGCTTTGTTGGTCGCGCCGACGCGCGTACGGTCAATTGATACTGATCATCTCAAATTAGTATGCTTCCTTTTGCATCTCGTCTGTACATTAGCTTATCAACAGATCCAAAAATTTAAATTATAAAACTTAATTTTAGAGATAATTTAAGATTTTTTACTATAGTTACTTTTTATTCTTAGCTTTTAAATTGCTAGTAACAAAGATATAAATTTTTGATACATAAATTATTTTTTGTTTGTTTCGTTCATTATTTTAGGGTTTGTTTTGTTTGTTATTTCTCAGCTATAGCTCAAACAATAAAAACCCGACTGCTTTTTAATATGACTTAAGTGAAGAGTGAAAATTCCTGAAAAAAAAGTGGAGAGTGAATAGAGCTCTTGAATAGTTGAACTGTGTTAGTAATTTAAACACCATATTTTTTTCTATTAGTTGAATATTTTATTCTTGCTAGATTCATTTGGAATGTGATTGTCTATTCTTTTAATCTGAAACAATTTAACATTATTCATCATATTTTTGGTGCTTGGCTTCACAATTTCAAAGAAAAAGATAAGAAGTTAGTGAGTGTTGGAGCGGTGGCAGTTTTTTTGGGCAGCTTGAAAAGCCAGAAATAATGCTTGTTTCAGGAAAAAGTTACCTGGTGATCCAAGTGAGCTAATCTACGATGTTTGTCACTGGATACAATTGTGACTTAACTTACAGACAATGGAGGAATAATAAAGAAAGCTACAATGGGGAGTGGTGCTGCTAAAGGTGGTGACTGATGAAGTATACAACTCAAGTCATGGTTGGAGGCCGAATATCAAACGTCTGGAGGATAATCAAGTTGATGTGTTCTGAATTTTGTGGCAGTTAGCTGTTCATACTGTGTTTTGCTGCTGTTTGAATATATTTGTTTCCGTAATCTTAACTCTGGAGGTGTTTTTTGGTTATGGATGTGTCCTGGTATGATGTCTAGGAATGGTCTGTGGTCTGTCTTTTGGAGTCTGTTGTTACTTTGGCATTTCTTTAATGAAATGGGAGAGGTATCTCACTTTCTAAAAAAAATCTACATGCAACTTGTCTCTGGCGAGGAACTTCCCTTCGAGTTCTCGTACAGCCTCTAACATGGTACCAGTACACAGGAAATGAATGAATAAACGCATCGCGTTGGAACGAAGACTAGCGTCGACGAGTTGCGTACGTGATTCCGGTAGAAAATGGGGGCAGTCGGCGCAAGTCTACGTCAGTCGACGCTTCAGTACGTGCCAGATTGCTTACAAGTCGGTTGTATATATCCTCAGCGCCAGATTGCTTATTTTTAGTTTGTCGCGGTCGAGGAGTGACCCGATATCGATCGACTTTTACCTACGTACTACGAGTCGTGGATTGGTTAACTACAAGAAGCAAAAAGAATTCATGCACGTAAGCAAAAGCCCTAAGTGTGAAAACTGATAAGTCCACGTGACTATACAATAATGTGCTATAATAGAATGAAAAGAAAAACAAACATTTTATATCCTTAAAATTTTACTAAAGTCTATGTGTCCCTCCATATTGGTTTCTCTTTACACTGCTCACAAATAATTTTGCTCCTTTTAGGTTGGTACACCACAAGCCTTTTCTTGTATCGTAAATACTATTCCATCTTAAAATAAGTTTATCTTTTATCTATTTTATTTGTCCTATATTAATTTTATCTTTAGAATAATTAATACATTAAACTTTGTTAATGTGAAAAACAAATATATTAGAGTTTGTTAAAATAAAAAACAAGTGTATTGGAGTTTGCTAAAATGGAGAATAAGTATATTGGAGTTTGCTAAAGTGAAGTACAAGTGCATTAAAATTTGATAAAGTAGAGGACATTTTAGTCTTTTAGTTTTGTATTGGTTTATGTAAGATATACTAAAATAAACTTATTTTAGGACGAATAGAGTATTTATCAAGTATAAAGACATTAACAAGTGATGAGTGTCATAAGGTTTACTAACGGTTTGAAAAGAGAAGCTCTTTTTTTCCCCACGTCACAATTCACAAAAGAAGGATAAATAAAGAAACAAAACTAAAGAAAGATATTGCGCACCGCTAATGCTGTGGTAATGCAACGCCACCATTGATCCGACTAAAAGGAAGAAGTGAGGAGAAAAGAATAGAAAAGTGAAAAAAAGGAGAAGTCTAAAGAACAAAGAACAGAACAAATGCCAGCCGTTCCGTTTCGCCCTTTCGGCTCGTCCGTCGTGGAGTCCTAGCCGCGCTACAGCCACACGGCGCCGCCCCCAAACCGACTCCCTCGTGGGCCCAGCCCGTCAGTTGGACCAACGTGCAGCGACACACACACCCACACGCGCATACACCCATCCATCTGCGCAGGAGGCACCGCTCCGCTGCTGCTGCTCATCATCTCTCCGAAGCTTCTCATCTCCTCTCCTCTCCTCTCCTCCCCCTGGCCACCCTCACCACGCGCGGCCACGCCACGCCCCACGCCCGCGACACGACCAGTGCCGAGCTCCTTCTCCTCGCGGTTGCGCCAAGCCAGCGCCCGGCGTCGCGCCGGGATCCCGCTTGCGGTTCAGCTCGCGGCCGGCCCTGCCCCAGCCAGGTGAGGTTTCCTTGGGCGGTTGCCCTGCGTTTTTTTTTATCTTTGTGGAGAATTGTGGTTCGCGCTGCGTGGGGGATCGGTGAATTGGATGCAGCTTGACTGATGGCCTCTGCGGGGCAAAAATCGGATCTTTTTCTGTTGTTTTGATTTTTGTGGGGCGTTCTGTACTTCTGTCCTGTTTGTGTAGTGAGTAGAGTTCACACTGATGGTGGGGAATGGAACGGATGGGTTGTCAGAATTTTGGGAATTGGGTGGTTGGCATTGGTCTAATTGGGTTAGTTTTACTTGCTCATTAGCTGGATTGTTAAAGCTCCAACTTTTCCTTGGTTCTATTCAACTTTGTTATGGCCTTCTGCTACTCAGTTTGAGCCTGTATAGTGTAGTTAAGGAGGTAGGTTTTGCGGTGGGTTGGTTAGAGAATTGAACGAGGCTGGAATCGACTTAAGGAATATTGGTCTGTCTTTCTTGCGAGGAATTCAGAATCTGTTGCCTTGATGGCATGTGAATTCTAAGTTGGTACAATTGGAGTTTCATCATGGGTTTGTGTGGTAATTTACGGGATAAAGTAAGTTTCAGTTCGTTGAAGAAATTGAATTTATCTATTCTTTATGAGAGATTCTAAGAATTTTCTGGGTGTGCTCTGAATTTATCTGTCTATGGAGACCAATTTCTTGAAAAACCTACTTAGTTGTTTAATTGGAGCTGTTCATTTGTACTTCCAGTTTTCAGTAAATGCGTTCTTAGCAAGCGTTTTGCTTGGTACCACAATGAGAGCAGCAATTTTATCCTCTTTGTAATTCAGGATCATATGATGTTAATCACTAGTTATTTCCTAGCATGTGAGTTCCAGTTTTCGTTCTTCTCTGTAAATTTAGCTACACTATAATAGCCAACGATAAAAGCAAGAAATTTAACACTCATATTTGAGAAAATTAGTTTTAAAGGGAGCTACACAGCCCTTGTTTGTGCCACAGACTTATAGAATTCACACTACTGAATCTTGAATGCGGTCAGTTTGATTGTTTTGAGCATTAGATATGAATCTGTTTTTACAATGGCGTATGTAATGATGATTGTACTAATTCATGCAGTATATATTAACATACGGAGCTGCTGACAAAACATTAGCTTATCTTTCTTGCCAGCTTAATCAACTCTTTGATATAATCTAATAGCAAATTCCTCATTATGTATAATACAGACACAAAGTTACACAGTTGACCATTATTTCCTACCAAAATAGCTTCCCCCGATACTATCTTCTATATGCAGTGCATGCCCGTGACTTTTCATTTCTTGTGAACTTTCAGCAGTGTATACACCTTAAAATGGGATCTACACGATCAAAGAATGAAGATGACAAGGCCATTGTCTTATGCCATGAAAGAAAACGATATGTTAGAGAAGCACTTGATGGAAGATGTGCATTCGCAGCTGCTCACTTCGCTTATATTCAATCACTGAGACACACAGGATTTGCTCTGAGAAAATTTGTAGAGCCTGAAGTGCCAACAGATTCTTCACTGTACACTTCGACATCGGCAACACCGGAACCTCCTACTATTCGGCAGAATTCAATGAACCTGTCTCCATCTATTTCACATCAGGCCAGTGACTCTTTCTCCCCAGTTCCATCCCCTTTATCTTCCAGACGTTTCCATATCAATCATATGAAATCTGGGGGGAACCCAGTGATGACCATTGAGGAGAAGGTGCCTGTTCCTGTGACAGCAACTCTGCAAACCTCATCCCTTGTTCCTAAAGCTGTACATGACCTGGATGATAGTTCCACATTTGAAGCACCTCCAGGGACACCACCGTGGGACTACTTTGGCCTTTTTAACCCTGTTGAGAACCAATTTTCATTTCATGACGAGAAGGAACCTGGTCATGACTTTGAAAACGCTGATGATATCAGGCATCTTCGGGAAACGGAGGGAATTCCAGAGCTTGAAGAGGAAGGGGAGAAGACTCCTGTGCATCCTGACAATATTAGGCGCTTCCATGAGGAGAAAACTTCAGATCTCAAAGATGCAGAAAAATCTCCTATGAATGGAAGGGAGGATGATTTTGTAGAGTCAGAAGATGATTTTGATAATCCATCATCTGAACCTTTAGTGCGGGTGTTCCAGAACCGCAATGATATGCCTGTTGAGAATACTGTGATGAATCAGTCACCTGCACATGTGGCTTCAGAAAAGTTAGCTTCGGAGAATAGCGATTCTCAAACTGACAGGGCAAACAATGACAAGAAGGTGCTAGACATTAGCATGTATGAAAGTGATGAAAGTCCTGTGGCAAGCCCTGTAAAAGAAGTGACACCTTCCATTGCTGCTCTTCCTATGAATGGGAAATCAAAAGAACCTTTTCATGATGTTAGAAATGTTGTGAAGGATTTGCATTCATGCATGAAAGAGATTGAAATCTTATTTATTAGGGCTTCTGATTCTGGAAAAGAAGTACCAAGGATGCTTGAAGCAGACAAAGTCAATTTCCGGCCTTTACTGCCTGAAGAAAAAGGTTAGGTATCAATAAAATTAAATTACTATCCTGTAGTATGTTAGTTGGAAATTGCATGAAAAAGAATAGTAGAAAGATTTTGGGAGGAAAAAAAAATTTCATGTTTTTTCAATGTTATCCATTTTTAATATATCTTGTGCTCATGATTTTTATCACGGACAATTCTATCTTTACTAATGTTATTATAATTTATCTAAAATTTAATAATTTTGGTGTAGCACATGGATCAAAAGCATCAGGCTTTTTCGCGACATTCTTTGCTTGCTGCGGCGGGGAGGAAATTCCTATTCCACAGCGTAAGTTTTTATATCTGAAATACAGTCTTTCCCCAACAGATTGTGTTGCTGTATATAGTTTTGCACCATATCATGTTTGTTTCATGCTGTTTATTCCTGGATCTCTGGTTAAAAGATTTGTTTTCCACTTATATGAAAAAATGGTATATTATCAATACAAGCTGGTGTATACTTTCCACCTTCTCATACAAGCAATTTTGACAGTTTATTGTTATATTATGTTGGTGAAACTATTGAATGCGGTCGCACGGCATATTTTTGTACTCTTGCATAAATATATATACTGCAAGTGTATTTCTGAAATCTTAATTATTTCATCTTTTATCTTGCATTATATATGGTATAGCTTCTTTTTCTTCTACCATAACAGAGAGGTGCCCTTGTATTGTAATGCAGCTCCTCCTGAGGCTGAAGTGAAGTACCTTACCTGGCACAGATCAGTTTCTTCACTCTCTTCATCATCTAGAAATCCTCTTGGGGTGACTTCACAAGATGATGTTGATGGTATCACCGGAAATATCTTTAGTGGTGTATACATGAATTCTGGCAGTCATGCTTCCACGCTAGATAGATTGTATGCATGGGAGAGAAAGCTTTATGATGAAGTTAAGGTAAACTTATATTTTGGCTAGTCTTTTTACTAAAATATTTATTATAGATTATCTGTTCTAGCCAGTTTTTAAAATATTGCTAAGTAGAGGGGTAGCAATGAAGTGTTTATATAGTTGATAGAGGATTGAAATTAGCATTATTTTTTGCAAAAAAGGGAAATAAGTAATCAATTTTGAACTAATTAAAACAGAACCTACCTAGAGTATGTAATAAATAGGACATACAACCTATAATATGTAATAAATAAGACATACGAAAACCTGAAATGTATTTGATAGGAGGATTGATACACACCATACAACATGGCAATTGCACAAAGTGCTAGTGCAATCATTACACAGCAACCACTCAGGCTATTTAGGACAATTATGTAAGTAGTGTGATAGCTGGTAACATTATTTTCCTACGTACTATAGTCATAAAAACTACCAATGCTCACTTATATGTTCATTTTGCAGTTTTTGTTATTCCTATTCCCTTGACTTAATTTCTTTGTACTAATGTTCTTGAACAAATAAGCTATATCCGTGTCTGTTTGCCTTATTCTGTGAATTGGTAGATTGTAACTTGTAGACATAGTTAAATTATATAATGATGGCAAATTTGATGATTTGTTTGAAATACTAACCTTCATATCGTCTTCAGGCTAGTGGTGCAATTTGCAGGCAATATGATGAAAAATGTAGGCAATTGAGACACCAGGAATCAAAAGATGAAAGCCAAATGAGTATTGACAGAACCCGTGCTATTGTGAAGGATTTGCACTCCAGAATTATAGTGGCCATTCAGAGAATTGACATGATCTCTAAGAACATTGAGGATATAAGGGACAAAGAGCTTCAACCACAGTTGGAGGAATTAATTGGGAGGTATGGTTCACCATCTATGTTCTACTATACTAGTTTCTAGTGACATGTTACAGTTCAATGGACACTTTAATGTCGACCTCAGCATATTTGGCCAGCCTGATCGAGGCCCCCTTCAACACTTTAGGTCAAGTTATTAGTAGATTTACTCCTGGTTTTGAATTTTGGGTTTGGACCATAACTTGCTTGGTCCAACAAAAGCCAGGTATATGAATGAAACAAGGGCCAACTTGTTCTGGTCCTGGTTTTGCTCTAGTCTACATTAACAGAAGATAAACTGATAAAGTAGTACTTATCATTGCATGTTGCTTGGGGATGACTTATTCCTACCTGCAGCATTGCCCAAGTTTCATAAAGCTGCTTGTCAGCTTTGTAGAATAAAATAGAGCAGTTTGATGCTTATGCACTGCATGTTACCTTTGTTTAGTTATTTACTGGTAGTGTTCTAGTATTTGCATTTTAATATAGTATATACATCTCATTTGCAGTTTAACTCGAATGTGGTCTACGATGCTTGAGTGTCACAGACATCAACATGAGATTATTAAGCTAGTATCCAGCAGTGGCAACATGAAGGTCTTAATTCGGTCGGAGTCACAATTTCAGGCAGCTCTACTCCTCCAGGTTGAGCTAAGCACTTTATGTTCGAACTTCCAGAAATGGATAGCATACCACAGATCGTACTTGCATAGCCTAAATTCATGGCTACTAAAGTGTGTGAAACCCCTGAGGGGTAAGAAGAACTCCAGGAGGAGGAGGGAAGCCGATACTCCAATAACACAATATGATGTTGCACCCATGTTTAAAACCTGTGAATCCTGGATAAAGTTATTGGATGATTTACCAACCAAGGACTTGGAAGATGCTATTCAAGGCCTCGTGGCAGATATAAACCACTCTGTGCCTCGCCAAGAAAAGCGGCGTGGTAGTTCAAAGTTGACTTCCTCATTATCCCGGAACAGAGAGTTAAATAGTGCGATGGCAGAGATCCATAGAAATTCTCATCCTACGGATTTACAGTCAAGTTTGGAGACATTCCTAGGGAAGCTTGCAGTGTTTTCAGATGTTTCACTACAGAAGTATATGGAACTCACGATCGAAATTAACGATGCAAAGGTACAATATGAGAACGTGAAGTTGAAGAATATGAGAAAGTGAAGTAGCTTCAACGAAGTCAAACCAGTAGCACTAATTTCTGGAAGTAAGAACGGGTTATAATATCTGAATCTATTTAGAAGTGGATAAGTGAATCACCCATGTGTATATTCGTGTTGAAATAAATAGGTATAAATTACTTTTACTTACTTTCTTTTTCTTTTTCAGTTTGCAAGATAGGTCTAGGTTGGAGAGGATAATATACTTGTAGATTTCTGGCCAATGCCATGCCGAAGTGTAAATCTGAGGTTTAGGTAATTAAACTGATGGTGGGGGATACAGGATGTGTATTTATCCTGGGTATATCATTATATGAGTTTTCCCTTTTCTTTTCTTTTTGATCTGTGTAGATCTTTCAGTCTTCTATTCAGTAAGACGTATCTATACATTCAATTTCTCCTTTTGCGGGAATCCACGATTGATTTCTGATCGCTGGAAATGTACTGTTGTTGCGCATTTCGCGGCGAATGTGTCACTCTGAATGCTGTATTACGTTGAATGTTGTGTTGAATTTGATATATGTTGTGTTGAACCTGGTATATTTCCTCCGTTGTCTTTACTTTTGGAAGACCTCAAAACGTCAAAACGCAGCGAATGTTTCACTCTGAATGCTGTATTCCGCTGAATGTTGTGTTGAACCTGGTATATTTCATTCGTTGCCTTCACTTTTGGAAGACCTCAAAACGTCAAAACGCAACATAATTTTTGCTTAGAAGTTAATTTTGAACCCAGGTCGGTGGCTAGCTCAGCTGAGTCACACATCGTTCCTAAATTTTTCTTTATTAGGCTCTCCAAGCAAAATTTTCTTTCACGAATATTTTTTACTCTGTGATTTTCTGAATAATGTCCCTACGAATAACAACTATCCCATCCTATCTTCTTTTTAGCTTTATCTGGATAAACAAAGTGTGTTCTAGTGTAAAGTGTGGTGTGCGTAAGTAGTGGTGCGTGTGATATGCGTCTTCTGTATAATCGAGAAAAAAGATATGTCTTTATTTGGATAAAGAGAGTGTGACCTAATGTAAAGTGTGGTGTGCGCAAGTAGTGGTGCGTGCGTATGCGTCTTCTACATAATCGAGAAAAAAGATGTCCTAATATAGAGGTTGTAAGTATAAAATTTTTTATTATCCTAGGCCTTTTTTCTTGGTTTTATATGTGCTTCAGATATTAGATTTTTTTTATTATTTAAACATTTTTATTTTTTATTTTTAAAAATAAACCCTCTGAAAATTTATTTCTAAATCTAAAACTTTTGGCTACGCTGGTCTAACTGGCGTGGCCAAACAATGCTGTCACGTCCCATTTATTCGCTTGTAGGAACCGCTTTCTCGTAGGAACCTACACCATCATTGGAAAAGTGAAACAACTATTACATATCCGCGCGGCAAGGTTCGCTATTATTTGATGTGGCAATGTTGTTTGGCCATGCCAGTTAGACTAGTGTAACTAATGTGGCAAGGGTTTTGCCATACCAACGAGCCTGATGTGACAGAAAAATACTGTCACATGCACTGCTCATGTCGTAACAGTGTTATTTTACCACACCAGGCAGGGTAGCATGACCAAAAGGTTTAGATTTGAAAATAAGTTTTGGGAAGATTTAGTTTTAAAATTAAAAATAAAAGTTTTAAAAAATAAAAAAAATCCAGATAATAATAATATTATTATTATTATTATTATTGAGTATTAGATATTATTGGTGGTATTTCTAATGCTAACCCCCAAGGCAACAGGCAACAGCGGCCCATTAGGCCCAACAACCCAAACAAGAGTTCATCGCGAATTGTTTTGTCCTCCATCCATTACAGACATTACACCCTGCCCCATTCCTCGCGGCGGCCAACGGACGGGCCACGGCTACGCGGCAGATCTCCTCCTCGTCCTCGTCGTCCTAGGCTCCGGCGGCCTCGCCGGCAGGGGTAGCGCCTGAAGCAATGGAGCTGTGGAACAAGCTGCGGAGCCTGGATGCCTACCCCAAGGTGAACGAGGACTTCTACAGCCGCACGCTCTCCGGTGGCCTCATCACCATCGCCTCCTCCCTCGCCATCCTCCTCCTCTTCCTCTCGGAGATCCGTACGTGACACGGCACCTCTCCCCCCCCTCTGATTCCTCCCTCTTCCACCTCTCCGCCTCAGATCCCCTTCTAATTTCGGTTTTCCGGCCTGCGGCAGAGCTCGATTTCGCCGTCCTGTGGCGATGACACGGATGGTTCCATTAGTTCGCGTGTTAGGGTGCGAAACTGGAAGAGTCTGCGGTGGGTTGGAGCGTGTGGTTGGTCGCCGTCTGATCGGTGGGAATCGGAAATAGCGGGGTTATAATTAGCTGTCCAATTTAACGTGCATTTGAATCGCGTATTCCTATTGTTTAGAAGGTGGCATGAGGAATTACGGGAATTGGAAATAGCAAGCAAAGAATTAACAGTCCAATTTAACGTGTATTTGAATTGCATATTCGTATTGGTTAGAAGGTGGCGTGAGGAATTACTTGAAGCCTGAAGGGTAGAGGTGCGTGGTGTGGGGTAGGGTAGCTTCGTTGCAGCATATATGATCTAGAACGCTGTTGATTCAATTTTAATGCTATGGATCAGTCGATGTTATCACTAATCACCGTGTTGGTGTTTGGTTTACATCGTAGGGGATGTGCTTTAGTGTGGATTTAGCCCTAGCCATTTGTTAATTATATTCTGTTATGCTAATTTCATTATTGATGCTGAAGACCAGTAGAATTGAGATTGGTTAGTTCCTTTTTTTTCCAAACCGCCTTTGCTAGCTATGTTTTGATTAATTTTAACTTTTCCTGTTAACATTTCTAATCTGTTCTGATGGGTAGATTATTTGTTAATTGCCATTGCTTTACTAGTTATTTACTGCAATAAACATTACGTAAACATTCTTAACTGTTCTGCAGGGCTGTATCTATATTCTGCTACAGAGAGTAAGCTCACAGTTGATACCTCAAGAGGGGAAAGGCTACACATCAATGTTAGTGTCGATGCTCATTTTCCTTTTCCCCAAACTTTCCAATTTTCTTGTATTGCTAAGCCAATCTGCCTCTCTAGTTTCCTCTTGTTAATTTATGCCCCTCCATGCATGTGTTCCTGTTTGGAAAGCCATGTTCTTGCCTTCTTGGGTATTTAGGCTCCAGCCAGTTTAATTTATCTTTCTTTACTCTTTTGAAAAGAGGGGTCGAGGTGATTGGTGTGTTCTACACCCACCCCCATTTCATAGGATCTTTAGTGGTTGCACATACGTGGATATCAAGGTATTTATATGTTTTCTGCATTTTTTTGGTGAAAAAATGGCATTTGACCACGTAAACAATCTTGAAATCCGAGGATTTTTTTATATTGTATTTTGACAATCTTATGTGGACATTGCACATGCCATTTTCTGCAATAAGTTTAGGAGTCCTATTGTGGAGGACATGGGTCCTGGTACCCTCACAAGAGGCGAATACACAATTAGAGATAGAGTAGAACTCGGCAATCATGTTGCCTTGTATTACAAGGAAAGGGATAGAATCCTAGCGGAATAATCTATGTACAGATAAGGGAACCCTAGGCTATATCCAGCTGGGTTTCTTACCTTATAGCCCTCGTCCTTCGTATATAGACGGGCAGGGAGCCCCCCTTTGGGAGAACAACTCATACACAAGCGAAAGCAATCATCACAACAGGAGTAGGGTATTACCTCACACCGAGGGCCTGAACCTGTCTAAATCTTCTTGTCTTTTGCAACCATCGAGCTTTAGGTCCGACGTGTAACCCCTACATCTTTATTGCCGATACAAAACATCGACACCTATTCTTTTTATTATTAACTTACATAGCTGCATTTTTGCAGTTTGATGTTACATTCCCAGCTCTTCCTTGTTCACTTGTTGCTGTTGATACGATGGATGTCAGTGGAGAGCAGCATTATGATATAGTATGCACAACAGTTTTCATCAGTTTCTTTTTTTTGTTCTGTTTTATAACGTGTTCCCCAAGCACTGTTGCATATATCTGCTGCCTGAGGTTCTAAACTATCTGCTTTGCAGAGACATGACATAGTAAAGAAAAGAATTGATAATCTTGGTAATATAATTGAATCAAGAAAAGATGGAGTTGGTGCCCCTAAGGTATGTTTTCCCACTTTTAACTTGAAATAGTGTACAAGTGAAACTGTTCTTTTTTCCTTCATGTTCATCATCATTGGAATTGCGCATTACTTTTTATCTTAGAAAGTTTGAGATCTACTTTAATTAATCAATTGATTTTATAATCAGGCCTTGAACATCATGCTCTGTGATTTTATTTTCTTTACTCTGGAAAATAGCTGGAGCTATTGTGCTACTGTTATTAAATTTTGACCTTCGTAGTGCCTGCATGAAGTTAGTTTAGATTCTCCTAGTTGTTAGTGATTATTCTTGTTGTGATTTTCCAGAAACACATAGGTTCTTTGTTCTGCCAATTTATTTATATGTCAATAACCTCTATAAAGAAACAAATTGAATAGAAAATTCAGGCATACTGACATGAAGGGACTGGTATATTATTCCTTACTGAATGATGGTTGTGAAATATGCTGGCAAGGATAATGTTCTCATACTATATTCAGGCGTAGTAGTGGCGTAGTGGCATGAAGGGGTTGGCATATTATTCCTTACTGTATGATGGGTATGAACTATGTTGACAAAAATAATATTTTAACTTTAACTAACTTGAATCATGGTCCTCTAGATTGAAAGACCACTCCAGAAACATGGTGGGAGACTTGACCACAATGAAGTTTACTGTGGATCTTGTTATGGTTCTGAAGAGGTATGTTGTACACGTTTCTAATTCCATTATGTCGAGTTTGCCTATTTTTATTAATGTAACTTTTTGTGTATTTACACCTATCTTATTTGTAACACTATTTTTTCTCCTTTTCTCTTCCATTGAAATCTGTAAGAAAAACTAATTTTGTTTTTATTAATTCATCAGTCAGATGATCAGTGCTGTAACTCCTGTGAAGAAGTTCGTGATGCTTATCGGAAGAAAGGGTGGGCACTCACCAATATAGAAGAAATTGATCAGGTATTGTGCACTTTAGCCATTTTTCTTCACACTTGTAAGAGATTGCATAATCTTGTTCAATCTTCATGCACTTGGTTCTTAGCAAAACTCCATTCTGTATTGCCCCTCGTCATGTGTTACAATCCTTGGTCTGGTCATTTGCTAAGTAGTCAGTTCTTGAAACAGTAATGTGTAGTCGGGCATTGTGTTTTCTTATCACCACATAGATCATTATAGAAGCGCTACACTACTTCCACTTGATGTCGATGACATGTTCATTATATATTGTGTATGTAATGAAGTATATTTGGATTTTGGGAGCCACGGCTTGTAGTGAATCATTTAGCTATATGCTAGCAAGCAGCCTGCAACCTTATTGGCAATCCACAATATGTCCATAAAAGCTTGAAGTTTAAATTATAGCTGCTATCATAATGTTGTTTGGAAAATATATCTATTAATTCTGGTCAAACTATCTTATAGGCACTTGATTTTCTCTTCTGTTGCAAAGTGCAGTGTCTGGTAATTTCGTTGCAAGCAACATGAATATGTTAATCACCTTAACAAATTTGTGCAACCCATTTTGTCTTCCTAATGAACTCATTTAAGAACTCGTGCTGCTTGCTGACTGCAACCAATGCATGCATACATCTTCTATATTAGTTTAATGCTTCTACCTTATCCTTATTTGACTCGTGTTCCAGTGTAAGCGAGAGGGCTTTGTTCAAAGGTTAAAAGATGAACAAGGAGAAGGTTGCAACATTCATGGATTTGTAAATGTCAACAAAGTAGCTGGAAATTTTCACTTCGCTCCTGGGAAAAGCTTGGACCAATCATTCAACTTCCTTCAAGATCTGTTGAACTTCCAACAGGAAAATTACAATGCAAGTTGAATTATTTCCTTCATCCACCTTATTGAACCATTGACAATATTGAGCATAAACATGAACTTGTAATGGCTTTACTGAAACAGATAAGTCACAAGATAAACAAGCTGTCTTTTGGGGTAGAATTCCCTGGTGTTGTCAATCCTCTTGATGGGTATGTTTGGTAATTTGGGGAAACAGATCATACATTGTATCTCTCTTTGGTCCTTATTTTCTATCTCTGTGATTTCCTGTGTATTTCAGCGTAGTGTGGATACAGGAGCACACAAATGGATTAACAGGGATGTATCAGTACTTTGTCAAGGTAATATTTTTAGTAACTAGTCATCTTTTTTCTTGTTGGGAACTACTCATGTTATTTAATACTCCCTCCGTCTCAAAATAAGACAACCTAGTACTGGATGTGATCCTAATACTATAAATCTGGACAGCCTCTCTATCCAGATTCATAGTACTAGGATGTGTCATATCCAATACTTAGGTTGTTTTATTTTGAGACGGAGGGAGTACTATTTAGATATTTAATATGGTTGCACAATGTCATGCTGTGGCGTATGAAGAGATGTCATGCTGCCTTCTTTGGTTTACGTCTCCTTTTTGCAGGTTGTTCCCACAATCTATACCGACATTAGAGGACGTAAAATCAACTCAAATCAGGTAAACAACACTGTTTTGTTGTTTACTTTATCTGAAGCCAAAACTTATGGTTTTAAATCTTTTTTACTTTTGCAGTTTTCTGTGACGGAGCACTTTAGAGAAGCAATTGGCTATCCCAGGCCTCCGCCTGGTGTATATTTCTTCTACGAATTTTCACCAATTAAGGTGAAGAATGGATGCACTGATTTTATAGTCATTCTTGAAGTGTTAGCTAGCGATATTTCTGTGCTATCTGTTGATAGTCTGTAATTCTGGATACATATGATGAATAGTACATCAACCACACGCATGCCTGTATTTGTTTCTTGAAAACATCATATCAGTTTTTAGGTTGCTTGCTAAGTTGTTTACTTGATACATACAATGGGTTGATCTAGGCTATTTAGCTGTATGCTAGGATGCTCTAAAATCACAAGCATGCCTGCATTTATTTCTTGAAAGTAACACATTAGTTTTCTTGTTACATGTTGATTTGTATAAGATATTATGCAACAGTCATCATGTTTACCTGCATTCTTCATCCTTTAGATTGAAGTCATGGTGTGTGCCTGATAATCTGATTGTTCTTTGGCAGGTTGATTTTACTGAAGAAAATACATCTCTTCTTCACTTCCTGACAAACATATGTGCTATTGTTGGAGGTCTGTCATAGCTCACAAACTTGTTAAACTTTTTGTGCTTTCCAGAAAACATAAGCAAAAGACTGATTTTTGCATGAGTATAATTTCCAACCCATCTTTCAATGTCAACTGTACAGGGATTTTCACTGTCGCTGGCATCATAGATTCTTTTGTCTACCATGGTCATCGTGCGATAAAGAAAAAGATGGAGATTGGAAAGCTTGGATAATTCCATATTTAGCATATACCCAGTAGGACCATAGTTTGAATTGAGTCAACTAATGCTTGCCTGAAAAGGTACGAATTGAATTTCAGGAGGAATTTTGGCTAATATGTTGTAATACATTTTCCAGCCACTCGACTTTTGCTGGTTATTGAAGCCTAGAGCATAGACATGTATGTGTAAGCTGTTGCATCACCGCATTGTTCTGTGTTTTAGGCCAAATGTACTGTAACATACTCATAAACCTTGCCGAAAGATGTGTTGTATTTCGCTCTATTATCCCCATACTGTTTCGCCAGGCCGCTGCGAGTGGTTCTCTTTAGATATTTCTTGGCAAAGTACCGGTTGGTGGCAAAACATATCTTTAGCCCAAGCGTAATGCATCTACACTCCTGAGGCATAGAAGTGAAGGAACGTGTATTGTTGAAGGAATTTTTTATCAAGCGTGGGAAATATGTTCTGAGGCATAGATGTGAAGGAACGTGTATTCTTGAAGGAATTTTTGATCAAGCGCGTGTATGTTGTTACGGAGCAATGGTTCGTATAGAAAGCCAAATGGGCCGTCCGGCTTAGCCCGGCCCTAGCATGGTACTATGCGGCATGGCACTATTAAGCATGGTGCATCAGACTACAGTATATGGTGGAGGACAAGGAATTTGAAGGTAGTTTTAAAAATTTATATCTTGATCATGATTCAAATGTGTAATTTATGATGGAACTGTATTGCAATAGTAGAAATAGGCACAGTCAAAACATCTTTAGCTAAAATTGAAAGAACTGGGTATGTAAGTTTGTGCTCATGCCACTAGTTCAAGATGTTGAAGCTATCATCATGGTGGTTGATAGTGTCACTGTCTAAGTAAGAAGAGAGTTCAGAACAACCAATACCAGTTGCTCCAATGCTTGCTGCATGCAGTAAGGCACTAGCAGGAGTTCTTCTAGACAGAGTAGGAGTGGGGGTGCTGTCGGCGAAGTGGGACTGGGGGTCCCACGTTCTGCGGGGACGCGTGGACCTCCGGCCACGTCAGCCCCTTCGGGCTCACAATCTGCACAAGTGGCGACCGACAGTTGCTAAGTGCCCGGGGCACGGAAGCTGCCCGGGCCCCGGTTCCGGGAGTGCCTTCCCCGGGTCCGGGAGTGCCCCCCCAGTGCGCTTCCTCTGGCCCGTGGTCCGGCGACATCGCCCGAGACCCGGGCACGGCAGCATCGGCCCCGGGCCCGGGCGCCGAGTTCCCCGGTCCCGGGTCCCCGCTCTCGGTCCCAGTGCCGCGTCCCCGGTCCCGGGTCCCCGCTCTCGGTCCCGGGTGCCGACCGACTTGGCTCCCAGGTGCCGACCGCCTCGGATCCGGCCCCGGGCGCCAAGCCCCCCGGTCCCGGGTCCCCGGTGTCGGTCCCGGGTGCCGGCGGCTTCGGCCTCGATCCCGGGAGCCGACTGTCTCGGTCCCAAGTGCCGGCGCGGAGCACTCCACGCCGGGCACGAGGTTGACTTGAGCGCACCACTCCCCAACTACCTACATTAATGACGAGGCGACAGGCCTGTCGACTCTGTCGCCTGCTCTGCCACGCGTGGGCGCCTCGTCATGGCTCCCCGTGGACACCCTACTATGCAGTCAGAAGCCTTTTTGACTACGGAGGCTCTTTTCACTGTGCAACCGCTGTTCACAGTCAGAGCCTTTTGAGGCGTACGCCGTCACGTCTCCACGCTCCAGCCGTCCTCCGCAGCCGACCTACCCAGCGTGGACGCAGCAGACGGCAACAGGCAGAGACGTGCGACAAGACTTTGACAAGACAAATCATACCTAGCTCTCTCATGCACTGGCACTGTGGACTCCCCTGATTTTATAAAGGAGGACCCAAGCCACCGCGAGGGAGAGGGGGGACTGGACAGAGCTTTCCCTGTCTCCTGCTCCCAAGCTTATTCTCTAGCCACCGTTCCTCTTCTCCGGCTCCGGCCGTGAGCTGGCTTCACCTTGTAATCACCATACTACATTCATCCACCTCATAGCCATACACACAGGAGTAGGGTATTACGCTCCGGCGGCCCGAACCTGTATAAATCCTCGTGTCTCCTCTGAGTGTGCTTTTTATCATCTTCTTCGCGTATCTTTCTGCTACACCTGAAGCCGGCTTCGCCTGAGAACTACTCCCCTGGCCGAATCTCAAAAGGGGGGTCACCCGACTTCCCGCCGTCGAGGTTTCATCCTCCGACAGCTGGCGCGCCAGGTAGGGGGAGTTTCCTTTTCAGGTGGTACGCCGGCGCCCCCAACACCAACGCACTCCATGGAGGAAGGCCATCGTCCGCGGGACTCCAACAATGGCCACGGCGACCTCCACGATTGGTTGGACCGGACGCAGGTTCAGGAGGACGCCCGGGTCACGATCGAGCGGCAGCGCGAGCGGCGCGCGAACGCTGCCGCAAGTCCTGGGGCCCCCGACCAGGGTCCTGAAGAAGATGGCAAGCTTTCACGTTCCGCGCTGCGGCGGAACAGGAGGAAGCGCCAGAAGGCCAAGGCGGCAGCCGAGAGCTACGCCATGGCGACTACGGGCAGCTCCCGGAGCTATGATGCCCGCGGAGGCGATGGTCGCAGCAAGCGGCGAAAGGCCGCACGCGCGCCGCCACCGCCGGCAACAGCCCAGAGGTGGTGCCCTCTCCACCAGACGGACTGGCACGACATCACGGAGTGCCACGCCATCCAGCGCTCACCCGAGCGTACCGAGCCGGCCATAGTTCGGGGGTGGTGCGCCTACCACGACACGGACCGGCACGACATCACGGAGTGCCGCGCCGTCCAGGGGATGGCCGAGCGTCTCAAGCCGGCCGCAGCCCGTGGGTGGTGCGCCTTCCACGACACGGACCGGCACGACATCACGAAGTGTCGTGCCGTCCAGCGCTTGGCCGAGCGCCTCGAGCCGGTCGAAGCCCGGAGGTGGTGCGCCGTCCACGAGACGGATTCGCATGACCTCGTGGAATGCCGCGCCGTCCAAAAGCTGGCCGAGCGCGTCAAGAAGCTCCGGCAGGAGCAGTAGCGGGCCCGAGCCCGACCGAGGCGGTTCGGATGATCCGAACCCTTGGCGGACGGTCCGAAGTCCTGCTCCCGAGCCGGAACGACTTCGACGGGGCACGAGTACCCGGACAGTACCGCCTCGGCAAGGGCGGACCCGGGGAACTCGTCCTAATACGGTACATATCCTTACCCGGCACTTGTCAATCAGCTTTTCAGTTAGGAACCCTTGTCTGCCCCGGTCGGAGCCTTTGGCCCCCGGGCGCGTAGCTCGCCCCGGTCGGAGCTTGGCTCCCGGGCGCGTAGCTCGCCCCGGTCGGAGCTTGGCTCCCGGGCGCGTACTTACTTAGCCCGGTGGGAGCTTAGCTCCCGGGCACATGCTCGCCCCGGTCAGAGCTCGGCTCCCGGGCGCGTACTTCGCCCCGGTCAGAGCTCGGCTCTCGGGCGCGTACTTCGCCCCGGTCAGAGCTCGGCTCCCGGGCGCGTACTTACTTAGCCCGGTGGGAGCTTAGCTCCCGGGCACATGCTCGCCCCGGTCGGAGCTCGGCTCCCGGGCGCGTACTTCGCCCCGGTCCGAGCTCGGCTCCCGGGCGCGTACTTCGCCCCGGTCAGAGCTCGGCTCCCGGGCGCGTACTTACTTAGCCCGGTGGGAGCTTCGCTCCCGGGCACATGCTCGCCCCGGTCGGAGCTCGGCTCCCGGGCGCGTACTTCGCCCCGGTCCGAGCTCGGCTCCCGGGCGCGTACTTCGCCCCGGTCAGAGCTCGGCTCCCGGGCGCGTACTTACTTAGCCCGGTGGGAGCTTCGCTCCCGGGCACATGCTCGCCCCGGTCGGAGCTCGGCTCCCGGGCGCGTACTTCGCCCCGGTCAGAGCTCGGCTCCCGGGCGCGTACTTACTTAGCCCGGTGGGAGCTTCGCTCCCGGGCACATGCTCGCCCCGGTCGGAGCTCGGCTCCCGGGCGCGTACTTCGCCCCGGTCAGAGCTCGGCTCCCGGGCGCGTACTTGCGTACTTAGCCCGGTGGGAGCATAGCTCCCGGGCACATGCTCGCCCCAGTCGGAGCTCGGCCCCCGGGCGCGTACTTGCGTACTTAGCCCGGTGGGAGTTTCGCTCCCGGGCACATGCTCGCCCCGGTCGGAGCTTGGCTCCCGGGCGCGTGTAACTGGCCCCGGTTGGAGCCCTTGGCTCCTGGGCGCCCAGGTACATAGGGAACGGCTGCTCGGACTCCATCGGATTAGGTGGCAAGTCCGGGCGGTTCGTCCCGACCCAGTCCGGGGCCTCCGGGTCCCGGTGTGATAGTCCGGACCACGCCGCCCTGTCGAGCGCGAGTCCGGGCAGGCCGCTCCCGGTTGAGGACCTCCTCCCGGTGTCGAGAGCTCGCACCCTCGAAAGGGAAGCTGAGCCAAAACACTGCCCCTGACAGGCCAGAACTCGAGAGCGTCCTCGCTACCCTCGGTAGCGGGGCTCGTGCCCAGTCCTCGCGCCGTGGCCTCAGGCCGTGACGCGCGAGTCGATGGTTGGGCGTGCACCAATGATATTCTGCAGGCAGCAAGCACGGCGCTCGTCGTAGAGCACCCCTCGCCCAGGCGAATGCGCGCCTAGAAACATGGCGCCCGGAATGACCCTCACAGGGCGCGAGTACCCGGACAACATCGCCTCGGCATGGGCGTGTCCGGGGAAGTCGTCCCGACGTGGTCCATGTCCTTGCCCAGGCCTCCGTGCCCAGGCTCATGTCGACCATACACATCAAGTTGTATTTCAGTCCGGGGCCCCTTGGGTCCCGGGCACATATTTGAGCCGAGGCTCGGATTCCCGAATCCGCGCCCCGGGTCCGACACCGAGGGGCCGAACCAGGGCGGCATCGCCAAGGCGAGTGCAAGCCTAGGAACGCGACACCCGGAATAGGACGCGATAGCCCGGATAGCACCGCTCCGGCGAGAATGCGTCCGGAAGGTCGTCTCACATCCCATATTCAAGCCCGGGCCCCCGGAACCCGGCTTATATCAAACCGTATCCCAGTCCGGGGCCCCCGGATCCCGGACGTATATCCTTAGCGCTAGCCGGGGCCCCCGGGGCCCGAACACATACCGGACTCGGGCTCGCGAGGGAAGCGAGTCCGAGCTCCATCCTTAGGCACAACCAGTTTCTCCAAAATCTACATGTATAAAACATCCTGTAAGTTGCGGTAAGCCCGGGCCAGCGTCAGATTTCTCCAAGATCTCAGCACTGGCCGGGGCCCCATGTGTATACATTTTACATAAGCAATGTTTTTAATATCCTTCCCGGCCTCGTTCCTTTCGTCGTTTCCCATGTGTTGCGTTCGTAGCATGGGATGGACAAGGGAACGAACCGGACGCTCTCACAGTTCACTATGTGCAGAGTATATTTTTTCCCAGCGGTCCTGGGGACGATTCATACCACACCTAGCTGGACCCCCGGGGAGACCTAGTTTCTTCCTGGTGTACCGGGCCGAAGCCGCTCTGTCACCAGGACTCTCCTTCAGCTCCCGGCTACAGCACTACATCGACAGACATCAACCACGACGATATGCATCTCAACAACCTCGACTTCCTCGAGGAACAAAGGTGGTGCGCTCCGTTCCGCGTCGCTCGTTACCAGCAAGGCCTCAAGCGCTACCTTTGGCGTCAGGTTCGGGCCCGATCACTTCAGGTTTGGGGTTCGAATCTCCGCCGTATCTTCGTACGGGTCGGAATGAAATCTTCCCCCCGTGGGAAGGCCCCTCCCTGGTGATCGGAACTTCCCAACCGGGCTTGGTAAGCCTGGGAGCATCTTCACAAATACTATCTGAAAGCACATCCTGTAAGTGCCTCTAAACCTCAGAACTAATCGAGGCCGATGTGCATTCGCTTTCCATAGTAATGCTTTTATTATCGTTTCCGGGCTCGTGCCCTTATCCTTTCTTTGTGTCGCGATCGTGGCGATCTCCCCCCGGGGGCATAATCGGGTCGCGCCCATGCGGTGGCTGGGTATTGCGCCTAAGCATCTGTTCCTTACCAGCGAGCTACCGTATCCCATCTGCTAAACCCCGGACATCGTCTAAGCCCCGGCTTGCGGTGCCCCGCTCTGGTTGGCTTCGGGCTCGGTTTTTTCCGCTGCTAGGGGGTAGATTCCTTATGCGCAATCCTTTCCTCCGCTCGGTCGCGACCGCGAAGAGGCCCCTAAGAGGTGGTAGACGCAACGGCTCGCAACATGGAATGGATAAGGGAACGAGCCAAGTGCTCTCACGGTTCATCATGTAGAGCCTGTCGTCGCGGCATCGCTGTGCTCCCTAGGCCAACGGGGCCTGGGGGCACGAAGGACCCCCGAATCCGGAAGACGGAAGGGACCGAGCCTCAACCAATTCCGCAAGTCTCGCGCTCGGGCGCCCGCGGCACTTCGGTGCCAGGCCCCGGGCCCCCGGGGACCTGGGCGCGACGGCGATTCACAGCGGATCGGCCCGATGCTCGGCGCTCCCGAGCGAGAACAACACTCCCAGTCCCGGGATGGTGCTCGCGAAGCCATGCCGCCCTTCGCAAATATCCAGATACGTTACCTTATCCAGCTTCACATATTCCTCAACTTGTATTTTTCCCTGTATGATCAGCCTAGGCTCCCGGAGAGGATGGCGGTGCCCGACCGAGGCGCCGGGGCCTTCGTTGCCTAGCGACCCCGGGCCCGGGTGGGATCAATTCCCAAGGGGCTCTCGGCGAGCCAAGAGTGTCCTCGTGGCCCCGCTACGCTCTCCGGACCAACGGCGCCCGAGGGCGCGGAGGGCCCCCGGAACCAGAAGAAGGAAGGGCCCGGACCTACGGGCTTCATCGCCCCGCCAAGCTCACCTCCGGCCATCACGCGCCCCCGGGGACCGAGCTCCCGAGGCGTCCGACGGTCGCGTTCGCCGCCTCCCGGGGCCCGAAATCCCGGGGCAAGTGGCTGCGCCGGGGCCCGGACAGGAGTCTCACACCCTATGGCTGTTCGCAGTTGCTGGCCCTCGATGTCGGACGGCGCCCAATACTCGACGTCCCCAGACCACGACCCGAGTACAAGCGACCTCCGAGCAACACAATAAACCAAGGTACGAAAAGTATAAACATGACCATTTACATATGCAAACATCTCTCTTTTTACAAGACAGGCAAAACCGGAGCGCAAGCACGAGCGAGGCCCGGAGACGCCGTCGCACGGGGAGAGGTCGCTGGCCTCCTTCGGACCGGACCCCGGACGACGACAGAAGAAGGGCGCCCGGGGGCATGGAGGACCCCCGGACCCCGAAGGCGCCCGCGCATAGCGTCAGAAGGAAACCGGCGTCTTCCTCAACCTCCTCGTCAGGCATCAGCTCTACGAGATGGTCGCCGCGGTCGAAGAACCCTGCCTCCGGGGCAGCGGGCTCGACCACGGCCTCCCGAGACTTCCTCGCGAAACGCCGCGACGTCCTCGCGAACCGCCGCGACGTCCTCGCGATCCGCCGCGAACACCTCGCGAACCACCGCGACTTTCTCGCGAACAACCGCGACTTCCTCACGCACGGCGGACTCACACCGCCGGGGCGCGAGCCCGGGCCCCGGGTACGTATCGCATTTAAATCAACAAATCGTCAAGCTACGTCGCGTCCATGGCGAACCAGGCGGACCCCGCGTCCCCTCTTTTCTTCAAGACGTGGCCCTGTTCCTGCCCGGGGCTAATCCCGGCCGAGCAACAGGGCCAGGGGCCACTGTCGGCGAAGTGGGACTGGGGGTCCCACGTTCTGCGGGGACGCGTGGACCTCCGGCCACGTCAGCCCCTTCGGGCTCACAATCTGCACAAGTGGCGACCGACAGTTGCTAAGTGCCCGGGGCACGGAAGCTGCCCGGGCCCCGGTTCCGGGAGTGCCTTCCCCGGGTCCGGGAGTGCCCCCCCAGTGCGCTTCCTCTGGCCCGTGGTCCGGCGACATCGCCCGAGACCCGGGCACGGCAGCATCGGCCCCGGGCCCGGGCGCCGAGTTCCCCGGTCCCGGGTCCCCGCTCTCGGTCCCAGTGCCGCGTCCCCGGTCCCGGGTCCCCGCTCTCGGTCCCGGGTGCCGACCGACTTGGCTCCCGGGTGCCGACCGCCTCGGATCCGGCCCCGGGCGCCAAGCCCCCGGGTCCCGGGTCCCCGGTGTCGGTCCCGGGTGCCGGCGGCTTCGGCCTCGATCCCGGGAGCCGACTGTCTCGGTCCCAAGTGCCGGCGCGGAGCACTCCACGCCGGGCACGAGGTTGACTTGAGCGCACCACTCCCCAACTACCTACATTAATGACGAGGCGACAGGCCTGTCGACTCTGTCGCCTGCTCTGCCACGCGTGGGCGCCTCGTCATGGCTCCCCGTGGACACCCTACTATGCAGTCAGAAGCCTTTTTGACTACGGAGGCTCTTTTCACTGTGCAACCGCTGTTCACAGTCAGAGCCTTTTGAGGCGTACGCCGTCACGTCTCCACGCTCCAGCCGTCCTCCGCAGCCGACCTACCCGGCGTGGACGCAGCAGACGGCAACAGGCAGAGACGTGCGACAAGACTTTGACAAGACAAATCATACCTAGCTCTCTCATGCACTGGCACTGTGGACTCCCCTGATTTTATAAAGGAGGACCCAAGCCACCGCGAGGGAGAGGGGGGACTGGACAGAGCTTTCCCTGTCTCCTGCTCCCAAGCTTATTCTCTAGCCACCGTTCCTCTTCTCCGGCTCCGGCCGTGAGCTGGCTTCACCTTGTAATCACCATACTACATTCATCCACCTCATAGCCATACACACAGGAGTAGGGTATTACGCTCCGGCGGCCCGAACCTGTATAAATCCTCGTGTCTCCTCTGAGTGTGCTTTTTATCATCTTCTTCGCGTATCTTTCTGCTACACCTGAAGCCGGCTTCGCCTGAGAACTACTCCCCTGGCCGAATCTCAAAAGGGGGGTCACCCGACTTCCCGCCGTCGAGGTTTCATCCTCCGACAGGTGCAGAAAGAACTCAAAGAAGTACTAGAACCAGGACCAAATCCAAAGTCAGGTGTATCATCACCAACACCAACAGAAAAATGTCAATCCCAAGCTTTTTTTTCTTACCAGAACTAGAGGGCTGTAAAAGGCCAGCTTCGCAACTTAAGCTGCACCAAACTTATCATTATACCTCGCTTAAAGATGGTAGAAAGTTAAGCTCTTGCTCAGTGAAGTAAGCTAAATAATCAGTACCAGTGGAAAGTGTAGATAACAACCTACAGCACATTGCTAAAACCTTTCAACTTAGCTCTAGGATCAAAATAATGAAACAGAATAAAGTAATGAATGTTCTCCAGTACTTAAAATAGTAGTTCATTCATATGCATAACACATGTCTAGCAATCTATCATTTTCATAAGTCCTTTTAGGTGCCTTAGAATATCAGGAATAAAGATGATGCAACATTAGTGGAGTATCGTAGAATAATAGACACCAGATAGTGCAACAGTTGAATCATAAAACAGTTCAAGAAATGATAACCTTTCTCTGCAAGAAATACCCAATGATCTTCTGTCAAAAGTAAAGGCTCATCTTACCACCCTGGGATAGTGCGAATCTCAATGAACACACGAAAAATCTGCTTGTAAGGGACTAGATGCTTAAGCCATGAGGTATGTAGATTTCCACTCACATCCATATCCAATCCAAACTTTTTCGCTTTTACATTAACAGCAATGCAATACCTCTATTAAATCCAGCAATGCGCTTGGTTAGAAGAAGAGTTTAAGAAAGAATTGCAAGTTCTAAATAATGCTTCAAGAATTTCTTTATGCTCCAGACAAGGTAGACTTTACAAATCAGGTTCAATAATGTGACAAGCACAACGCTGATGCAAAACGAAGCAGTTCACCAACCATACACAAATATAACAGTGCAGGTGTAAGTTGTCAATGGCATTAGTATTGAGAGATGCATTGCTAAAGTAACAGAGATCACATTTGCAGCATAAACTATATCTCCCTAAGCACAGAAGTCACACCATCGATCAGCAATGTTTTGCCAGAGTGGGATTCATCAATGAGCTCATACCAATGTCATCTTCTCTAATTGCGCAATCAGAACTAACATAATGAGCAGGCCACACTAAGGTAGCCTTCCTTAGCAGCATTATCAGACCAAATATCAGATGTAATAGCAATAGAAGAAACACTAGAGGCTTAAGACTCTATAAAGCTTACCACGGCAATCATTAAAGTATTTCAAAATCTCTATAGTGGTGGTTTTGCCTGCGAGACAGAAGCAAACCTACGATTATGTGCAACCTTAATTGTAGCTCCTCAAATGCGCATCAGATTCACCATAACAGAGAGGATCTAGTCTAGAAGCAATCAACGACAGAGCTATGTACGTGCAATAGCAAGGAACTGTTAACTCCAAGTGACGAAATTACCATTCTGCATCGAACTTAAGCAAAGACTAAGACACGCGAGACCTTTTTTCTTTTCGCGTTGGCATTTTATCAACATGCCGCAAGAGGTGGCCAGTGCCACCAGAGGATAAGGCAGAGTACTAATTGCCACATTGAATGACACTTGCACCAACACTTACTTCTTACCGTTGACTTACCTTTGAAGATCTTCTCGAAATCATTCCAGGCTTCAGAGGTGGATGGATGGGGTCCTCTTGTTGCCCCCGGTGCTCACGGTCTCTGGATTCGGCCGGCCGCTCTAGCAGTTGCCCAGCCACCAGCCCCATCATCGCCAACAAGGTCGCGATGGGATAGGCACTGCAATAGCCGCCAGAACAGCCAATCAAGCAGGGAATCCAGTCCATACACCCACCGAAAAAAACAACAACCAAACAAGGAAAAAACGAGCAGAGCCAGCAACCTACATCCGGGTGAGCACTCTCATCTCTCCAATCTGGCCCATCATCCGAAGATCATTGTTGATGCGAGTGCCCTGGTACTCGTCGGCGCCTCCTGCTGAGCCTGTCCATTGTGGAACTGGAGCACCAGAGGGGGTCCTCTAGTTCCTCAACGGCTACGCGAACAAGAAGAAGAAAGACAGAGGAAGTCAGGACGAGAGCAAGAACTCATGAACAGAAGAACACAGAATGAACAAATCTAGGGGTTAGGGTTTGGGGTCAGCACTTACCTGCGAAACCGGAGCACCAGAAGCACCGGCGAGTGACACAGTCAACGGATCTAGATGACGAGATGGGTAGGGATTAGGGACGGATTCGAGGGATCCGTTCACCAGAATTAGGGAGAGGAGGAGAGGAAATAGAGAGGGAGAAGACGAGAGGAGCTCTGGCAGGAGTGTGTCCGTGTCGGCCTGCGGGCGGCGCTGAGGAGGAGAGCCGCCGTTGGCGAGGGAGAAGACGGGAGGGGCTTTAGATCTAGAGCGGTGAGCGGCGGAGCGAGCGAGGAGAGGCAACACTAGGGTTTAGGGGGGTCAGAAGCGGAAAGCCGCTGGCGCCGGCTTATGATAGTCCCGGCCCCTCTCAGCCTCCAACGGCTAACTCACAAAACGCAGGCGTCAGCGAGCCGTTGGCAAGCCGACCAACGGCTTACCTTGGCAGGCAGGCTGAGGAGCCGGCAGCACCATCGTGCCGGCCTAAAAAATCGGGCTGTGCCTAGGCCGGCACTACGGGTCGGATTGGTGGCTCAGGCACTACCCGATGGATAGGGCCGGACCAGCATGGGTACTATTCACATCATGCCGTATCGTGTTTAGCCTAGGCTTTTTTGGACCGTGCCTCAGGCCGCCCAATCGGCCTGGCCCATCTGGCCAAGTATAATGGTTCGCTGTACTCGCAAGCAAGACCGGCCACTGGCTGAAAATGTTCCGTTGTTCCTGCCGCAAGCCAGCAGCTGAACGGCCAACGCCAACCAATGTTGCGCATGCACTGAACTCACCATCAGGCAGGCCAGAGCAACGTTCTCTCTTGTTACCAGAGGCGGCTGCGCTAGCACGCGGCCTGCCCTTGGCCACGTCGCGCACGCTTCGGCGGTCGTCCCGGTCCTGTGCACCCGGCAAAATCGCGACAGCGAGAGCGGCAAAGAGCCCAAGGCCCAACCGATCCGTGGCGCTCGACTCTCGATTACTCCCGATCGATCGATCGCTCGCCCTGTCCCGGTCAAAACGTACGCCTCGCCACCATAACTGCCGAAAGGCGACGAGGCCTTTTCACGTGCCCGCGACCGCGACGCTTCCCACTCTCCCTCGCTTCGCCGCCATACATGCAGCGAAAAAGGCCCCCCAGCCCACGCCCGCCCTGTTGCCGCCGCCTCCTCCTCTCGTTCCAGCGCGCGCTCGATCGAGAGATGGGGCGACGAAAACAGCAAGGAAACCACGCATCATTCTGCCGGCGAAACGGTAGGCGATGAGTCAGTGGAGATGGATGGCGACACAGGGCCATACTATGGCTCTGTTTAAGAGAGCTTCAACTATATTTTTTAAAAAATCTTTGATAGTTAGAAGCTATTTTAAACAGTTTAAATTTTAAAAATTTATAGATATAGAATTAAAAAATAAACTAAAAACTAAAAACTAAACAATCAGCTTTTTCTAAATTCGCATCAGGTAGCTTCTTACTAGCTACTTCTTAAAATTTTCCTAGGCCTACGCTACAGATAGAGGCAACCGGGCAGGCAGGCAGCATCGGATGATTGGTCATTTGATTGATTGATTCAGCGTAGCGAGACGAGGGGGGAAATGTGTCGATGTAGCTGGGTGTCGTGTCCAGGAAAGGCCCGGACAGGAGGAATATTAACGCGAAAAGGCAGCTGCTGCTTCATCAACACAATGATTCCAGCGCCCCATTATCTGTCACTCTGCCGGACAACTGCTCACTCCGGGTGAAGCTAGCCTACTATAGCTAGTGTGTGTTCTTTTTTGAGATTACTTGTGTGTGTTGCTAGTAGCGTAGGTGAACTGTCCCGGTCGGACCATTCAATGGGATTCTTTCATTGGCAAAAGGACGTCGTCTCTGAACAGTGCTAGTACTATACGAGTACATATGTATGTATCCAAGCAGTACTACAGTATTGGAGCATTAATCTACTATACTTTGAAAAGGCTGTGGCTACTCCTGCTGATTGCTTGGGCTTGGCGCATCTCATGGAAAGAGAGTTTTGCGGATTAAAATGGCTATAATAGTTCCAAGGAGAAAAGCGACAGACGAAATTGTCACGAGGATGACGTATTTTATCAGCTACTACTCTTAAGATAATGGTTTTTTGTTTGAATGGAAACTCTTTCAGATAATGGTGATTGTTGGAGAAAAAAAAATAAAATTACAGTGTTGACTAAAATTGATTCATTGAGTTTATCCCCTTAGAAATTCAATCACCTATGCGGAAAATTTAATTCTAATCACTGACCTGCTTGTGAAGCCATCTTGACTTGATTTCTTCTTCTTCTCTGCTTCCTCTTCTTCTTGATGCTTCTCTGCGTGTGTGCGCCGACGGACGGATTGATGAAGACGTAGAAGGACCTCACGAACCCCTTCTAGTGCGTTTTGTGGATCGGGCACAATTAGGGTTTGTAGTTGGAGACCGAGCGGCGTCCCGTTCTTCTCCAATTTCTCTTTTATATGTGCACTAGTGGGGCTCGGGGTTTCCTTCGGTTTAGGAGGTTCGGTTGAATCCACCGATCACGGATTCTATTCGTTATCTTATCTCTAAGCGATAAAACAACAACAACATTCTCCCTTGATTTAGAGGCTTAATTAATTTCTAAGTCTATTAAGTAAAACAGCTCCCCAAGGCAATGTGTCATAACAACTTTAAACGTCATTAAGACTACAAGACCTATAGTTCACTATAATACTTAAATAAACTCATATCTTAACTTAGCGGGTGTTGATTGAAAAATTAATCCCCTATTTTCAGGATCTTAGTCAAAGGCAATCACTTAATCCCATGCCGGCTACATGTTCTTTAAATAAGTTGGGAGGTAAGCCTTTGGTTAGCGGATCCGCAAGCATAAATTTAGTATTTATGTACTCAATCTTAATTGTTTGATCCTGGACTCTATCTTTCACAACATGATATTTAATGTCAATGTGTTTGGCAGCTTCACTTGACTTGTTGTTACTCGTATAGAATACTGCAGCTTCATTATCGCAGTAATATAACAAGTGGTCTTTCAATGCTGTCAACACTTTTATCTTGGGATGAAATTCTTAAGCCATACGGCCTGCCCCGTCGCATGGTAACATGCTACAAATTCCGCTTGCATTGTCGACGATGCAGTAAGCGTTTGTTTAGAGCTTTTCCACGAAATAGCTCCTCCCGCAAGGGTGAAAATATATCCTGAAGTGATTTCTTTGTGTCTACGCACCCCGCGAAATCAGCGTCTGAATAGCCAAGGACTTCAACCTTATCAACTTTCTGTATATAAGCATGTAATGTTTAGTTCCTTGTAAATAACGCAGAACTTCTTTACTGCCTTCCAGTGGTCCATTCCTGGTTTAGACAGAAATCTGCCAAGCATCCCTGTGAGAATGCTAAGTCTGGTCGCGTACAGACTTGTGCATACATCAAGCTTCCGACAGCTGAAGCATAAGGTACCTTGTCCATTTCTTTAGATTCTAACTCATTTCTTGGACTTTGGAATAATCCGAATTTATCGCCCTTCATTATTGGAGCAGGTGAAGAGGCGCATTTACTCATATTATATCTTTCTAAAATTCTTAAGATGTAAGCTTTCTGAGATAGTCCTAGCACTCCCTTGGACCTATCTCGGAATCTCAATGCCCAAAACAATAAGATGCTTCACCAAGATCTTTCATATCAAATTTGATGACAAGAATTCTTTAGTCTCTCGCAGCAGGTTCTTATCGCTGCTTGCTAATAAAATGTCATCAACATAGAGTACTAGGATGATGAATTACCACCTTTATATTTAACATAAATACAGTTGTCCACCTCATTCTCCTTAAATCCGAATTGTCTGATGATCTGATCGAATTTAAGTTCCATGCCTGGACGCTTGTTTAAGTTCATAGATGGATTTATTAAGTTTGCATGCTAAATGGCATTTTTCTTCCATAACAAAACCTTCCGGTTATGTCATGTAAACATTTCTTTTAGGTCACATTTAGAAAATGCAGTCTTTACATCCATCTGATGGAGTTCTAAGTCAAAGTGAGCCACTAGCGCCATGACAATTCTGAATGCAGTCTTTCTTAGAGACAGGAGAAAAAAGTTTCATTATAGTCAATTCCTTCTCTCTGTGAAAACCCTTGGCAACTAGCCTTGCTTTGAATCGTTCGATGTTCCCTCTAGAGTCAAGCTTGGTTTTGTAGACCCACTTACAGCCTACGGTTTTGACTCCTTTAGGAACTTCTACTAAATCCCATACTTTATTATGGCTCATTGATTTTAGTTCATCTTCCATAGCCTGAAGCCACTTAGATGAATCCTTGCTGTTTATTGCTTCTTTAAATGAGGTGGGATCGTCTACCTTCCCCATGTCTTCTTCATTCATGTATACTTCATAATAATCAGGGATGGCAGATCTCCTCACCCGCTGTGACCTTCTTAATTCTTAAGTTTTATTGTTTGTCACTTGAGGTTGAGGATCTTCATGTGGAGGTTCTTCTTCATTATGTGTCACTTCAATCTGTTGAGGCTCATCATCATTATTACTCTCAATATTTTCCTCAACAGAAGGTGTAGTACCAGACGGTCCAGAATTACCCGTTGGCGGTGCTACATCACGTGGCACATTAGAAATTATGGGGATGTTCTGAATAATTGGAATATCAGTCTCTAGGATTTCCGGAGTTTGAAAATTAGCCCGAATTTCCTCAAGATTAATTTCCCTTGTCTGTGAGCTCCCCCATTTATTGTCCTTAAGAAAGACAGCATGTCTAGTCTCCACAAATTTAGTAACCCGATCTGGGCAATAAAATCGGTATCCTTTGGATCTCTCGGGATAACCGATAAAATGACAGCTCACAGTCTTAGGATCTAATTTCTTTAATTGTGGATTAAATATTCTGGCTTCCGCACGACAGCCCCACACACGTAAATAATTGAGTGTCGGTTTTCTTCCGGTCCACAATTCATAAGGGGTCTTAGGCACTGATTTACTAGGCACTCTGTTGATTATGTGTGCAGCTGTTTTAAGTGCTTCAATCCACAGCTTAGGTGACAGAGTAGAGTGATTCAGCATACTGCGCACCATATCCATGAGTGTGCGGTTGCGTCGTTCTGCTACCCCGTTTTGCTGAGGTTCTCCAGGCATGGAATATTGGGCAATAATCCCATGTTGCTGGAGATACAAGGCAAATGGACCAGGAATTTGCCCAAATGGACCGGGAATTTGCCCAAATGGAGCGTGTTTCCCGTAGTATTCACCACCACGGTCCGATCTCACAACTTTAATTTTAGCATTATGCTGATTCTCCACTTCAGCTTTAAATATCTTAAATTTCTCAAGAGATTCGGAACGGTCGCTTATGGGGTAAATATAACCATAATGGGAATAATCATCTGTGAATGTTATAAATGAATCAAATCCATCCACAGATGTCACCGGGAACGGTCCACAAATATCAGTGTGAATTATTTCTAGTGGACTTGAGCTCCTAGTGGCTCCTTTCTTTATTGTTTTAGTGAATTTTCCCTTAATACAATCTATGCAATGATCCGCGTCAGAAAAGTCTAAGGGAAGGAGTATCTCTTCTCTTATGAGACGTTCAATTCTCCCCCTAGAAATATGGCCTAAGCGACAATGCCATAATTTCGACGACGTCTCACTTATCACATTCATTACTTTATCATTGCATGCATTATTAACATTCAGGACCATGTCATCCAAAGAGAGCAAGAATAGCTTATCTCGTACGAAGGCGAAGCCAATCACTTTATTATCTAATTTAATGTAACATATTCTCTTTGAAAAATGACAGTCATAACCAGTTTCTGTCAACACTCGAACAGAAATGAGGTTTCTCTTAATTGAGGGAGCAAATAAAACATTATTCAGAATTAAATTGTAGCCACTAGGGAGTCTAAGTGCTAGGTCTCCAACGGCCTTCACTTCGATCTCCGCTCCATCAGCTACTCTTAGGATTCGCTCCCCCTTTGCTACCGCCTGGACAGTAGTCAATCCCTGCAATGAGTTACAGACGTGCACAGTGGCACCTGAGTCAACCCACCAGGTATTAATGGAGAATTCAGAGTAAAATAACTCATTAACATTTGATATTTCATCAATCTCATTTATACCTTTCTTAGCTAGCCACTCTCGAAAGCGTGGACAATCCCTCTGCCAATGTCCATCTTTACTACAAAACTTGCAATATGGACTTGCAGTGGTGGAGGCAGCTAAAGCTTGAGACTGAGGATGCGGCTTTGCTTGAGCAGTGTTACTCCCTCCAGACTTATGAGGGTGATATGGCTTCTTTCTGCCACTACCCGAGTTTTGGCCTTGATTTGTTTTCCTCTTGCCTTTAGCATGGATGAGGTTGAGCTGATCTTTAAGTTTCTGCTTGTCAGCCTTTTGTCGCTTTTCCTCTTCCACTGAGTGGGAGATCAATTCTGCTACGGTCCACTTCTCTTTCTGAGTATTATAATTAATCTTGAATGGACTATAGTCAGGACCAAGAGAGTTCAATATGAAATGCACTAAAAAACCTTCAGACAATTCCATGTCCATAGTCTTTAGTGTATGTGCCATATGAGTCATCTCAAGGATGTGCTTTCTTACACCACCTTTGCCATCATACTGGCTGGTGATCAGCTTACTTATTAAGGTACTGGCATGACTCTTAGATGAAGTCTTAAAGTTCTCTTCAATGTTTGCCAAGTACGTCTTAACGTCGTTTGAGTTCGTAATCCCTCCAATAATTTCTGGAGCGATAGTACTCTTGATGTACAAGAGAGACATTCTGTTGGACTTTTCCTAAAAGGCCACTTTTTCTTCGTAACTCCACTTGGTATTATCATAATCTTCCTGACTCATTTCGTCAGTGTACTTGGGCTCCACAGGGGAGTCCTCTCTTAGTGCTAAGTCATAGTCCAACATGCCAAGATTTAATAGCACATCGTTCTTCCACTCAGCGAAATTTGTTCCATCAAGGGGTGTCACAATTTTAAGCTGCCCCAATGCTGAAAATAACCAATGAAAAAAAATATATTAGTAAAATATTGCATATGATTAATTTGCGTTGGCTCAATTAATCACATGCGATGATAGGCTCCTTTTCTAAATTTAATCACCGTTGGGCAGAAAAAAAAATTTAGAAAATATATGAAGTGACAAAAAAAATCCTTAATTACATCACCGTTGGACAGAAATAATTAAGGAAATAATATTATTAATTTATTTGACATGAAATTATAATTAACGTTGGTCAAAAAATAATTTCACATCATAAATATTCTCTAGCAAAACTTCCCGTTGGTTCCATTCAGCTAGAAATAATTTTCAGAGTGCTTAGAATAATTTTCCATAATTTTTCAGCATTTTTAATGGCCAAGAAAGCATATAAAGGGATTTCTGTAAATAACAAATGAATAAAACAGTGGGAATTGATTTAATTTCAAGCGCGGGCGCGGGCGCGGGGCCCGGGCGCAATGCGCGGGCGCGGGGCGCGGGCGCGTGGCGCGGGGGCGCGGGGGCGCGGGCGCGAGGTGCGCGGGCGCGAGGCGCGGGGCCCGGGCGCGAGGCGCGTGGGCGCGAGCGCGGGCCCGGTCCCGGGCGCGAGGCGCCGAGCGCGAGCGCGCGGGCGCCGTTCCGTTCGATCCAGATCGAACGGCTACGGCCATCCCCGCATCTGATTTTGTTAGCGCCGTCCGATTCAATCCGACGGCTGAGATCATTTTTCACCGGGTCAAAGCCATCGGCTGTCGGCGGCCGAACCCTAACCCGAGCCCCGGCCGATCCCCTTTTTCTCCTCGTCTTCTTCCCGACGCGCTCGACGAGCAAGCGACGGCGGTGACGGCGACGGCTATGGCGACGACGCGCCGAGCGAAGCAACGGCGACGACGGCCAATCCCGTCTTTCCTCTTCCCCTTCCCACCCCAGTTCTCCTCCCCGTGCACAAGAACAACACCGAGGCGAGCCTCGGTCTCGCGCGGCCGAGCGACGGCGCGAGACCGGTCTGGGGCAGCGGGATGGCCTAGCAGTGAGGCGAGGAGGTAGTTCCCGAGGCACGGATGCGAGCACATCGGCAGCGAAGACGACGAACCGGGTAAAATAATCCCGATTTCATTGTATTCGCGTTGATTTTTGGGTCTTATTCAAATTAGGGTTCTTCGAATTTGGGGATTTTGATCTTTGCCGAGTTAATTGATGATGACTTCACTAAGGGATGAAGATTTTGGGATTAAATTCTAAGGGGTTTGGCTCTGATACCACAATGTTGGAGAAAAAAAAAATAAAATTACAGTGTTGACTAAAATTGATTCATTGAGTTTATCCCCTTAGAAATTCAATCACCTATGCGGAAAATTTAATTCTAATCACTGACCTGCTTGTGAAGCCATCTTGACTTGATTTCTTCTTCTTCTCTGCTTCCTCTTCTTCTTGATGCTTCTCTGCGTGTGTGCGCCGACGGACGGATTGATGAAGACGTAGAAGGACCTCACGAACCCCTTCTAGTGCGTTTTGTGGATCGGGCACAATTAGGGTTTGTAGTTGGAGACCGAGCGGCGTCCCGTTCTTCTCCAATTTCTCTTTTATATGTGCACTAGTGGGGCTCGGGGGTTTCCTTCGGTTTAGGAGGTTCGGTTGAATCCACCGATCACGGATTCTATTCGTTATCTTATCTCTAAGCCGATAAAACAACCAACAGTGATAAGCTCTAAACATACGAGAGTGCATGCATGCAGGAATCGTGGTTGTTGCAGGGCGTTTAAATCGGTACAGTTTGGTTCCTTAAACTATTTTATAGCCAGTCTCGTACAAGATTATTGGTCATGAATGTGAAATATTCCGGCTTGAGAAATTCAGAGATGGGGCATACTACTACTAGCATCTTCAGTGTGGCTGTCTGCTCCACAAAGTCTGAAGCCGATGTACAGAAAGAAAGATGTGCTCTTCTTTGATGGAAGCATCTGGTGTTTTAATAACATCCGATGGTACGAGAGATTTCATTTGGTGATGCTGCTTTAGGAGCTCGAAGGTTAATTAAGTTGAAGCAGGCCCGGGAATTGCTGTTGTGGGCCATGTTCTTGTCCCCGGTAGTGGACAAGATGGTTCTATCGATATTCTCTGTCAATACTGGTGTTCCAGAGTCCAATCCTTTTAGTAATTGACAAGTTGTGATCAGGACAGGTTCAGAGACAACTATGCAGGAATTATCCTCTATTTCTTGGATTTATTTTATAGCTTGATATTGGTAGATATTTCTTTTTAGGGAGAATAATGTTGGTGGACGAAAATATATCAGGCATTTTTCTAGTCATTGTCCTTTGACAAGTTCAAGATCTTAACTTTATGGAAAACAGAAACATTCTTATTTTATACAGTTCATGATCTTAGCTAGAGACAAAAAATAAAGGATATATTCACAACAGATCAAAGAGCAATGGCTAGGAAATCAGTCAAGATCTCCCCCAATCTCCAGATCCAAATTTTCAAGAAAGGGTTCTTATCATCTTTCAGGTGCAAAATACCTTTCTGCTGTGATCACAAGCAATCTGCATTCTGCACATTGCACAAGTCATTGCAAGAGCCAGCAGATTCTTTTCTTTTCCATTGTTGATGTCAAGAAAGAAAGCGTCTTGAAACAGAAGAAAACAAAACCAAATCTTGATTAATCGCCAAGGCAAGGCTAGTAACCCTCTCTGTCAGGGTTGACTCAACACCATGAAGGAATTCCAGAGCAGCAAAAAACACAACGGCACGTAATGCCAACGGTAAGAACAAAGGACGCCACGCTGGAGGCAAATAAATTTTGCTTCCCAAGATACGGGTGCAGTTTTTCTAGTACGTTTGATTACACTAAACACAATACTTTAATGGCCATACGGCCATACGGGCGAATATCTTAATAGCCATATGGACTAATATTCCTCTAATCCTTCCTCACCAGTGCAGGCATTAACCGCATTTTCTAGCAGTAATGGGAGAAACTGATGTTGACTCTTTTGAGAGAGAGAGATGCCTGAACATGTCTGGATAATGCTCGCATCGTCACATGACAGTCGAACACAACCGTTGAGTGCTTAATTACCTTGGATCCAAACCCAAGTCAGGCTTGCTGCAACGCCTACTTGATTGGATCGACGCAGATACTAGATCTTCGTTGACGAGAGATCCCATGGTTTTTGTGTCCGTTGCGATGGTAAATCCAACACAGTGTGTGGTGCTTCGTGCCTGAAGAAGCTGAAGAAAACTGAGAGGTGAAAAAATTACAGTGTCATTTCAACAAGGTTCTGAATCTGAATATCTGAATGACTGAATCTGATCACCTAACATTCGTTTATTAGTTGATTAACAGCTTTTACCCATCCATGATGCTGTAGTACTATCTGATTCTGATTCTGATTTCTGAGCCGACCCACAGCTGCAATTTTGTCATTATCCATGAAATGGATTCCATCAAAGATCACATCAAAGGCCATAAGACAGGGACATCAGCAAAAGCGATTGTCCGTTAACCCAACCACCGTCTAAAGAGCCATATAGAATGATTTCATTTCATTTGCCCCAACACTTCACCAATAACCAATCCTTGTTAGCAAGGGCACAACAAAAGTCACAAACATTACATCGCAAAAAATAGAAGAAAAAGTACTAATAGTAATAAAATAGTTATCAACAGATTGTTACCTTTTCCTCCGTCATAATTTATCTCTTCCTAGCACTCATTCACTAGCTCTGCATAAAAGACCGGATTAATCAAATCCAGGGTCACAGCTGCCCCCATTACACACAAAGAATGTATCTTTAAATAAAAAGAGTGAAAAAAAATATCGATTGAAGAAGCAATTTGTCACAAACAGTTCATGCTTCACCTAACGCAAAATTGGACGAAGTCCATCTCTAATCACTAGCAGTAGTTGGTAACCGTGGACAAGAAGTATACAAGCTTAATAAGCTATGGAATCAAATAGCTGGAAACATGTGTTTTTTCTTAATCCACTCCCTAATTGCCACACACATGCCATCTAGCTCAGCATGATACATGCAAACTCAGCAAAGCATGCACATTTTTCTTATTTCTGAGCGTCAAATAGGTGAATTAGTCTAGGGCACTAATGCCAGTAGCCGTTGGAAGGGCCATAGATTAACAAGAATAAGAGGGTATTTCACATGTCTGCAGCTCCTGGGAGACAGTCCAGATAAGGGCATCTCAACTGCCTTTCCAGCATTTTGACAATGCCCACTTCTTAAGACTCAATAATGGAATGCATTATACACTGCTTACTCCAGAACTAAATTATCCTACCGTGAAGGTGGACAGAAATGTGCAGTAGTATAGATTAAGAAAGCTGATCCGAAATGCTGCGTAATTGCGCTTACTGTAATGCAGTATGGGCGAATTCGGCAGAGCATGTTTGGAGAAAACTTTCAGCGCACGTAAAACGAGACAAGCAGTTAGCGTATGATTAATTAAGTTTTAATTATTACAAACTTGAAAAATAGATTTATTTGATTTTTTAGAATAACTTTTATATAGAAAATTTTTATAAAAAACGCACCGTTTAGCGTATCGGAAAACGTGCTCATGAGAAACGAGGGAGTTTTCTTTCCCTGTCCCTTATTCGAAAGGTGCCTAAGTAACTGCAAGTTGGCAATGTACCATATACTGTCCCAATCTGGGAGCGTGCAAGACAAGAATCATCTGATGATAAATATGAACAATAGGATTACCTCGCCTGACAGTAGGATAGAAGCAACATCAGAGATAGTTCAAGTTTCTGCCTTTCTTTCAGACAAGTTGGATATAGCAATGCAGACGTAGAAAGGGGAACAAAATTTAGCAAAGGGGCAGCAAATCTGGTTACTGCTTAGCTCAGCCATTTCATAGGTGAAGCAATTGAAAGGAAAAGAAGCAAGGCAAAGGCAAGCATGGGATTGCCTGATTAACAAGAAGGCCCCACAGAACACAATGACTAATCCTAAAGATTATTCCAAAATTCCTTGTTATCCATTCACTATCTGTGCAATATTCATCTTTCTTCTAGGAAGGAAAAAAAATTCCTTTTAGGTCGGCACAGAAACTGAAAGAATTGCAATTTGGACGCAGTTTCACTTCAGAGTGGCAGAGAGTCTCTCTCAAGAAAAGTGCAGGATTGACAATGTGGTTGCTTAATTCCATTTGCCGATCCATCGATTCGTGGACAAGAACGAAGTGAAGCATTCCAAATTCTAGTTCCATTATTTGTTGCGAGGATGCTAAGGCAGTATCGAAAAGTCGAGGAGACATGATCGCTGTTACAACATGGACGAACACCTCTGATCAGTATGCCACTGAACCAAGCTGAGCTGAATAGCTGATGAACTGAAGCGAGCAGGGCAGGGCAATCTCTGCTCGGCTATGGGGGGTGGGTGGTGGCTAGCGGTCTCAATCCTACGCGCGCGTGGTGAGTGCGCGGGGCTTAGAAGCCGTTCATCTCTAGCAGGTAGGTGCGGCGCTTGCTGAGCGCGCTCACGGCCTCCCTGTACGGGCCGTCGAACGCGTCGGCGACGAACTCGTCAAGCTCCTTCCTGCCGCTACCGATGCCGCTGGCCTCGCCGACGGGCTTGATGACCACGAGCGTGGCGCCCTGGATCCGCGTGCCGTCGGAGAGCTCGAGCATCGGCGCGTACCGGAGCTTCATGTTGCAGGCGGGCACCTGGGTGCGGTTGGCCGCGGCGGCGGCAGCGAGCGGCTTGTCGCGGAACTCTTTGATCTGGTCGCGTCCCATGCTGAGCGTGCCCTGGCCGTGCGCGTCCGTGAGCGCCACTTGCTCCAGCGTCGGGTGCTCCTTGACGATCTCGCGGAGGAGGTAGTGCCTGGTGGCCGCGGCGATGAGCGAGCTGATGGTCCACACCACGCGCAGCTTGAGCCCGCCGTTGGTGTAGAACGACTCCGGGATGCTCCCGCTGTCGTCCCCCTGCGAAACGGCCTCGTTGTTGTCCCCGGCGGTCGCCGCCGCGGCGGGGGCGGCAGCGGCGGCGGCGGCCCGGTCCACCCTGGTGCCGCCGAGGATGACGCAGCTCTGGAGGGTGCTGCCGAACACCGCCTTCCACCTGAGCAGCACCCCGTCGTCGGTGCCGACGTCGGAGACGGGGAGCTCCATCCGGAGGTTCCGGATGCTGCTGAAGTTCTTCAGCACCTGCGCCGGCGAGTGGTGCTGCTGAGCGCCGCCGTGCTTCCCCGCGCGCTCGCCGCCTCCCCCTCCTCCCCTCACCCCCGCATCACAGTGCCCGAACGGCTTGAGCACGGCGAGCAGCATCGCCTTGAGCAGATGCGAGAGCACACCCCGCGGGCGCGGGCCCGCGAGCCCGAGCGCGTCGTCCGCGTCCACCGCGTCGGTGATGATGCGGTCGATGCGGAGGCACGCATCATCCACCAGCGGCACGAGGGCGTTGAACCGCTTCGACACGGCCGAGCACCTCCCCAGCGACCGCGCGTCGGCCAGGCGGTTGAATATCAGCAGCACCAGCGAGTCCGGCACCCGGTCGAAGTGGTCCTCCCCCTCCTCCTCCTGCGGCAGGAGCAGGTCCTCCGCGAACACCCGGTGCCTCGACTGCATTCTCGAAGAGATCGAATCGAAGAGGCGGAAGCCGAAGAGGAGGTAGGTGCGGTAGGAGGAGGTGGTGGTGATGGCGAGTGAAGGGAGAAGGGGGTGCTTATAAAGAGGGAGAAGGGGGTGCTTGTTTAAGTCCATGACTCGCTGTCGGGCTCTAATCATACCGTTAGAGGCTCAGCTTCTGCTTCTCTCCTCTCTCTTCTCTCTCAGTTGTTTTTGTTTAATCATCGACGTCATCCTTCTGCCTCTGCTGCTCGAACGATGATTTGTTAGAAGCAATTAGTATACGGTGCTAATGACAACTGGGCAGCAACGGCACACTTCGACGGCAAAGACTGAAATACATGTACTGTGTCTCGTGTACTCGCGTGGCAGGGCTTCGTCTTCCTGCTGCGGTCACCGCGCCCCTTGCGTACGTAGCGTGCGACGCGCTTATCCGGCGGCCAGTGTAATGGCTTCAAGGCGCGTGTACTGTGTACAGTCCGTGATCAATGGCAGAAGTAGGAATGGTTTTTGTGTGTGGGAACTGGGAAGAGGGAGGAGAGGGGGAGGGGAAGTAGAAATGGCAGAAGTAATATGGATGAAATCCGTTCAAATTTTCAGTGGCATCAAGTAGGTGTCCGTTTTCTACAATTTTCCCTTCATACATATGCAATCTGTTTTTTATATATGCAATTAGTCTTATCCTTTTAAAAGTAACACGAGACATTACGCATTTCAGTGTTAATTTGTGGTAACTGGATGCTGCAAATGTATTAAGTCGTGGCACAAATAAACACTGCAATGTGGAGTGCATTGTGGTATCTCTTCGATAATTTTTTAAAAAAACTATTGAGATATGGTGCATCATGCATAATACCTAGAAATTTGAGAAACTCGTATGCAATTGAGTTATTTGCATCAGACTACCAAGAAATTTCCATTATCGAGAAAAAACTCATACTCCTAAATAGAAAATGTCAATGTCTTTGCTCGTTAGCAAGCCGGCCTAATTTGCTAAAATACTGAATACGGCCCCTGGCCGATAAAAAATCTCAAAACACAAAACATTGTGAAAAATCAGAAATCCAATAGAAGTTTTCAAAAAGTTTTGCTTGGTAAATCTTGCATACTCAACCAACTATATTCAATTATTATCCATAATACTTCGATTTTAATATAAAAAGGAAAAAAGGAGAACAATAGGATCTATGAGATCTAACTGTGTACAACACTTTTGGGGATAAAGTCTCTTTACACTAATCATGCATATCATTTAATCAAAAGCGATTAAATATTCTCGCGTCACTGAAGTAGAATAGAAGATAGGTGCATAATATAGCTATTCTATATTACTTGCAACTAACTTTTATATATTATTTTCTGTTTTGTACTAGCACATTTGAAGAATAAAACCTTTACACATATACTAATATATGTCAGACCTTTTCAACATAAGAATTTCACGAGAAACAGTTCAATCTATAAAATATTACTAACGAATATCGATCCGTTTTACTGAAAATGTGTAACTGTGAACTGATTTTGTCGGCACAGGAGTTGCTTTCCTCGTGACCAGTTTACTGGGCAGATATCCAGCTCATTGTAGTACTATGCTCGGCCATGTACAGAATGTGTGCGGCTTTCTGCAATGCAGTAGCAGAAAACCTACCGCTCCACCAACTGAACTACTGAAATCAAAGCAAGATCAGTAGTACTAACAGCCATAGTAGCTTTATTTGTCCTCTCATGAGGACAAATTAAAACTAACACGTTTCCGTTGTGTACAACTTTGATTTGTAGTGGTCCATCCCTCTGCCCTAATAGGCTAATACACCATGCACGCAACTAACATGAAGGACATACATGGCAGTTATTTTGCGATGTTAGGTTTCTGCTGGTTCTACCACCTCTTATTGATTAATTGGTAGGTATCTTCACTAATTGTGCATCTGTCTACCCTAGCTTAGGTTCACAATGGTAGATAGGAGTAGGTGTTGTGACTTATGAGGAGTAGGTTCAAGATTTTTCTTCCCAGCATTTGTACCTTTAACTGAACTTTGCCAAATAATGCACCTCTACGGCCCTATATTATTCTACTGGTATTTGCATAGCAGGCTTTTGGAAAAGATTGGAGTTGGGACACAAGATCATAGGGGTTAGTTCCAATTTCTCTGCGAAACACGATCAAAATAAATTGATAGAAGTCATTTTTTATTTCTCCTGATTTCTCAGATGCTGATATTTTCTCTTTCAGGGTAAATTGAGACTTAGTTATAAACAACGCAACATTGAGCCTAGATGTAGAATTATTTAGATAATTGACGAAAAAACACTATTCACATCGAAGTACACCTGAAAGCTTTTGAATAAACTAGTTGATGCACATACAACATAATGTGATACCATAGTCAGATGGCTGTAGTTTGAGTCCTAAATAGTGCAACTAAATAAAGGAAAAGAAAATCAATTTCAAGCGAGAACCAATTTCACTAGGAGGATAATGTAGAGGAGTACTTTCAATTTCTCATTCTCTGTACTAAAATGGCATTGTAACTTCAATGCAAATCGATTCACAAGAAGTCACATTGATCTTCAAGCTTCCTCTAGCTATATATGAACCTAAACGGAATCTACGTTGGTTGCAGGGGAGGACCTAGGAAATTTCTAGAGCCCAGGAAACCTTGGCTAAGTGTGCACTTCTTTCTACCATGAGTCTTCGAACAACTGCTTATAGGATGAACAATTGTTTAGATGACCATTGTCTATATAATCTTATGTCATTTTTTAAGGATTTCATTCATATCTAAATTCACGTAACTGGTCGTCTGTTTATTATTTCAAATTAATTTATATAATTAATGATTTAATTCTATAGACAACCTATACAACAACGATATAGATATGGTATTAAGCTATCTATTATTAGCCCGGTCTGTTAATTAACCTACATCAATCTTATCTCTCCCCTTTCTTCTTTTCTCTACATTATCATTTCTCAAATACCAACGTCACATCTTTGTCCATGCTCTTAGGATCGTCAATCTTTGTCCACACTAGATTGGTTATCCTCCATCATATCCTCAATCACAAAATGGAATTAAGAAAACAATATACCACACCTGAAAACAACTAAAATGGAAGGGAAGATAACCTACCAAGCTCGTGTGCGAATATGTTGGCAACTTGGAATCCATGCACTGGGATGACCATTTTCCATGGGACGATACACGCCCGCACAGGCACCCACCTCGCAACCTAATCAATCAGCTGCACACGAGCGATGTTGCTAGTTGCATGCCGTAATGCGTTCGTGCCAAGCGTTGCCAGAAGAGAATCCAATCGACCACGTCCTAATAATGCGATGCGATAACATCATAACAGTATTATCATTAATCTTCAGCTCACTGAGTTGTACATATGGTCCACTTCTAGTTACATGATTGGGAACCACCAAAAGGGAAGCATCGTAAACACTTTATACTACTAAGTATATGATTATATTCGTATGGATGATTGATCGGTCAGCCCATTGACTGTCCGTACTCGTGCTTATGCTGCCAATTGGTGTATTTTTTTAAAAATAAATTATGTGCATGGGTTTGAATGTTTTGATACCATCTTGCTGCCAACTAGGCTCTCCCGAGCTAACTAATCATGGTGCTCTCCAAAGGTAGCAGCAGGAGCCAAGGAAGGAGGAAGGATGAAGAATGGGCTGTCACCTAGAATGCTATAGAAAAAAGGGTCCATGTCGATTCCATGATGTGGATGGGAATCAAAACCAATCGAGGTCTAGTAGTTCACTAATTGTTGGAGCATGACATGATCTTGTGCCTAGGAATGTTTTTTAATGTGACATTGCTTTCGACTACTCTGCTGGCAGTGCACCTAATTCATCGATGGAGATTCGGATATTAGGGGGAAAAGAACTTCACTGCAATACCAAGTGTTGTAATGTAATATGTTAAAAAAGAAGTGTCGTAATGTAATCACTACTTCTTAAAAGCAAAGTTATCCTTTTTTTCATCCCCTTGTCCAACCACGTGTATAGCGTATCTGTCCACTTTTTCTCACATTGCCTCTTAACCACCATAGAATTTAGTGCTTTATTCTTAATCCATCTTTTCAGATTATTCCCAACAATGTATGGGTATGATCTGTTGTAATGTATAAATATGTTATTAGTTTTTTGTTGATGCGTACGTAGTTATCTCAGAGGAAAAAAATGATCTAAGTTGGACTATTTTGTAAACATTGCTCAATTGAACTTTTTTTGCAACATTAATTGGCATTGAGACGAGGTCGTCAATGCAAAGGGTCTGTCTGATCTAGTGCCTACCCTGCCCAGCCACAACCACAGCCGTGCAACAAGCAAGCATCATGCAACGCACTATAGCGGCTGGCTGCCCCGTAGCCAGGCAGTCGATCAGGCCCAAAGTGAGACGCAATGTGTCTAATTTTTACTCCATATTTTGCATGATATATTATTAATATGCTTCTACGTAAGTAAGTAAAATGGTGAAACACCTTAAAAAATTTTAAGGGTGTGTTCACTTCATTGAAAAAAAAATTACCAAACTTTGGTAACACCAAATGTTGGTATTACCAATTTTTTGATAAGGTAAGTAATATTGGGTGATGTTTAATTTGATGTCTTATTAAATTTGATAGAAAATTTGAGAGTAAAAGATTTTAAAATTACCAAAATTTGATAGGGTTGTATTGATAAACGGTACGTATAGTTTGTTACCTTACTAAATTTTAGTAACACTAAAATTTAAAAAGTTTAAAAAATAACTACAGAGTAAACTAAACCCTAATAAAAGGAATTCTAAACGCATCGTCCTACAATTATATCCATAAGCCTCTCGCATGATATTTTTGATGTACTAGCAGCAAGCCGGCAACTGGAAACCAGGTCCCTCACACAAGTTGGAGTCTGCTTGATCGGGGAGGAACCAGAAATATTGATCGGGGAGTGAGGAGCCAGAAATATCCAGAGCAAGTACGGTTGGCAGGCTGCCCGTCCTGTGCGCTCTCTCTCTCTCTGCCGCGAGGCCCGGGGCCGGGACGGATCGGCGTGAATCTCCACACCAGCCTCCGTACTCTGATGGCCGCTCGTTTCCGAGGAGGCGAGGAAAACCGGAGGAGCACGACGAGGTGGGTGGAGCCCGTGCGGCCGCCCGCCTGCCTCCACATGGCATGACGCTGCGTGCGTGCACCGGTAGCGGTAGTAGCGGTAGAGAGGTCGGGGACACGCCATGTGGGGAGGTGGTGCGCGCGCCTCCCGGCTACCCTGCTCCGACAATTATTAGCGACTGCATGAGCGGACACGCGCCGTGTCGCCGCCCTGGTGATGCTAATCCAATCCCGTGGTGTTTTCACGGGCTCTAGGTTGGGAACCTACGATCTACGATGGTGATGGTGATGAGCAGCAGTTTGGCTTAGCTAGGCGCCTCCGCTCGCGCACATGTCAAACAGGGGCGCGGCCTCTTTTCTGCCTGGGTCAAGATTCCAGCGCTGGTGCAGAAAGAGAGGGAGGAAATCGTACAGGCATCATGTGTGGAAAGGGCGGCGGAATCTGGTAAAGAGTGGACATGATGCTGATGCTGTTCTCCGACAAATGCCAAAAGGAGTGGAGCTAAGTATTGGTTGGCAAATCATGATGTGCTTTAGCTGCCAGCAAGATCATTGTTGCGAGAACCGAGCCGCAAATTACAGCATAAACCTGAAAGCATATACACAGACGTCTTAGCACTGTCACAGCTCATGTTTTTAGTCAAGTCACTCAAAATTTCCTCCTCATCCACTGCACACCAAAATAAAGCAGACGGGGAAAGCTGGTAACTTTAGTCAAGCACGAGATACACGACACCCACCCACCCACCCAGCACACAAGCAACAGAGTATATCAGAACTCAGATGATCAGATCTACCCGCTTGCAATCCAGTAAAAAAACAGAGAAACTGACAAACCGACGGAGTCAGGCATTCCTTCCTCGTGATCCAAGCTAAGCGCCACTGTGGTTACCGTCTGTTGCATTTTCTGAAGCAAGGTGACCCACTGTAGGGTACCGCTCTTTAAACTTATCTTCCCAATCTTGCAAGACCTCTAGCTCGTCTGGACCAAGGCCTTCCAAATCTCCAGTGAGGTCAATAGGGTCAAACGACATCAATGCAAGGGCCCGAGTTGCATCCCTCCCGGCAAACAAGGAATATGGTCCTTGAGGACCATAAAAGAGCCTGAGAGTTAAAAAAAATAAACTGAGAACATAATCATGAATAATGAAGATAGACCACACTATCGATACATGATGACAAGTACTAGTAGGATCTAACTGCATCGCAGAGCTGTTGTTCAAGCGCAAGTATGATAAGCATCACATAGAACTATGCTTCTGATAAAACATAAGCATTTCTTTTTAGCATGGTGCAATATATTAGCAGATCTCGTTTTAAACCTCATTTGGACGTGGAAACTGGGAAGCATGTATACAAGCATTGACAGTGGTCACAGTACACAAGTACCAAGTTTGTCTACGGCTCTAATCCACAATACGCCTCCTGTGGTAGATTTGTACAAATGATTCAGACTTTCAGGTGCATATACCTAATTCTTTGGCAGTACATGTGGATGGTGGATACCCAACTAGAAAACTACAGTATGAGCTCTAGAGTCTAGACAGCATCAACAAATAGGAATATGCTTCTTGTCTGTTGAAACAACAGACTAATAAGATGAATAATAGTTAAACAAAGCAAGGCCTGTAATGGGTGCTTGACAGTGTCTATCTACTCCTAATTGCAGGCTGCAGGACAAACAGTTCACTGCTAAACAACAGTTGCAGATAATGTGCCAACTAGAATATACTATTTGCTAGACAAACGTGGACTAAACAAGGAAAGATGACACATGATAAATTGGGATCAATGAGACAGCAAGCAAATATGTAACTTAAGGAATAAGATGGTCAGGTGGAAACAAGGCTACAAGAATCCAGGCATAAAAATATGTAACAAGAAATCAGAGGATATACAAAGAAAGAAATAGTACATCGAATTAGGTGTAAGGGAACATAGAAAAAGGGGTAGAGTGAAATACAGCATATGCTAACTATGGTAGTGTTTTGACTCAGCTGTTTCAAACAAATGTTCTAGTTATTTTCTAATAGTAGGCAACACATTTAAGCTTTTATCTAGTGCCCAAATGAAAATTAAGCTCATCAAATCAATAGATAGGCAATTAGGAATTAAGTAAAAAAAGGAGTTTCACTTTAGGACCTAGCAAAATGATCCAACAAGACAAGAGTAACCACAACCATTTTTGTCTGAAGTTTGATAATATCCATTAAACTTCTTTTGCTTAACATTGAAAGGTTGTGTAAAAATATAAGGCCTACATGGATCAGTCTTCCCACATTGTATGACTAGTTACATTTTGAACTAGAAAGTTCTAGAGAAGTTCCATGAGTTGAATGTTACCGATACCAATAGTTTACACACTAAGTAAAAGCACTAGGAATAATGCAATCAAGGAATAGCATGGTGTCATAGCTAAATGGATCATAAATTCGAGTTGTGCAAACAACCCAATATTTATGGAACCACATGTGTCATATTCCATATTTAAGGGGTGATACTACAGCGACTGTCGGTTGCTGGAATTCATCTCAACCAATGCTTAGTGGTACATACAAATTTCAACTATCCGGTGTAAGTTTAATCCAGGATAATCAAATGTAAAACAACACCCTGACAGTAGCAAGCTCCCAGGGAGAACCAGGTAAACCATGCCCAGTTGTTCATTTTTGTTCAAACTTGCATAGGCACTCGTCAGCTTCCTTGTTACTCATGTAGTGTTCACTACACCAATTTAATCGCAACAGCAGCTTACTAAGCCAATATTACCCATCAACCTAATACCTCGGGCTCGCATGTCTGAACAAATGGAATATCACCAATACCGGTTTGATAACCTACTCGCACGCACTTTATAGTCCATAGCTTCCTTAGAGCAGGCCACGGCCGCCCAGCGTGCTTGGAGCTCGTAGTTTCTTACTACTTTGTAACTCGCTTGCTCTAATGCTGCTGCTTATTCGATTCTTGTACTTGTTCCAGCTTAGATATGTTTTAGCTCAGTGCAAGATCAGCTCAACGGCCATACCAGTCCACAGTAAATCGTGACCAAATCAGAGCGGAGTAGTAAGATCAAATCCTCACCTCCCGCGCGAGACGTCGTAGACCTGCCCGCGAATAGCGATCAGGATCGGCTTTGCGGGGTCCTTGCCGTCGTAGGCCGCGAGCTGCTCGAGCGTGATCTCGCCCACCTGCACGGGGTCCGGATAAGGCATAAACGCCCCTGGCTCCTCCTGCTGCTCCTGCCGCTGCTGAGGCGGATTGAGTGGCGCGGCCAGGGCCGGGGAGGCGGCGTCCGGGGCGACGAAGAGGGAGGACACGAGGAGGTAGGTGGCGAGCATGAGGGCCAGGATGGTGACGGCCGCCGCCGGGGAGAGGCCCGTATAGGCCTGCACGGCCTCCGCGATCCCCTTCTCCGCCATTAGGGCTTGGGGCGAGAGAGAGGAGGCGGAGCAGGAGGACGAGACGAGCCTGGCTGAGTTCGGGGGTACTCCAGTAGGTAGCCGACGCGACGAACACGGCGGCTTAGCGGAAACGGAGGGGGGAGGGGAAAGGTCGTGGCGGCCAGTGGCGACGCCTGCCAAAGTGCGAAGTGCCAAGGTCAGAGGCGGAACACGGCAGACGGCACCGCGTGCGTGCGTGCGGACCACGACCACCACTCGGTCGCGGCGTTTATCCGGGCCGGAAGCGCGGTGTTTGGCCGAATTTTTTTTATTTTTATATTTATTTAATAAAATATTTACAAAACTACATTTTCATTTCAAAAATTTACAAAAATATACTCCTGCCGCCCTCTGAGAGGGTGGTATATCTGAAATCGCCCTCCCAGAGGGCGATATGATGACGTGACTGACGGCCGTTGGCCAGCCATTTTGCACGCGGCCCCTCCGGCCACACAAAAACCGTCCTCTGAGAGGGCGGCAAGGGGGCCACCTGTAAAAATCCGGCCGGAGAGCCGGCCATTTTACAGATGGACCCCTTGCCGCCCTCTCAGAGGACGGTTTTTATGTGGCCGGGGGGGCCGGCCATTTTGCAGGCGGCCCCATTGTCGCCCTCTGAGAGGGCGGTTTTTGTGTGGCCGGGGGCCGGCTGCAAATGACCGACCCACGGGCCGGCCATTTTGCAGGCGGCCCCCTTGCCGTCCTCTCAGAGAGCGATTTTTGGGTGGCCGAGGGGCCGCCTGCAAAGCTTGTCCGGACGGTCCAAACTCTATACGGACGGTCCGGACTGGCTGCTATGCAAGCGGCCCCAGAATACTGTCCGAACGGTCCGTACTATATACGGACGGTCCGAACCGTACAAATTGCTTCACAGTATATTATCCGGACCATCGTCACCCTGTTCAGACGGACCGCACTGTACAAAGTGTTGTTTTGCATTATATAGTCCGGACCATCCTCATCCTGTCCGGACGGTCCGGACAGACATATCTGTGGCGACAAGGAAGAGGAAGTACCCACGCTACACACAGTAGTTACATCTCTACTTGGTTATCTGTTTAAAATTCTCTAAGGCATGTAATAACGATAAGTAGAAACATTTGATGTGCCGTTTGTACTCTTTGTATGGATAATTTTATTATGTTCGTATGCAATTAACGTGTGTTCGGTTGTCACCGCTCAGAATGTACTTTCGCCGTAAAATTGAAACTGAAAAATTCATGTTTTTGATCAGTTTCGTCATAAACATAGATCGTAATCGATCGACGAGCGTAAATAAAGTAAAGGGGTTTCTTTAGTATACGTAGAATTAATAAAACATGATATACAACAGACAAACTATCACTGATGCAACGTACTACGGGCCCTAACCGTAACCTCTAGCCCTCTTTGTCTTCCTACCCTGCATAGAAATAGAAATTACAAAGAGATAATAGATTTTACCTGCAGACAAATCAGCAAACTGACAGAGCTTCGCTGCTTTCGTTCAGGCTCGCTCTCAGCTCTCTTTTCTTTTTTTCTGTAATTTCAGTGAATTTTATGACATTTTTGGAGTCTGGGAGGGGGTTTTATAGTGCCCGGGCTAAAAACCGTCCTCTGAGGGGCCGGCCATTTTGCAGGCGGCCCCCCGGCCAAGGGGGCCGCCTGCAAAATGGCTGACAGCCGTGGACCGCCGGCCAACGGCCGTCAGCCACGTCATCATATCGCCCTCTAGGAGGGCGATTTCAGATATACCACCCTCCCAGAGAGCGGCAGGAGTATATTTTTGTAAATTTTTGAAATGAAAATGTAGTTTTGTAAATATTTTATTAAATAAATATAAAAATAAAAAAAATTCGTGTTTGGCCTGTGTTGCGCTTGCGCGGGACGAGATGAGCGAGGCAACGCGGAGCTGTGGCCCGTAGGCCTCAGCGCAGCTGGGTTTCGGCCTATTTTGGGTCGTTGCAGTGGTGTCAGGGACTTAGGGTCCGGCGGCCAATCCAAGGAGGAAATTCTGGCGAACGTCATTCTTCGGTATGTTGTGTGATTTCTTTTGTTGCTGCATGCCTATTGTTGACTAGAGATTGGATGTGCTCTCATAAATATTTCGTTAACCTTTGGCATTCCTACGATATTCTGCTATGCCTGTTCATCTTTCTTCACAACAAGGTTTGCTATTTTGGCACGAGGTCAACCATGTGGTCATAGTGTTGTATAGATCATAGGGTTCAACACAAGAGACAGGCCAATTTCAATATTTTATCATGAAAGTTTGTGTCTAGACGATCAGCGATTCACAAGAAAAGGCATATCGAATTTGGAAAAGGAAATATCCACAGTATAATGATTCATCCCAAACAATTACTAGTAGTTTGTAATATTATAACATACAAATAAAATACAGAAAATATATAAATAAAAAGAACCTACTATCCACAAACAGTTGCTGTTATAAGCCACTTCAGGAATTAGGATATCTCAGTATTTTTAATTCCAGTGACTTTGCCATGTCCTTCACTTTTTGACTACGGCTGCAAATTTAATGTCAAGTCAAATTGTCCTTTTCTGTAAGAGTCTTAAGTCAGATTGTCACTGGCAATTTCCTCCACAATAGTTCGAGCTTGAACTGATTAAAAATAGCAGGGAATTTTCCTCCAAACAAATAGGAGCAGGTAACTTTCCTGTAACCAGTTAACTGAGCATGTGCCCTGGGAGCATTGAGCCATTGACTAGATATTTACCGTACGTTTGTGAACCTTAGCCTTCTCAGCATCAATGATAGACTCCACCTGTTTAACAGCCCCCTCAAGATTCCCCTCAGAATTGACAACTACATAGTCAAAATTTTTCATGCGTTTCACCTCCTCTCTGGCCGTTGCAATTCTAACAAGAAGCATATCTGATGTTTCTGTTTTGCGGTGAATTAGCCTTTTGACAAGTGCCTCTTCACTCTCTGCAACCAAAAAGATGAAAATTGCAGATTCACCAAGAATCTCTCTCAAAGTTGCTGCCCCTTGAATGTCCACTCTCAACACAATGTCATAACCTTTTGCCATGTAATCGCGGATCTGGGCACCAAAAGTACAATATGATTAGTTTATCCAGATGGATCATTCACCCAATTTTACTTAAGCATACCAGAATAGCAACTTTTGGGATACATGCTTATTCATTTTTCCAATTGACTCAAAGTAGCTTGCATACAACAGAAGTAACATAAGATGCTAGAGACAAACATCAGGTGCATAAATTTACAGAGTTAATGATTTGATATATGCTGGAATCTACCACAATCTGCAGCATAAGGAGGTTCAAGCAACCATTTCTAATGGCAAAAAAAAAAAAGAGAGAGAAGAGAGAATAATTTATACAGGCTAAGGAACTGGTTTAACAACTTTCTTTCCTTTGGAAAAATAATCAGACTAAAGCAACGTGAACAGGCCAATTCTCATCTTATAATTTATAAACAATTAAGCATATGCTACTTTGTAACATTTCTTTACTTATATAAAAGACTCAGATAGTAAGTGATGGTATGTTGTCTCCCCTCCCCCATTCTATAAAATCTCTAACAGAAAAGGGGAAAACATCTCAACAAACAAATCAGTTTATCACAAGTTGTATTTTTACTCCCAAAAGGAACAACCCCCCTCCTACAAAATCCTCAGTGAGGTCTTCTCTGACATTCCTGCAGCCCAATTCAGCCAGGAGCAACCCAACGTGGCCACAGCTGCATATCAGCTTATGTGCTGTAGTCTGGTCATGGTGTGTGTCTGGCGCAACAGCTTGATGTGTTGCCAAAAAAAAACCTTTTTCTGGTAGTAACGCACAGGGACTAAAATTAGTGTAAATGGGTTGAGCTATCCTGCTTCGCAATATATTTTATACAGGTAACCATTGGACAACTTAAATATGCATGAAAAAGATAGTTGGAGAAGCTGATCTCAAGGGCAAATAGGTTTACCTTTGTTCATTTCTGTTATAAACATGTTTCACTATAAAATTGGTACATGGAAAATGTGATAGGCCAACTGGTATTCCTAGCCATGGGCGTTTGTGTTGAATCCAAAATCTCAGTTTTATCAGTAAATATTCAGATGATAAAGTTGTTATATTTGCATATGCAAAATATCACTACTTCGAGTAAAAATAAGTAATATTTTGGGATGCACTTAGTGAAATGTTTTAAACTTCGCTATAGATTTGCCACAAGTAATACATAAAATACAAAAATTTGGAAGAAAGACAACACCTTAGGCTCATCATAACTTCTAGTATACATTTGTCTTAAAAGGTACATGAAATATCTTTACGGTACCTATTTCCAGATACATGAAAAAAAATAATGCGTATGATTTTGACTCATGACAGTCCCTCTCTTTTTTTTGTTGTTGTTGTGTGTGTGTGTTATTGTTAGTGGGGGTTTGGGAGGATGCGTGGGTGGGTGGGGTGGGTAAGGGAATTAAACAGGCATTTGTTGCCCTGCGGTACTTCAGTCATCAACTCAAATAAACAAAGAATGAATATGCTTCTTTACTACCAGTACAGTAAACATGATAATCAGCACAATGTGAAAACTTACAATCTCCTTTCTGCAAGACAATTCTTACTTAAACAGTTCGCTTTACAGAATAAATGCAGGTTAGTCCTTTCGCTAATCAAAGGCAATACCTTCTTTCAATAATATAATTAAGGCAACACTTATAAACACAAAAAAGGTGCACAACTTCCTTTCCTTTCAACAAAGGAAAAGCTTGGCTGCATTTACAACCCATCACCAATACCGAAGTACCAGAAAGCTATTGGCTTAAGCTCTCAACCAAAATACCTATGTAGAAGAGCTTATCCAAAATCTCTAGGAGGTTATTGGTAGCAACGAAGTTTAGTTACAGTTCAATATAAATGCAACGAAGTTTAAATAATCGTACAAGATATTCACTAACCCCATTTCAAATAAGTATACATGCATAAGCAAAACAACGCCAGGACATTGTGAGAATCACATTTTCATAAATAATTAGATAATCCTTTTTCCCCAAGTGACCAAGTCCTACGTATGCAACTTAGGCGTGAACTATGAAGTCAATACACCATTCTGGTGGAAACAAAATCAAATTGGTAGCATACCTGCTGCTTGGGGATCCCCTTGTACTCCCCATAAACAAGTGCGTACTCGAGCAACTCCTCCCTTTCAATCATCGTGAGGAACTCCTCCTTGGTGACAAAGTAATAGTCCTTCCCATCAACTTCACCGGGCCGCTTCGCTCTGCTTGTCGCCGTGACAACGAAATGCATCCCCTCCCTCTCTTCTTGCAGCCTCTGTTGAACAATCCAAACCCGACATTGTAAAGCCAAACGCAGAATTGAACCAACAACATATCGTATCTAGGATAAGGATTGCAAGGCCTAACCTTGATAACAGCGTCCTTGCCGACGCCGCTGGGCCCGCTGATGACGAGGATCATCGGCGGCGGCGGCGGCGCCAGTGGCTCCGAGCTGAACGTCGTGCCGAGCGCCGCCTCCAGCCCCCGGAACAGCTGATCCTGCAATGCCACAGCGCACACACCGCAACGAAACGTTAGGTGGAGACGAAACCTCACAACCAAGTAACCAGCGCACGAGCCAATACCTTGTCAACACCGGAGGGCGGCGGCGGCGGGGGCGGGCGGGAGGAGTGGTGCCATCCGGAGGAGGAGGAGGACATTAGGCGGCGTGGCGGCGGGCGGGGCACCGGAGGGGTGGCGGGCACGGCCCGCGGAGGAGGGAGGGACCTGGGGAGGAGGGGGGAGCGGGCGAGGGCAGAGGAGAATCTGCGGGTGAGAAGCATCGAGAAGGTTCCGAGGAGAGAGCAGAGGAGGGGAGAGGAGGCGGCGAGGAGGGCGACGGGGATGCGCTGCTGCCGCCTGCCGATGTGGGGGATTGGAATTTGGAAGGGGAGGAGAAGGGGTTTGGGGGGGACGCGCGTGCTGTGAGATTCGTGCAGCGCATCGGGAGCAAGGGATCAGGATCAGAAGATGCCAAATAAATAAACAAGCAATGTAGTCCAAACACAAATTTATTAGGCCGTACTGATGGAGTTTAGAAAATAGTATATACTTTAAAATATAATTAAGTATTTCTGACTATAAATATATACTCTATCCGTTTTAAAATATAAAAATTGCTACGAATACGATGGGACAAATACCATCATCGATATGCTATCTGCTATTCTCTGAGTCTTTATCATTCCATTATTCACAACAAACACCAAAAATACATATACTACCTTGTAAGGATCGGAGAAAGCTAAGCCAATAAGAAAGAACTTCAGGACTATGCACATCCTCCTGAGAAAGCATAGATTCTTGCCGCAAGTTCTTTTGAGGGCATTGCTTGTTTGGTAGGTGAATTGCATCTGTCCTAGAATCAGATACAGTGAGAACATCAAGTCACCAGGGAATCAAGATTCAAGACAACCACAAGAGAACCTTGTTCCAGCCATCACTTGTGGCCAAGGATAAACAGTACCACAAAATTGTTACAAAGTGATATTTTTTTCCAGATAATCAGACTTACACAGAGCAAATATCCTTTCCTTCGTTTCATGGCATCAGTGTAAACGTACATAACTCACAGCATGCAAGAAAAAAAATTAACTACACTTATCTTTATTTTCTTTCTGATGTCCAAAATAACAATGCACAAAACTTATTCTCACAATCATCTAGGGCTAAAATAGTGAACTAACTAAAAAATGAATCGATGCTTCTAAGGATGAGGAACCCAAACAATCAAATGCTCAAGAGACTAGAACATCGCCACAAAATCCTAAACAGTTCACAGATGTTAGTATATCCTCCCCAGAATTTCAACAAACAGATGTAAGTACGAGATGTACACTATCAAGAATTTTGGTCATGGTGACAGGGCTGTGAGGTCCTCAAACACTGTCCGAATCTCTGGCCTCTCAGATGCAGACCGGATGCACCGGATGGCGATGCGCAGCATGTCCTCCAGCGCCTTTGGAGTGCCACCTGAGCCTTGAGTTTCCACAATTCGTCTATCGTAGCACTCTGAAACACGCTCCTCCCTTGCTAGCATCCTTACCCAGTCCGTCAAGTCGACCACACCATCATTCACGCAAACGATTTCCCCAGCAATCTTCCCTGTCAGCAGCTCAAGTAGAATGACGCCAAAGGCGTACACGTCACTCTTCAGAGAAGGGCATGGCTTACTGGTGCTAGCAAACTCAGGTGGAGAGTATCCGAGGGCCCCTGCATTCAGGACCTGTTCGGCCATGCCGATTGGAGTCATCAGCCTGTGAAGGCTGTAGTCAGTAACCAGAGCAAATGCACTTGAGTTCTGGATCAGGACATTGGATGACTTCAAGTTGCCATGTGGGATCACTCGCTCATTGTGTAGGTAATCTAGACAGCGCGCAATGTCGGTTGCAATGTCCAGCCGCTGGCCCACTGATAGAGGTGGAATATTCCGCTCTTCAAACTCTGAAAAGATCATAATAGAGATGCATCAGAACCTTTTTCAAGGCCTCCTTCAGTTGAAGAATTGAAGAGTGAAGAAATCATCTTACCAGACAAGAAAGCAGACAGAGAAGTAGCATCTACATAGTCTGATATGATGATCCTCTCATGCTCTTTAGGACCCCAGTAGTAGCCTCGCATGGAGACTAAATTGGGATGTTTAACACTGCCGAGCTTCTTTATTTCACGGGAAAATTCTTTCTTACTCTTAGCAAAGCCCTCCTTCAGCCACTTTACTGTCAGCATGTATCCATTGTCGAGTGTAGCCTTGTAGGATGTCCCATGGCAACTCCTACCAATGATCTCCGCAGGAGCACGAGAGAGCTCCTCAGCAGTGAACACTACATGATTGTCAAAAAGATGCAAATCCCCAACCAGTTTATCAGGAGAGTGGACTCTCAGGACAGAATGCTGATGCTGCGCACGTGCATCAGGAGGTGATGATGTCAATGGAGGCATCAAAGATGTCATACTGTCTTTAAAGGTAGAGCCACTGCCCGTTTGATCAACATGAACTGACACGTCTAGTGCTTCATGCTGTCTTTCCTTACCGGGTAAAGGATTATCTACATATTCTGTTGATGATGATGATTCTAACGATGCTTCTTGCATGTCCGATGGTGGAGCTTCTGCATGTCTCTGGGAACACTCATCTTGAGTTGCAGGTTGCTTGCTTTGGCCAGCACCTTTTTCACTACTCTTCCAGCTAGAGATCTTCCAATGAACAAGCAAAAGCACAATTATCCCAGTAACAAAGACTACAACACAGACAATCAAGGCATATAGAATTCCACGCTTCATACCACGTCTCCCCCCTCCAGAATTGTCAGGGCCATTTTGTGATCCAGAATGAGGAAGAACAAGCAGTTCATTTCCGGGGTGGAATGATGAATCAGGAAATTTCAGCAAGTTGCTTGGAACAGAGCCAGACAGATTATTGTAGGAGACATTGAACTCAACAAGATCATCAGGGAGGCCATCAGGTATGGTACCATCGAAATTGTTTTTTGATAAGTCAATGTACATTAAATGCTTTAGCTTGGTGATTTCTTTCGGGATTTGCCCCGAAAAGTTATTTTTGCAGAGGTTCAGTAACGCCAATCCACTCAAAGAACCAATGCCCGAAGGTAGTGAGCCACTCAAAGAATTGTTTGAAAGATCAACAAATGAGAGGTTTGAAGTTTGTACAGGGAGAACTAACAAGTTCATAAAAGTTGAGCTCTTTGCTTGAGAATTAGGAAGTGGAAGAGTCCCTGCAAAGTTGTTTCCTGAAAGATTTAGATATGTCAGTTTGACTGTTGTAAACAAAATTCCAGGTAATGGTCCATGAAGCTGATTGAGACTGAAATCGATGGCAATCAGCTCAGGATAAGTTCCAATAACAGCTGGCAGTTCTCCTGTAAGCAAGTTGTCGGAAACCCTCAACGAAGTCAACCTCAAAAACTGGGTTGTCTCATCTGGCCATGTTCCTGTTAATCTATTAGAGGTCAAATCGATCATCTCAATATAATTTCCCCACGTTCGGACAACTGATAGGTTCCCTGAAAGCATGTTTCTACTCAAATCAACAACTGAACAGCTCCCAAATGTGATTGGCAAAGTTCCCTGAAGGCTGTTGGATGACAGATTCAGGTACTTCAAATTTATTGATGTTACACGTCTAAGTGGACCTGTGTAAGACAAGAAGGCTCAGAAGCTAGAGTTAATCAACATCATGATTGGTTAATGAAATACATCATTAGAAACAATTAACTAGTCCAAAACAGTATGGAATGAATGAAATGTGCATTTTTTCCCACGTCTAATCACTATGATATGTCTGTTCAAGCATCAGGGAATGTGATAGCACAGCACAAGCTACATATCAAAGCGTGAACTGAATGTAATTTCCTCTTAAGAGAAGCATGCGATGGACAGTAGGAGAACTAATTTACCTGTAAGTTGATTGCAGCTAAGATCAAGTTCAGTCAACACCATGGAGGTCTGGCGAAAGAGTGCCTCTGGAATGGACCCAGAAAAGCTATTATTCTGCAGGCGCAACACCTTGAGGGAAATCACAAAATTAAACGGTGGAATATTGCCCTTAAGCATATTGTAACTTGCATCAAACACCTCCAGGCTGTCAAACAGAGGCATCGGATCACTCTCAAATAATGTTCCTGACAGCATATTGTGGCTAACATTCAAGTACTGCAGTGTGCTAATCACAGATGAGTTGTCAGATATTGATATCAGTGAACCCGAGAACTGGTTGCAGCTTAAATCAACATGAACTGGGCTCTGTAATTCTGCAAAGATGTCATCCAATTTGCCAGTAAAGCCATTGCCACGAAGGTCCAAATATTTCAGTTTCCTTAAGTTCCGCAGACCCAAAGGCAATGCACCACCAAAACCATTGGAAGAGAGATTGAGATGTCCCAAATTAGCCAATTTAGTCAATTCAACCGGAATTTGACCAGAGAACATGTTATTGGAAAGATCCAATAGCTGCAAAGAAGTCATAGACCCAAGATCACGGGGCAAGACCCCTTCCAATCTATTATTCGACAGGGACAAGTTCTGAAGCATCGGCATTCTTGCAATAGCTGACAAGCTGACATTACCTACAAGCCCAACTCCATCAAATGCAATTGATAGAATTTGGCCATTGCTGCACTGCACGCCATGCCAATCGACAGGGCAGCCATCAGAATCCAACGCGCTAGTGGGGTTCCAAGGAGTGGCCCGATGACCGGATGAGTCTTGCCGGATGCCTCTGCCGAACTCCAGTAGTGCCTCCATGTCTGTACCAGCCATAGCAACGGCTGCAGACGCAGCCCAAATCGATAAGCACAATATCAGGAGCCGCATTGTAAGATCCAGCTCTGAAGCCAATACAAGCACTGCTCATGCGAAGGAGCAATCTTGAGAATTTTCCAAACACTGGGTGTGAGATGAAGTAGGTAGGGTTTATGGGACTTGGAACCAAGAGGGCAAGTTAAAGACCAAAATTTGGGGGATTTCGGCACTGAACGCGAACAGAGGTTTGGAAGAATGGTGCATCAAGAAATGGAAAATACTAGAAACGGGAGCAGATCAACGCGGCAGGCAGGAATCTAGAACACCTATCAACAAAGAACGAGCACGTCGGTGCGCCACGTTGGGGGCAAGAAACTTAGCAAATGCAGAGAAATTTCCAAGGCTGCTGCACCCAGGAGACCAAGGCCACTGCAAATGTGATCTGGCCAATTTAGAAATTGGGACTCCAGCAGCAGTGCGAACACATCGAGGTGTCTACCTGATACCAAGAACTGAGAAATGTGGCCGAGAAAAAGAGCAAGGGCAGATATAAATGGCCGAATGCTACCCCAAGAAACCGAATCACTACAAATGCGAGCTGAGCAGGAAGGAAAATAGGTGTCTTGGGCTGCTGCTAGCCTGCTACACCCAAACCAACGCATCAAGAAGCCACCCTACCAAGAATCGAGCAATGGCTGCAGCAAATGCCCAAATCTCTCCCGACTTCCGCGCTGGCCAAACGGGGATTAAGCCCTGGAATCCAAGCAAAAACCAAACACAACTAATCAAGATTGCAACTTGTGAGAGATATGCGCAGATTTGAATCAACAAAAACAGCAAGTAAAACCAGCTCACCTTAATTCCCACGAGCGTATTGTGGGTCGTTGGCTAGTTGCTCATCCAAGAACAATCTTGTACTAATAACGAGTCGCAACGATGAGGCGCCTGAGGCCTAGAGAATGTAGCTTCCACCCTTTTGGGCAGGAAGAGAAGAAGACCGAGCAAGCAGCGAGCTCATGCTCTATGTATGCGTGCGCTCGACTGCTCGTCGTGTAGAGTGACCGAGTGTGTGTGTGTGTGTGGGGGGGTGGGGTGGGGGGGGTGCGCGAGTAGAGGACTAGCAATAGACAGAGAAGCGGTGACCACACTAGCTGCTGCCCGTGTGGAGTCCAGAAGAGAAGAGAGAGAAGAAGAGAGGGTGCAAATGAAGTATAGGCAAAAAAAACACCCAAAAGGTCGTCCGTGTGGAGACATTTTCAGTCACTGACATCTCAGTAAAAAGATGGGGAAAAAGGCACAGGAATTCCTTTCCAAAAAAAGTTTCTAAAAAGCAGGATTAAAACCAGGCATGGCCTTCCACCACAGAGGTATATCATCAGGTCCAGCACAGCTGATTAGGGGAGAAAAAGAGAGACCTTCCTTCTTTAAGCACACAATTATCCGAGGAAATAGTACTGCTATAGTGCTAGTAGTAGTACTTTTTATCTTTGATCTCAGCATCTTTTCCCAGTAATAGTACTACTACTAGTAAAGTTCAGTGCTGCACTACTGACAGATTGTCCCGGACCTATATGATTTACCAGAGCGAGATCATTTGAGCATTATTTGATCCTGGAGTGCTTCATCAGCGAACACTAATCCCCCTCCCTGACAAACAGGCCCACATGTTAGCGGTCTATTTAGTCACTGCCACTGTTGCTTCTTGATGCGGTACACTGCTGCATTAATCTTGAGTTCCTCACGGAAGGGCTGTCTGATTGGCTCGTCGTTCAGTCCCGTACCGTCGTACTGAAGGTCTCGTTGGAGCAGGAGCAGTGGCTAATTCAACGGAAATTATGATGGACCTGAATCTGCGGCTACTAGAAGAACGCACGGCACGATCGACCGGGACGACGGATACGATTCTAACAATGCATGTTTTGTTTGTGAATAAATTAAGGCTAACGTGGCCTTTTAAATAGTACAACGGGAAACACGGGGGTTATTGCTCCAGTAGCGAACCGACCAACTTTGGCTCACTAATTAATCAGGTTTTTTTACCAGTAGTACTCAGAAACGCAACGGACAGGCAGACAGAACAAAGAGCTTTCCATCAAGGAAATTATTAAAACTACATCGTCTTCCTCTGATCTTCTAATAAACACGTACACCTCACCTGCTCGTCGTCGTCTTCTTCTCTCTTTTTTTATTTTATTTACGGAGTATCACTATTCTCACCTGCTTGGGAGGCCAGGCCCAGGAGGTTTCATGGAAGGCTACAAAACGACGCCGTCGAAAGCATCGGTGTTGGTTTCCCCGTGGCGGCACCCGTGATGTCGCCTTCTTCTCCGTGGCGCCGGCTGGTAGTGCGTGCCATGGATGGACCGGCCAGAATCCGGACCGATGCATGGCGCCGCTGATCGATCGATCGATCCGCGCTACCGTTCGCTGCGCCGCGCTGTACTGACGGGTACCTGCCGCTTGTAGACTAGGGCAGCTAGCTGCGACTGTAACCGCATTTGGATCCAAGGCGAGGGGAGCGCAGTAGCGCAGTAGAAGTTGCGATCGGATGTGAGGGCCGTTTGGTACAGCTTCTATTTCGAGGATAAAACAGAGAAACGACGAAAATATCGCTCTATTTTTTAATTTTTAGGAACGGATTACTCTACTCTATATTATCTAAGATCTAAAAAAAGTTTGATACAGCTCCAATAACAAGAATCTTGAAATCTCGGAATAGTAACTATACCAAACGGACCTTCAGTCTAGGCTGAGCTACTATTTCGTGACCACTTTTCCTAAACTATAAAAATATTTTATATTCAAGTTGTTTAAAAAAATCAAATAGAAATAGATATATTTTTTAAGTTTGTAATAGTTACTATTTAATTAATTATATGCTAATTATTTATTTTGGTTTCTATGTCAATACGCTAATGGTCGGTACTGGCTGAAGTTGGTCTGGCTGACTCCGTGACTCCTAGGTAGAGGAACCCTATGCGTTCTGGATCCTCTTTAAGCTCCCGCTCGGATTCTGGACGCTGGCTCCCGTCATAGCGCGTTCATCGCGTGTGGGAATTGGGAAATGTTTTGTTCTCTTGCTCCATGGCGTGGCAAAATTAATACGTCAACCTACCCTGTGCAGACTGGAGAGAAACTACGCCAGTTAATTAACTAGCGCTTCAGTTAATTACCTAGTAACTCCATGTCGCGCGTCAGAGCTGAACATGTCGGTAGTTACACCAGAGGGTTCACTTCGCTTTTGTCTTTCTCCTCAGTTATTGGAGTTTCTTTAGAATACAAGATTTTTAAAACATAGAATTAGAAAAAAAAACACAGAATTAAGTATATCATGTCACTTTAAATTCTAAGAAATAAAAAATCACAGAAAAACTACACAGACAATAGTTTGGATGGAACACAAGATTTGGAAGAGAGAGATAGACATAAACAAAATTTTTCAAAATGTTTGAGTTTATTCTAGAAATTCTCCAAAATTTCTATGAAATATGCCATTTCATAAAAATTTCAAAGAAATTGTAGAGATCCAATCCTTTGATCCAAACGGTTTTATTAAAATTTTCTCTATAAAATACTCTTTAAAATTTCTTTATTTTTCTTTTTTCCACAGTAGCCCTTACTGTGGCCTCCCCCGGCTTGGTAATGGGTAACACGCGCTCGTGCTCCACTTCGGTACAAATCATTACGGTCATTATTAAGCAGTGTTAACGCAGGCTAATAATGGGCGCCAATCACGACAAATCACCCGCGCATCTATCATCACACACGCACAAATCAAGTGCCGCACGCACTGCCAGTGTGCAATCACTGCAGCCTTACCAGTAATAAAAGTAGTGCTCCAGTGAATCTCGGCCCCCCATCAATACAAAAACCTACCACGCCTTTCCGTTCCTAGCGGCCTAGCCCTACCCAGAGCGCAACAACTTATAATACTCCTTCATTTAAAATTAAAAACGTAAGATATATTAAATTTCTACACATACACTTTTAATCATTAATTTCTTTTATAATATATTAACAACTACAAAATTACATTATATGAAATTATTTTTAAACACAAATATAATAAGCTCATATATTTTTAGTCTAACTATTAGTTAAAATTTTTAAATTTTAATTTTATGTAAAAACAAAGACTTTTTATATTTTCAAACGGAGCGAATTACCTCACTAGTCTACTGGTAGTACTACTCGGCAACGTAGTAAATGGCCTAATAATTCGTCCCCGAGCGTCGTCGACGGAAGACCAGCAAATGAGATGCAGTGATGCAATGCACCGCGGCGTCACCGTCCGCCGAGCGCGTCGCCCCATTCGGAAGGGAAGGAGACCACCGCGCGCACGTACGTACGGCGCGCGAGGCTGCAGCGAGTCCGCGCGCGGGCAGAGCCGGAGCAGATTGCGCCGCTACTCGCGGGGGGCACGCGACGGTCGGACGGACGGACCGGTGGGCGCGCGGGCAAGGACAGAGTGGACCGGCCGCGCCACGCTGTGGGGGGAGCTTTTCCGTCTCTTGATGAGCTCATTTTTAGCTGTGGCTGGCCTGGGTGCCAGTGCCGCGGTGTGGGCGGTAGTAATACAGTATTTCTATCGGGTGCGTGGAGATCCGGGAGATCGGCTCGTGCACACGCTCAATGATGGCGCGCAACGCCAGTGACAGCTATTCTTAGCTCGCCCCTCCAGGATAACACAAAGGGCCCCCTCTTGATTCACCGGTCAATCGACCACTCATTAGCAACTGGCTCATCACTACACATCCATCCATGGCCAGCTACCCAGGAGGGAGGTATGAGTACTACTAGATCGAGTGTTCGTTTCGTCTAAAATGCTCTTATCCGCAAGGTGTAATTTGCTTTTGCTAATTGTGTGCTCCGACCGCGCGCCTGCCACAGCTGGTTTCGGTACTACCACCATTCACCCGGAAATGTTGTGTCTTGTGCCGATGCCGGATGACAGGATGGCGAGAGGAGGAATGAGGTAATAAATGGAACGCTGGAAGGGTGGATCCGGCCGGCAGGTTAGCAGTCCAGCACGTCAATGCAGCGTACGAGTGTAGTTTAGCGTGTAGATCGACAACCTACGTCATATCAGTTGTAGTACATGTGTTTACGAGTGTATACCTCATGCTGGTATAGTGGTATGCGCATCAACTGTGCCACCACACTCGTATATGCCACTGCACAGACAAGTTCCAATGATGGGCGCTTACAGGCAGGCTAAAAAAGAGCTACCACTTCCATTCCGGCACGGCGCGACATTCAGCGCCTGCAGCGGCATACAGCACGCACGTACGTAAAAAAGGCCCATCGATCGATCGATCGACCGGTCGATAAAAGACGGGAGGTGTACAGATATAGGCGATAGTAACGGCCCACGCAGGTCTTTACCTGGCGTAGTAGGGCCGTGCTGCAATTAACCACGCGCCGTAGCTTATTAGCTCGACGTCGTCGGCGATCGATGGGCGCGCGATGATGGCATTTATTGCACATGCGTGCCTGCAACATCTGCATGCGCTGAGAATTGAGATCGAGCTAGCCGATGCCGGCGGCCGCGATGCATGCGTGGATGGCCCAGGCGTGACACACAGGCTCAGACAGGACATGCTGCTACAGTACGTACGGGTGAGGCCATGATGTGTGGACTGACGAGATGCGGAAATGCTAATTGGCACGTATGCCTGCTAGCGTATATTTTTTTCAAAACTTTTGTCTGTAAAACTTTCATCTATAAAATTTTTATATGAAAACTTTTATTTCTAAATTTTTTATCTAAACCTTTAACGTCAGGATGAGACGAGGCGCGGTTGCCACCTGTCACGAATGGGCATGGGCGTGTGTTACTCCGTCGATCGGGCGGTTGATGCGGCTGATCGGTGAGACCTAACTGAATTCCGTTGTTGCGATGGACCTGGCTGTGCACTCCACTTTCATGCTGCTCCGGAGAATTTTCACGGTGCAGTTGTCGGAGGCAAAGTAGAGCTGTGATAAAGGCAGTTTAATTGGCTTCTGCGCTCTTAGCATGGAAAGGGTAGGAACTGAATACCGATAGTAGTACTTGCAAAAGCGAAAACAGTCTCCTCCTTTGCATACTACGCGTGAGTTCATGTCAAACGTCAGTGTGCCACTGTGACTGCACACTGTACGTGCTGTACAGCTGGATATGTTCTCGGTGTGAGAGCTGAAAGGTGTACAGACAAGGCTTCATGTATGGCCCTACAGTGTTTAGCTTCCTTTTTCACAGTTTGCATGCATTATGGGCCTAGAGTGGGCCTCGTGGCCCATAGAGCTGGCCGGTTTGCTAATCTACAGAAATTGCCTTCTGACCCATCTGTTCAACCCATTATGATATTTGAGACAGCCTAAAGGATGTGTGTTCGTTGCAGCAGTCGATCAGGTCTCCCAGAGTCCCAGCTAGTAAAAACCCAACTTAACCATCTGAAAAAAAAAAACTTAACAGCTTCTGGATTTTGTGTTTGACAATCGTACGTGCAGTTACCACTCTTCAGTCGTCACATTATCCAACCTTTTTTTATTATATAAGTCAAAGTCTACCACAAATAATGCCGGATAACATTTTCTCCATCTTACCGCTTCACAACCTTCAGGCGGATACCTCCTCTGTTTGCACCCCTAGCTTGGGGTGTTTAGCCTCGTTCCACCATTTTTAAATTCGCTAGTCAAGATATGTTAGCTGATTAAAACCTAGTTCAATTTGTTGCCAAAATTAGCCATACCAATATTTGGTAATGCCAAATTTTAACATGCTTTGGTGTTACCAAAATTTGGTAATGTTGAACACATTTGCTTTAAAGACATTTCCAAAATTTGGTATTATTTCTAAGAATAGAAACTTCCGAAATTACCAAATCTTACTAGGTAGTGTTGGCTAAAGTACATTTAGTTGCTACCATACTAAATTTAAATTTTGGTATTACCAAATTTTGTTAGGATTGAAAGTGACAACAATCTGAACAGGCCCTAAACTCCAAACCAGGTCATCTCCTAACCTTGAAATAATCTTACATCCTGAAAGTAATATATGATTAATGGAAAAGGGGCATTTTGGTAGCTGGACCCAAACACTTGAGATGATTTGTCGATGATCATGATATGATTTCTGGATCTCCCCACCTGAACTAACCTTACCATGGCATCGTCGTCGTCACAAAGCGCATATTCAACACTACTACACAATTTTAAGCAGAATACTAGAAGTCTAGAATAGGGGTTGGCTGTGGTTTGGCACATTGCGAAGAAATGGTTGACCTATGAACAGTAAGAATGTAAGCCGTAGCCTAATATATTTATTGTGCTCCGTACTTAAGTAGACTTGCTTTACCTTAAGTTTTTTTTATTGAAGACAAGACTTTAAGGTTGAACTAGCCGCTGTTTTCCGTACAAGTCAAATTGTAGCTGGGGCATGATGGGTGCTTTACACCATAAGAGCAACATCATATGAGACATAAACAATTGTAGCAATTTTCTTTTGAAGATTCTGCTTACACTTGCGGCTGATCAGGGGTTTTCAGTCGAATTAGCATGAAACAGTAAGTCAAGTAAAGCAACATCAGGCTTTGAATTTTGATAGCTGAAGCATGAAAGGCGGCTTCAAATTAATCATTCAGAAAACAATGATGTCTGCGCGACTGTGGCTTCGTTGTTGAGTTGCTATCTGAATGACCGAAACACATTGTGGTCTCTAATGTTAGGCAATTTCTATTGACCTACATGGCTAGGCTAGGCCCTTGGATTTGTTCAGAGTAGACTATTAATCGTCCTTATCAATTACTAATATCAAAGAGGCAAGAAGATATTATCCAAACTTAACCTTTACTGCTAAACGTCACAGAACACTCCTTTAATTATCATTTCGCTTTCATCGGCATGAATGGCTGGCGGTTTAGTGCACATCTTTTATACACGATGAAGAATATTTAATTCCGTGATTATTAGATAAGAATACTCGGGGTGGAGGGGCTACTGGACTAGACGCAACCAAGTCAAAACGAGGAGTATCACACGAATACTGTAAGGTGGTACCTGACATAGTAACGTGCGTGATATTTTTCAAGTAAATAATCATGCTTGCGACAGTGGTTGATTACCAAAGACTGATATCATGATGTCCTCATAAAACGGTTTATTACTGATGAACTATAATACCATTGTAACATTCCTCAGCAGATGTGCAGAATGAGGCCCTTTACAACATAGTATACTAGTGAGACAGGAATGAGGTAAGTATAGATGAAATATAACCATTTATTTAAATATCTATTTTAGTAAATGGCGTGTTAATTATAAAAATTACCTACATTACCATTGAGGGTATTTTAGTCCAGCAAAAATATTTCTATTTCAATCAGTTCGATCGGACGCTGATGCCATCTCCTCTAACACGAATCTCCGTATGATCTGATGATAAAAAATATATAATAATCAACCAGAAATAACTATTAAATTACATATATGCTATTTTTTATCTTTTCATAACACTCTCACACTAGTTATACTAGTGATGTATACTACATATACTACAAATATAAGTTTTATTAGTATAAAACGAATCCAAACTATTAGATCATTGGTACGATCTACTAATATATTGTATTATATTGCACTGTAAAGATGCTCGTGCAGAATGCCATGTATATATAGCCGTGCTGGAAGATGGAAATGCACACTCTGTTGTGAGTTTGTGGGTTCTTTGTAAAAGTTGTACATTTGCACATTGCACCACTTTGAATGGGAAATACAAACGCATTCTCTAGTTAATTATCCATACGTCACAACAGAAAATCATCGATGGCATGAGCCATTGGATTACTCGTTTTTTTTTTCTGAAACCCCTTTTTTTCTAAATTTTTTGTGCAGCCCTTTTTCCCTGTTTACTCATATGGGTCTCTGGGTTTTTCTTGAGAATTGAAGCCATGTGCGTTTTGGGTGGGGTGAGCGTACGGACCAAATTCCTATGTTAAAATATACATCATTCATTTTAAAATATAGCTATTTTAAAGTTATTTTAGAGGAATTAAGAAATGTGATGAAAACCACATTCTCCTTTATTAATGGAAGAAAGATTTGGTGTAAGTAGGGTAGTTGGTAAGTGTGAAGTAGTTGATAGGGGTATAATAAATATAATAGCATAAAAAAAACTAAAAATAACTATATTTTGGGATAAAACTTGAGTCATATAAATAACTATATTTTGAAACGGATGGAGTAGAAAAAGAATCATTGAGATGCATGTCCGTTGTGAGTATGTGGTTCCCTAGCCTGAACAGATTCCCCTGTGTTATCTAAGTTGCTATTTCTGGCTCTTCAGTTAATTTTGGCACAACATTTGCTTTGATTATTGGAGATAATTTGGATGGTAAGAGCAAATTTAATAAGAAAGGTAGTTGCCACCTCTAATTGTATCCATATAAGAGCAGGTACAATTAGGGTTTTCCCAGTCGTTTCAAGAGGTTACCGACCCCCATGCAGGGTTCACCATACTGCCGGTTACCACGTGGTTATCATGGTAACCGTGCTTACCGCGGGGTATGGTAATGGTAACCACACGATAACCATACTAAATTCAAATAAATTTTAAAAAATAATTTAAAATTTTGATAAATTTTGTTTGGTTTTTCACGGTTTGCCGTAATTACTACCGTTACCATGCATTAACCGTGCTTACCGCTGGGGTGTGGTAACCCTGCCCCGGTAGTAAGGTAAACCCTGTCCCGTGGTAACTGTAAAAAAACCACGTAAATTTTATCTTAAAAAATTTAAATTCAAAATTTTTAAATCTCATAGTAAGGTTGTGGTTAGCTCATGGTTACCACACAGTAAGCTACGATAACCACACGATAAGGAGCTGTAACTATGGCCTTTGACTTGAAAAAAAGAAAATCATAGGGAAAAAGAAAAAGATCCTGGAAAATTCAAGGTAAGTGTGAATAATTTCAGAAATATGTAGGAAACATTTAGAAAATATAAAACTGACTTATTCAGAAAATATAGAAAATTTCGGCATGACTTTTGCTATATTTTTAACATCCAAACAATTAGGAATCGCAATTGACATATAACAACCATAAGTCTACAACCTCAAATTTGATAACAATAGAAATATCATGATATAATGTCCACAACTATAAAGATTATAGCATTAACAATATAATGTTCACGATTACAAATAGAGTGCAAGATATGAATGATACAACAATATAATATTCATGTATATAGAAGTTTCAGTTCGCAATAAAGTAAACAATTAGATATAGGCTCACATTGGTTAGTACTAGTTCCACTGTTAATGTACCATGTTGTACTTCTTAGTAGATATCAGCATCAAGCTTTGATTTTTGAAGCAATAGCGCCTCGTAGTCATGCCAAAATATAGAGTAAGCTTAGCATTTTTCATAAAATTTTATTATTACATATCATTACAAATCATGTACTACTTCTAGGAATTTTTTGAGATTTCCCCCATCTTTTTAAATTTGAATTCGAACAAAATTTGCCAAACCCTACCACTAGTAAACCTTACCGTACCCTCACGGTAAGTGATGTTACCGATAATTTGGAAAACCCTAGGTACAATAAGGTGATGTAAGCACTCCATAAGAGTTACTACCTTAGATTTATGCTTGGAGGAGAATGGAGAAGAGAGAAGAGAAGTAGCCAGCTGCACCACAGGCTCCTAGAAGCTTTGTGAGAGAATAAAATGAACCAGAGTATTAATGGTGTATGTAATATATATATTATGAGTGGGTTATTAGATTAGTTGTATGTAATGTGGTAATTTTTATAGCCGGCAACTAGCTCTAAGCTACTCATCAATTAAGGGCTTGTTTGAAACAGCTTACTGCATAATTAATTGAGTATTAACTATTACAAATTTGAGAAATGGATTTATTTAATTTTTTAAAGAAACTTCTATATAGAAAATATTTACAAAAAATAACGTTTAACAGTTTGAAAATCATACTCACAAAAAACGAAGTATCAGCCTCCTAGAAAGCAGAAACGAACGGAGCCTAAGAGGTAGCATGCACAAAATGTCACCTCTACCCTAGCTCTAGTACACAAACCACAATAATCCAAAATGTTTTTAATTTATTTGTTTGATCTATCTACTCTTCCTTTTTCTCTCCTTTCTCTTTGAGTTTATATAGATATTGTCTCTCGCATAGGATGGCTCCTCTTATCTCCTCTCGTCATCTAAGGCACCGTTTGAATCTAACGGGGGAGGGTGAAAACCCCCTCGTTTCTCGTGAGCACGCTTTCCGAACTACTAAACAATGTGTTTTTTACAAAAATTTTCTATACAAAAGTTACTTTAAAAAATCATATTAGTCTATTATTTAAGTTTAAAATAATTAATACTTAATTAATCATGCGTCAATAGTTTACCTCGTATTACATGATCTTCTTATTCTTCTCTTACCTTTAAACTATTCCTCAGCCTGGATGATATTTTGGGACAAACTCTTATGAGCTTATTGTGCATGCTCTGTGATACCACTATCCATTTTATTAATATAGTAGGTGTGCTAGTGGGAGTGATCAAGTGCTGTGGCACCCAAAGTCTATGAATCATTTCTTTAATTACATTCTACAAGGAAATGGATGGATGGTGAGGTGTCAATGATTAACCTAAACCATAGTTTGAGCGTGACAATTATCATCGCCATTCCCGCTACTAGTGAAAGTAGCATGATGGCTGCAACAGTTCCAGTACAGCCTACTGAGAGCTGGGTTTGACATGGCTCTTCAAATGATCAATGTTTTTCAACGCTGACAAGTGTACAGAATCTTCAAACCGGTTTCAGCCTTTGTGCAGTTTGGGATAGGACGCCATGTGCTTGCTTCCGGTTCTGTGCTGCAATAATCCTGCAACTGTGAAACCAAAGGATTTCACACGCTCACAGTCGTACAGCGGTATATAGGTATACTCCCTCGAGTTTACTTGACATTTGGATGCAAAAAAAAGTGCAATCCAGTGATTTATGCCTGTTGGTGAGGTTCGATTGTATAACTAGTTAACTCAGTACAAATGACTACTAGCACACATAACAAATAACATCCCCTGTACCTGTTGTAGCAGTTGAAGCTTTGCACGATGCTTTGCCTTTTTCTGAATATAACTAAGTGGGTGATGCTTTACTTCGCCCAGAATACATAAGATAAGATGCATGAGTGATAAGCACATAAGATTCCGAAGAGACTAAAGTTGAGGAAAACTTGAAGGGAACTTGATGTGGCAGAAAGTTCTTTGCTGTCATTTTCAGTCAGTGCAGTAGTTCGTCGGAATTCCATATGCTGGTTCTACCATTTTACCAGAGGAACATCGAGACGCCAAAGAGAAAGGCACGCTCAAAAGTGGCATCTCGAAGCGGCGATCAAAACGCACGTCATGTTTTTCCAAAAGAGCGCACAAGAGAGATCGCTTCTAGATTTCGTTTGAACTCTTGACGCTCGTGTTGTTTTCTTGTGACGACAGCCAGCCAACACAATTACACAGCGTGCTAGGCACGGCCAGTTTAGCTGCTCCCACGCTGGTCCCGAAATAACAAAAGCATCTCCACGTTTATTTGTTGTTGTTACACATTCTTTTCTTCGTGTAGGTACACTAAACGGCTCAAGCACAGCACCCGTCAAGGGAAAAGAGACTCCTTTGACGCAGAGATTTTACAGGTTTTCGCAGGGTTAGTTCAATTCTCATAAAATTTCTCTAAAATTTATCCCGCCTAAAGGAGCGCAAGAAGGGGAAGACCTATACTGCTCGTGTAGTGGAATACTATGCAGCAGAATAATGGTTAGTCCAGAAGCTGGGCGTAAACACTGTCGTGGCGTATGACAAGACCGGATTTTGTCGCAGGCACGTCGTATCGTACTACGCGCCCCCTGTGAGACAACAAGCTCGGTCGGAGTCCAAACGGGAGGATCCCATGCTGAGCAACTGTGTCAACAACCCCCGCGCGGGTGCGCGCGTACACATCCGCGCCTTGCAAGCCAAGCCGGCGTGCGTGCTACCTGTCCGCCCGTGAGTGAAACCGGGCGCTTCCGGCCGACACCTCCGCATCGGACCCCATGCCCCCGCCCAATTCCCACGCAAATCCGCCCGATTCCCGACGCAAATCCGACGCGTTTTCGCGCGGCCCGCGCGCCCAGCCGCCTCCTTTTTATAGCGCTCGCCACTCTCCCCCCCATTCCCACTCGCAACCAACCGCGCTCCAGTCTCGCCAACACCTCCACGTCCACGATCTGCAGAGCTCGGAGCGTGACGCGCGCCATGGACGCGGCCTCCTGCGTGGGCGTGGCGCCGGCCGCGCTGCTGTCCAGGTCCTTGGCCGACGCCGCCATCGCCCGCGCGCTCCACTTCTCCCTCTGCGACTACTCCCCGCTCCCCGAGCCGACGATGCACCAGTCCGTCGCCACCGACGTCGACCTTGGCGCGTGCGGCGGCGCCGTGGTTGCGCCTGCCGTGGCCAGCGAGAACGCCGTGGTGCTTCCCCCCCGGGCGGTGCAGTCGTCGTCATCGTCGCCGTCGGCTCGGTGCCGGCTGGGGCCGGCGGGTGGGGGGCGCGCGGGGAAGCGGCGGCCGCGGCCGTCGAAGCGCGCGCCCACCACGTACATCAGCACCGACGCGGCCACCTTCCGCCTCATGGTGCAGCAGGTCACCGGCGCGCAGGTCGAGCCGCAGGACGACGCCTGCCTCGGCCTCCTCGTGCCACCGCCCTTCGACGTCGTCGAGCCCGCCTTGCTACCGGCAGACACCTCGGCGTGCCCTGGTGCTTCCCACATCGCCGCTTACATACCCCATCCCCTCCACGCCGCCGCCACCGCGGCGGAGGCGGCGGAACAGCCGTGCTTTCCGACGCTGGACTCGTGGAACGTTATGTACGGCAAGGACGAGGTTGTTCGAACTGCTTGTAACTAATGATGCCATCGTGCATGTCGTGTGGCCTGCCCATCGATCACTTGCTTTCTCCGTCTGTTCGACGTAGAATCGTAGGGAAGCTGTACATTACTGCACGCAGTGAGCCCGGAGCCGTGTGTCCGTGGTGTCAGCGTCGGAGTGTGCTATTAGCTAGCAATCAGATTTCTGGCTCTCCTACCTTTCTTGTGATGAATTCCTGTAGTTGCACTTGCAGATGCATCTGAATGTCTGATATTGATCCATCTTGCCCATTCAATCTCTGCTTCTCAGGTCAACCAGTCCGGTACATAATCCAGCCGCTCTAGCGTGCAGCTATGATTTTACTCAAAGATTGCTGAATCTTGAACAAACACTACCTAGTACACTACCAGTTGTGCTATGTACAATAGACTTCTGTACATACTCTGCCGAACTCTTGCGGAAAGGAACGAGGCGAGCACGAGGACGTACAAACACGTACTGCAGAATATCACGGACAGCACAGCTGAACAGGCGGCTGCAACGCAGCCATGCACACACTGTGGATGAAGGATGAACACGAGGAGTCGACCGATCTGTCAAGTTGGATTATCGTCACTTCGTCAGCACCAACACATAGCCACAAACGTTCGCGAGTGAGGGCCACACTTAACCTGCGACTTTTCTCGTGGGTGCAAAAAGTCTCGAGCTTCCTGACGAGGACAGGACCCGGTTTTGCCATGTTTCAACGTTACGATTTCGAGGTCCACTACACGACTCGCTCCTCCGTTGGCGCGTGACCTTGGTAGTATTGACCCGCGCCGCGCGGTGGATACAAGCCGCTCTGCTCGCTTTCCGCCGGGGCTGAAACGAATCGGTGGGGGGAAAAATGCCCAACACGAGAGACCAAAAGCTGCCTTTTGGTTTGATCCCTTCTCGGCGATGGCGATCGCGCACTTGTGCTGCTCCTGCTTCCTTTTTCACTCGAGGGTCGAGACTTTCGTAAAAACCACATGCCCCGTTCACATGGCAACTTGGCAAGTGTAGTGTTAAGAACCGTGGAGGCAGCAGTACCATTGGAGCATCTCTGCCACTCTGGGCCGGGCGTAGAGAATGTTTCAGGCAGGCCAACTCGGTAATCGCTATAAAAATGTTTCCTCTGAAACTTTCAGACTTAAAGTAACTCAACAACAGGATAAAAGTACCCACTGTGTCAAATAATATATATACCGTAGAAATTAAGGTTAAGAAGAAAATACTAAGGTGTCTTTTATTAAATAAGAAATGGTTGGTGCTAGAATACGAAGAAACTTAAGTGAGCGGAGATTAATAGGACAAGTAGTGTCAGAATGCTTATATTGTTAGATAAAATTTAAATGTTTAGAATATCTATATTGTTGAATGAAAAGAGTATCTCGCTTGAAGCGATCAACAAGCATTGAAACTATGACATGAGATAGGCACATTGCTGCAAGGAACTTGATTGATCAGCGAGGCAAGGATGGCCTGCACAACTGCACACTGTCAATGCCAGTCAATGCAGAGAGATCATCATCACCCCTGAGTTGTGAGTATATCATAAGCACCATGGCATTACTGATTAAGCTTTGCTGAGATACCAGAGACAGTTAAAGTCCATGGGTTTGATTTTTCTCGTTTTTCATAATTGTTTTTGGCTCCTTGAGAAATTTACACATGGCAAGCTATTTTGCAAAAAGCTCCTCAACTATGTACGGAATCTCGAATATGCCCTCCCACCGCTTGACAGTCCATTGTCTTTGTTTGGCAGAGGCCCCTATCTTTTCATAAAATACAATGCGAAGAAGACAAAATTTCGTTTATAGGGACAACGCTATAAACATAACAATTGCAGGGATGTTTTCGAGAATATCATCTTAAGGCTCATGGCTGAGGACATCTGCAACCAACACAACCATAAAACTGAAAAGAAAGGAAAGCGCAGAACAGCAAATGCACAACACAGGCATGCCACAAACATCCAGGCAGATTTTAATTAAACATGGCGTTCAACAATCGTTAACATGCAGTCTGCTGACCTTTCTTAAGTCCTTACTGAAGCAGATAAGTACGATAGATAGTACGCTGAAACGAGTAATACTCCACATTCTTTGTCTGAAAGGAGAGTAATACCAAACATTTTCCCTTCTCGGCAGACAGAAAAAAAATAAAATCAGGCACATATCTGATGATCTGTGAAGCGAACGGTTTGAGGCCTTTCTTTCTAATCAAACATATTCAGATACACCCATCAGCTTCCTAGTGCCCACAAGGCCACAACAAATTCTGTTGAAGAAGACAATTCAAATGTCAAACAGGACGATAACTAAAAGTTTAGATCTAGTGATGAATGACACAACTGAATAAATGCAGCTTTTAGGTATAGAACATTAAAATAAATGCAGCTTTCAGGGATAGAACCTTATGTAAATTCGTCAATTACTTAAATAAACCCAATGGTTAAAACAATATGCCAGAAGGAGCAACCCTTATGTCCTCTTTGGAATGCAAAAATGATAAAACACAGGAATATGAAAGCACACACGATTTTATAAGAATAAAAACAAGAATAATCATTTGGATATGCTGCAGGAAAACGAATGAGAGATTCTCAAAGGAAAGCATCCAAGATGTTAGACCTGTTGTTAACTTTCCTCCATAATCTCCCTGTATTATACTTTAAGTGCATCTAGGCTCCTAGTTTGTTTTGGTGATTAATGACAATTCATTAGAGAGGACTAATAGTTGTGAATTGGAGTGTGTGTAGATGTTTAGTCCTCAAATGCGCAAGATGAACGGTTTATGGCGATGTGATGAGAAAAGATCAATGTATGGCGCAGATCCTATATGGTAATCAATATTTTCTTTTTGTTGAGTCAAAAAAACCGTACTATAAAGGGGATGTCGCTTGGAAACCTAAGGTTGAGTCAATATCGGAAGTTTCGATGGGACTAGAGTTTCTGAAGTTATCAAACATCTTGCTCTTGGGTTGCTGGTCTGATTTTTGTTGGAAGTTCCGATGTCAACATCAGAATTTCTAATGAGCTGGAGTTTCTGATATGTTGCAAGTTCTTGCGCTCGGTTGGTCGATTCCAAATGAATGGAAATTCCGATCGTCGTACCAGAAGTTTGATGGGTTGGAATGTTCGATATTGTAAAACCTCTAACTCTCGGTTGGGACGTTGAAATTTATTGGAATGTGTGAAAAATCCTAGATTGAGAAGTGTTGGTTTTGATTGTTGGTGCTGCGTTTTTGAACTGATCGGAATTTCCGATGTGGGAATCTTCTAATGGGCAGATTTGATACGGGACTATTTAAACCCCTCCCCACCTCAAAGTTAGGCTGCTGCTCCTATTGCAAACTTTTGAGCTTTGGGGCTTTGAGCTAAGTTGAGATACACTTTGAACCTTGCTTCCCTTCCATTCCCTCTTGATCTTTGTGATTTGCTTTGTGTGAGTGGATGCAATTTGGGATTTCTTGTGCTTTGTGTAGATTTGCTAGATTCTTGAGCACTAGAAATTAGCTCCAAAAAATTCTTGTTGTATCTATTACTTTTAAAGGTTGAGGACTCTAGACGGCAGCCCCAAGGAGTTCTTATTGTATCTATTATTCTTGAAAGTTGAGGACTCTAGACGGCTAAGTGTTACTCAAAGCTATCAATTTGTTTGTGGTGTTCTAAGAAAAGTTTGTGAAGGTTGGATCTCGCATTCGAAAGGGAAGAGATACCACAAGTAGAAAAGGAATACTTGATGCAACCTCAAGAGAATTAGGGTTGGAAGAGACCTAGCTCTTAGTAAGCTTCTCACTAGAGATATGAAATCCCCTTAAGAATTCGAACTTCATACAAATATTGTACCTTCAAATCCTCGGTGATACCTCCTATTCCTATGCATCTACTTGTATATCTTGTTTTCCATGTCATAACTGAAAGTAATTAGTTGTTGTTTGTGCTTCAATTTACTCTCTTGTTGTAGATCTAAATAAAGGTGAGACGCAACACCTTGCAAGAAGGTGGTCGCTACACCCCGCCGCGACATGCGGCGGCGCATGCAACCGTGGCACAGACGGCACCCAATTTCCGATCGTGTCACTATCAAATGATGGTGACGCACGCGCGGGGCTTTCGACGTTAACGACGACTAACTACCCCGATTGGGTGCTTCCGATGCGTGTAACTTACAGGTACAGGGGCTGTGGGCGTCAATCGACCCTGGCTACGCCGAGTATCACGAGGATCGCGTGACGTTCTCGGCAATTCTTCAAGCCGTGCCACGGGAGATGTTACATGCGCTGGTGAAGCACGACACAGTGAAGGCAACTGGGACACTAGCATGACCATCATGACCATGCGGGTCAGTTTGACCGTCGGGAGGCAAAGGAGTAGGCGTTCCGGCAACAGTTTGGGTCGATGCAATTCAAGCAAGGAGAGACGCCGGAGGAATTCGGCATGCACCTCACCGCTGTCATCACGGAGATTCGTGGCATGGGCAGCGCTATCGACGATCATTACGTCATAAAAAAATCCCTTCACGCCGTCCCAAAGCGCTAAAGTAGGTGGCTATCTCGATCGAGCAGCTCCTCGACATCCACAAAATGCCCACGGAGGAGCTTGTTGGCCGCTTGTCCACGGAGGACAACCGGAGCAATGAGGAGAAGGAAAACATGGGCGACAAGCTGTTCCTCACCGAGAAGCAGTGGCTGACGCGCATGAAGCAGAAGGGGCACAACGGCTCCAGCGGCAACGACAAGGGCGGCGGTGCCTCCAACGGCCAAAATCGCCAGGGCAAAAGCAGTGGTTCGCCAAAGGGCAAGGAGGTCTGCCTCCGGTGGTAGCGGTGGCTGCGACATGTCAACTTGGCGCAGGCCGACGAGGAGCCAACGCTGCTCATGGCGCATTTGACGGAGGTGTCCGTGGCTGGCAAGGCGACCACCGGTCGAACACTTGTCGGGTAGCAGGTGCACGTCAACGAGAAAAAGACGAAGACGGTGGAGCTGGGCGACGGGGGTGACGGGAACGCCTCCGACATGCGGTACCTGAACACAGTGATGACCGGCGCTCGCTCTGTGTTCGCCGAGCTTGATATCGGCGTCATGGGCACGGTGAAGTTTGTCGACAGCTCGATGGTCAACATCAAGAGACACGGCACCATCACTTGTGCCAGTAGCACATGAACTGGTCGTAATTCGTAAACTAATACTTGTCATGATACTATTTACCTTATAACTTTGACCGCTCGTCTTTTTTCAAAAAAATTATATATACTTAAAAATAAGCATATTAGTAATGTAATGTTGTGCCATAAATACAACTATACAACTTTTATTAATCATAAATAAATCGATCAAAAGTTATTAACTGTCAAATTTGAAACATTAGTGGTCAAGGTGACAAGTAATGAGGACGGAGGGAGCATATCAAGTGAAAGCAGTACAGACTTTACCTCAGCATGAAATACGCGCAGAGTGTAAAATACTTGAAAAGAGAAGCATGAAAAACATAAGCACAAAAAGGCCATGCAAAAAAGAAGCATGAAAACCAAACCACAGTTCGGAAGATGAAATCAACCACTCATGTAACAGTTATATACAGCAAGCTGCAATTTGGTCGGACAAACAGGCACGCTAATGTAGTGATCTTCCATCGCAATGAAGACCATTTTTTTTTTTTGACATATCTCAAAGTTTCAACACTGATAACAGATAATGAGTACCTCGTGTAAACAAAAAAAAAAAACGTCTCCATATTATTTATCCGATGATTCTGATGCCATATGATCCATAAATAGTATGATAGTACACAGGTTGCCCAGAATGGTGCACAATGATCTCACAAACAACCGGTACATGGGAAGCAAGTGCCACAATCAGTAGTCGTCGCCTCTGGATATGACTTCCTTGCAGGTTGGCCGGAGTAAGATGGTGTGTTCAAATTGTGATACGTAGCTTCCTCTCACGTCACATAATGGAGGATACGGCTGCAAACAGAGCAGAATATTGTAACCATTGGTAAATTCCCGTTCAGACATTGAAGTGGGAATTGAGCTTCTTGTGTACCTGAACAATACCAACATCACATAGATTTTTTAGTGCCATGAGATACTTGGTTTCACCAAGGCGGTCCAAGTACCGGCGACAAAAAGCAAGCGTTCTGAAATTGTTGTTAATTGTTCCAAGTAGTTGCTTAGCTTTTGCTACCCTCAAAGGTACATGTCCAACATCAAAGTTCTTCATGTAATGACTGCATTCTAAGTCCTCCCTTACAAATCCCTTTCCTGCAAACATGATGGTACAACTCTTTAAGAACTTGAACACATGTCTACTAGGGATAAGTAAATGACTTTCACAAACTAGTAGAAGTGTGTGACAAAAGAATCCTTTGTGTTTGGATCTGAGTTCAAGCTATAGAGTGACATATACCTGTAGATCCAAAAGTTTCAATGGCATAAAATTCCCCCTCTTCCATTTTTGTTTGCTCTCCACCTTTCACAATTGGAACTGATTTCCCAGCGTGGATTTGGTATGGTCCAATGCTGTGTCCATTGAGGTTCCGCACACTTTTTACTGCCACAAAAGGCAGAAATGTCAATCACATTGCCAATATGTCTCCTTATATTATCAGAGCAGATTGGAAAAAAAGATACAAAGTAGCACGCACTTTGGAAAACTTTTCCATTAATTTCAACCTCGTACGACTCCATGACTTCTTGGATTGCTGCACCAACATCACATAGCCGTGCATCAATTCCAGCTTCCTAAAATAAAGGAAAGAATCAAAACACTGTGAAAGTACAATGCTGATGCTATTACAGGAGAAAACAAATTAACAACTTTTGAATAGTCACATATATAAGATCATTAGCAGGTGAAAAGAAATGCTAAAATTAGGCCCAGGCACATAACTAGATAAAGCTGTTGAGAAGCGACTAAGACTAATGAAAAGCAGGTATTCCATTGAACACCTATGAGTCTGTCCCTTTAGAAAAAGTGCCTCGCTCATTCTGACACCAACCAGAGCCCCTAAATGAAAATGGCATTGATGAAGTTGCATCCTTAAAGTTTTAGTATCTGAGTGCATCGACTTTCCAAAAACAGTTTCCAGAAAATGCAACAAAATGTGTAGAAAATTACCTTGACTCCAGTATTAGTGGCATCTTTTGATGCTTGAAGCAATGGATCAAACATGGGATTGAATGCAACAGTGAATGCACAATCAACTATGTACCCTGCGAAGAATCACAATATCAAGTTAGTTTTTGCAGTTAGAAACAGTGTTCTTAAAGTCGGCACTAGGCGCCAGGTAGCCGCCGCGATTAGGCATCAGATGGTGCATTAGACGGCTGAACTACCTTGGGTGGTGTTTTGCAGCTATTTTAGTGTTATATAGTCTAATTTTTATGTAATATGCTTGCTAATTTCTTGGATTTGCCTAGTTGGTCTGACCTAGGCACCGCCTAGGCGCCACCCAGCCACCCGACTAGCACCTAGCGCCTTCTTCAACCATGGTTAGAAATGGTCTGAGTTTATACTTGCAAGGAGAAACCCACATAAAATATCATAGCAGACAACAATAGAAGAGATAGAAGAAAGCAAAATAACAAACATACCATCTATGTGTGTCCCAAAATCCAACTTCATTACATCATCATATTGTAGTACAGTTTTATCACCAGAATTTGGAGTCCAGTGAGCTGCAACCCTACGTGTTACATATTCCCCATCAATTTAATAAAAATACGCAAAATGAAGATGTACTGTAGAGGAACACCATACCAATTCAAGGAGCACCCTGTTGGAAAGGCAATACCAGCTTGCAGTCCATTCTCCTTGATAAGTTTCCTAACCATATTTTCCAAAGTTTCACATAGATCAATCATTAGCATTCCAGGTTTCAAAATGCTCCTCAGATGCTTCCGGACCTAGAAAATATAATGTGGAATTGTAACAAACAGACCAGATTCAAAAGATAGCTGCAAACATGAAGAGGCCAGTGTATTCTGTACCTGTCTATGAACTTCTGCTGCTTGGCGAACAGCATTGTACATCGGCTTTTGTAGCCGTTCCAGTTCCCCCTTTTCCTCACTAGTTATTCTCCATAAGTTACTGAAGAGAAATAGGCTAATAGCATGATTACTTTATGCAAACATACTCACTATAATATCATAATACCAATTCATAGAGTTTGCAACTAGCAAGTAAAAATGAAATGGAAACTGTCAACGAGGTGAGAATGATCTTCATGAAATTTTGCTCAAGATGCCAAGATATAAATAAGAAAAAAGAGGTCTTCTTTCATCCTATTATGGGATAGATAGTGGTGTACTTACTCATCCTTATATTGTTGGATTTCACCCTCAGGAAAATCTCCTGATGGGAAAAGTTCATCTATGGGAATTGATGGAGGATCTGTCTGCTGAAGAGGGCCTTTTTTCTTCCTACAGAGACACAAAGCATGGTCAGCCGTGAAACCAAACAAAACAAATAGATTAATGGTTTATCTAAACAACAGAGCATACTTGGATTTGTTTTTCTTTTTTTTCTTCTTTGCAGCTTCTGAAAAATACCAGTTTCAAAGAGAACTATTAAATCTCATACCAAATGCTAAATAGAATTTCAAAAGCTTCAACTTTAGATGAGGAACTCAGCAATGAGATCTTGCAAGGCAGAATAGCCACCTGATCCTCCATCTTGAGATGGACCATCCCCTTGTGCTTCATCATCATCATCTTCTGGTGGTGAAGAATGAGATCCATTGCTATCTGCAGCTTTGCGTTGTTTTGATGAGGTCTCCTGTGTTTCTACACTAACCAAATTCTGCAGGGAAAAAAAAATGAATGTATGTTACTTTAGATGAAAAATCTAAACTTGCAGCAATGCAGGGGCAAATTTACAGAAGTTATGAGAGGTCCAGCCATTGTAGAAACCACAGCATGTGCCATTAGCCCATTACTAAAATACGTACAATTAAGGAGGGATGTTGTTTGCTTAGAATGAGGGGTACAAATTTAGTTCAGGGAACGTGAGGAACTTTTGCAGCATAACACTTACTTTGGCTTCAGGATTTTGTCCAATGAGTAACGTCTCCATCTCCTTGGTCACCACATCAGCAGAGCCGCCAGCCATATTGTATAATTCTAAAGTTCGGTAATCTCAGGCCTGAAGGAACAAAAACATAAGCAATTAAGCATCAATAAATCCAAGGACGGATTACATTTCAAAATAAACATGTATCTCTATTTGGAAGGCAATAGTGTGTTTCAGCTATCATCCTACGTTCCAATGTATTACAGAGGTTCACCATGTCCAGGAACAATAGAGGGTGATCATAAGTTGATAACGCCTTGTTTGGTTACCAGCATTCAGCTCACTCCACTTAGAGCATCTCCAGAAGGGACCCTAAACACAGCCCCCAAACAGTTTTTGGGTGGTGGGACAAAAAAACTAGCTCCAGCAGGGACCCTAATAGAGCCCCTAAAATGAGGAGGCCCCCAAATCTAGCCCCCAAGCCCCCAGTCCTGGGGGCTCTACACCACAGCCCCTATCGACGTTTTTTTTGGCGCCTATGACAATTCCTCAAGTCTACCGTGCCCGTCGACAGGAGGGAGATTAGATTTTTTCTCAGGTGAAAACCCTACCTGCCTCGCCGCGCCGCCCTGCCCGCCGGCCTCCTGCGCCGCGCCGCCCGCGCACCGGCCTCCTGCGCCCCACCGCCCGCGCCCGCGCCGGCCTGCCTCCCGCGCCCGCGCCGGCCTCCCGCGTGCCGGCCTCCCCGCCCGCCCGGCCTCCCGCGCAGGCATCCCGAGCGCCGGTCCCCCGCCCGCGCCGGCCTCCCCGCCCGCCCGGCCTCCCGCGCAGGCATCCCGAGCGCCGGCCTCCCCTCCCGCGCCGGCCTCCCGCGCCGGCATCCCGAGCGCCGGCCTCCCGCGCCGGCCTGCCGCGCCTGGCCTCCCGTGCCCCACCCACCGCCCCGCCTCCAGCGCCCGGCCTCCCGCGCGCCGGCCCACCGCCCCGCCTCCCGCGCCGGCGCCTCTCGCCGCCCGGCCTCCCGCGCCTCGCCTCCCGCGCGCCGGCCTGCTGCCTCGTGTTGCTGTTGTTGTGTCACTGCTGCTGCTGCATATTTCTTTTATATATAGTGTCAAACTAGGCATATACATATATTCTATAGTGAAAAATAATAGAAAAAGAAATAGGGGCTGAGAAATGGGGGCTGTTGCTGGAGTTCGGAGTATTTTTGGGGTCCAAAGAAAATAGGGGCAGCCCCCATTTAACCTTTGGGGGCTCTAAAATAGGGGCTATTACTGGAGATGCTCTTAGAGAGTAAATTACAAGGTCTAAAATTAGCACAAGAATATCTAAACAAAATCACGTGCAACTTCACGAGTGCACTAATTAGCTGTACCGAAACGGAATCACACACGGCTTCAACAGTGGCAGATAAATCATAAGCTAATATGTATATGTATGCCTCATACATTCTTTTTTTACTGAATATGCATACATAGTTATGTTTTTATTGACACGGTAATATACAATACATTTTGCATATTTACCAGGGGCGGATGTAACATGGAACATGAGGGTTCAGTTGAACACCAAACTTTTTAGGGAACATACAGACTGTTATTAGTATTAAGGTTAAGGCAAATTAAGAGAAAAGCTTCCAGATCTAGAAGAGAAAGCTAGGGTTAACGCAAATTCGAGAAAAAAGTGTGTGGGTAGAGAGATGAGAAAGACGATGTGCGTAACGGATGGATGCTCACCAGGATGCGGTAGGAGCAGCAGGACGACGGCGCCCCTGCTCGCGGGATGGAGATCGGCGCAGGCGGCGGGCGAACTCGCGAGGAGACGAGACGGGGGAGTCGCCGTCGAGGCTCGAGGGGACGGGGAAATACTTCCTTGCTAGCCTCCGGTCAGTTTCCAATTTTCTCCCCCTTTTTTTCTGATTTTTTTTCGCTGTTTGGCTACTTCGCAAAAAGCTCCTCATCTATCTATAGAATTCCTAACAGGTCGTCCCAAGTCCTACCACCTGACAACTCGTTATGTTCTTTCCGAGATGACCCTCGTACTTCCACAAAATACGGAGTACAAGGCAAAGGAGAGAATTCGGATTATAGCGCTTATTCACTTTATTGTCACTTTCAACCCTACTAAATTTTGGTATTACAAAATTTTAATAGAGCAGCAAATCAAATACTCCTATATCTTATCATCACTATCATATGAAATTTTGGTAATTATGGAAGTTTTCACCCTCAAAAACTCTACCAAAATATGGTAAGATTTTAAACTAAACATATCCAATGCTCCAAAAATTTTGGCTAAACCAAAATATGCTAAATTTGGTATTTCTAAATTTTGGTAGGTTTGAAGGTGACAACACATTGAACAAGCCCATAGACTTAGAGGGGCATCGCGTAAACATTGATAGTAGACGGGCTTCATCGCAAAAAACATCCCCACGCCCGCTCGGGCGCTATCCCCGGCTCCCGCTCTCACCACCGCCACCGGCGCCGCCACCACCTTCCATCCTCGCTTCCTCCCGGTGCTGCCGACGCCGCCCCATGGAACTGCCCCTCCCGACCGACGGCGGTGCCTCATGTCCCTCCTCCTACCGACGACAGTGCGGCCTCTTCTCCTCCGAGCCGATGAACCACAGTAGGTTTGGAGGCACCCCACATCTGAGCACGCTGCTGCTCCAACCGGCGCCACCGTGCCCTCCACCTCCCTCTACCTCACTTGGATGTTGGCATCGTCGGTGATCTCTCCCTCCGGCGCGTACCGCCACTGCCACCATGCCCTTCGCCTCCGTGTCCGAAGGAGGCGTACGGATTTGGAGGGGACAAGGTGGACAAAGGCGGTGGCGGCGACTGCGGCCAGTGCCGGTGAGCAGGGGTGCCTCCTCTCCATCCCTAAGGAGGGGGAGCGCATCGTCGCGCCGACTAGCCGCCCCGGCGACACGAACCGCAAAGCCATCCGCATCCACGCTGGCTACCTCCCCCAGAAGGAGGTAGCCATTTACCAGTCCAAGGGCGCCCAGGTGATTCCTCCCCATCATCCCCACACTTTCCTCCCACATAAGACTGCGTCCTCTTCCGATTTTCTCTTCCTACCGGGCGGACTTGTGTTGTCTTTTTGGTTTGTGCTTTCGCAGATGAGGAAGTCATGGCCCGACGTGCCGCCGGGCCAGGTACGACCCGGCGCTCGATGCTAAGTGCATCGGGCTCGCCGGATTTTTCTCCTATTCTTCTGGCGGAGAAGACCACTGTTCTCAAGCTGCAGGTTCTTCCTGTCCCTTAGCTAATATTCTTTTCACAAATCAATTTAAATTAGCTACAGCATGGGCCAATTTCCGTAATAGTTGTGTTAGCGAAGATGAGGTCCAAATGAATTGCTGTTAGATTATTACTCCCCTTATACTTAATCTACACACCATTTTTACATGTTGGCTGGAGCCATTGCTTGAATGACATTGTAATCAAGCATGGTTTTGTAGGCTGGTGCGCCAGTAGGCTTGCTAGAATTGAAAGGTTATTTGGTTGTGAGTTTCTTAATTTCTGAAGTGCTAGCTTCTTCTCTTTAGATTCTGTAGAGGTAAACCTTCCAACCTGTACAAAAAATTATATATATATATATATATATATATATATATATATATATACGAAAATGATATTCTAAGCTGCACTTAGTCTGATTTATTACCCACCTGTCTCCGATGTTAAGAACCTTCGGTTTTCCTAGAAAGTGGAAGAAACTTCTGTCCGCTACACCTGTGGGTGTGCACAGCTGCCATTTTAAGTATCTTAGATATACTACAAAAATTACCAAACCAGATCAGCTTGCTTCAATATACCGCTTTCATTGTTTTGTGCTTTTTCAGTTGCTGGTTTGTTTGCCAGTTGAACTTATGTTCCGACATAATTTGTTTCCCGCGTTTAAGTAGCAGTTGACCGGGTTTGTTCAGAGGGATCATATTCATACTAATTCTCTGAGAGGGCTCAGTTTCATCTGTGATGGATAATTGGATATCAGGGGGAGGTTTTGGTTTTAGCGTGCAATCTGTAAAAATAAAAAAATGGAGATAGTGCTTTGTTTTATAAGCTCTATGTTGGTTGGTATACATGCTCCTGAAATAAAATTATTATAGTGATAATGTAGTCAAAGTGCCTAAGCTCGATACACTTCAATTCATTTTGAATGAAAATTACCAAGATATGCTATTTTCTTAAGATTATTACCTTGAAATCATCTAAACTATGGTACCTTTCTCCTGTTTTGCACAGACAGCTTTGCCATTACTTCGACCTGTATATTCAATATTTTTGGTACTCAAGCTCATGTTGGTTCACGACTTCAGATATTAGAAGGCCCGGCTGGGAGAAACTAATAGTAACCTGTCCAGTCCCATTATTGACTGTTGTTACTGCAGTACCCATTTGGCCATTTGTTTCCTCAAGCAGTGTGTCTTGCCATAATCATAATTGTTTCTTTTCAAACGTAAATTGGTATAGATTAATTGCTTCCTTTTCTTAGCAGTTCTTTGATGTGCAGGATGGGTCCAATTTGAACCATGTGGGTGCCTCTCCATTCCACTGTTTTGCAGCTATATACTCTTTTGCACAGAGAATGTATTTTTTTTGAGATTGTCGTATTGGTAGCTGTAGACTTCTGTTAACGATGGAGCCTACTATTTTTTAAGTATCGTTAGAATTATTTTTCTATGATTATGTGTTTATGTCTTGATGACACATATTTCCTTATACATAGATAAATATAAGAAAGTATAGGGATTAAGTTATGCCATGGGATAGCATCTGAAAAATTTTACTCATCTATGAAGTGCTAGCATATGGAAGTAATATGTGTACATGAAGTTTGAACTTTAAACACTTAGTTGGATCTTTTACTCATGCAATTTTTTTGGTATGTGCTTGCGAGAGCAGTATTTCATGGTGGAATAAGGAAATATGCAATTAAGGGTGGACTGATTTTTAAGCCTTTTCAATTTCTTGCTTCCCAGTACAAACATATGTTATGTGTAGATATTACGGTATTATTTCAAATTGCATCGGCCAGTACAGGAATACTATTGCAAACAATGACAAACTACAGTCTCTTAACTGGCGCTGAGGTCGAGCGTCCACTTCTAGTATCCTTGTGGCACAATGATTTTCCTTTTTTTCTTGGGCACAATAACGCTGTATGAGATATTGGTATCCTCCTAATTCATTCTTATTATTTTTTTGTCCTTTTTTACTTGTATGTTAATTTAAACTAATATTTTTCTCAAAATGAAATAGATAACCAACCCTTTTTGTCCTAGTTCTCCTATATAGTGAGCACCGAAAAATTACATTGTAAGATTTGAAAATTATAGTATAAAGATATAGAATTTAAAGTGTAGGATATGTAATTTATAGTATAAGAGTTGACTTTTTTCTTGAAAAAGTGGCACCATAAATATAGCTAGTCTTGATAAATATTGGTTACCATGTAAGCAGACTACCATCTAAAATAATCTAAGTAAATCGTTTATCTATTTGTTCAAACCAAGCTGTTTGTCAGCTGAACGTGTCTAGAGGACTTTGAGAGAAAGTAAGAAAAAGAGTAGCTTAGTCACCAACCACATACACGAGGGAAGAAATTGCTCACTGCCATTGCATGATATACTCCATTTATCAGTAATTTACTAATCTTATTATTAAATTTTCAACATTTTTAATACAAATTTTTTTTACCATAATGCAATGTGAAACTAAAATTTTCCTTGTATTATTTCAATGTTCCATCTTCTTGTTTTTCTTATTCATATCTATTTTCAATAATGCTATTGCTAGCTTTAGTCACTAACCCTTGTGTCGGCGATCGGTGGTAAGTGGACAGGTTTTTGAGGTGGTCTGGTTGTTCGGCAGTGGAGTTGCAAGGCTACATTCATTCCCAGCTCACTAAATGCACATAGAGTTTACCTAGGTCCGGGCCCTACGTGGGTAATAGACCGTAATAGACCTACTCCTATTAGATTGCTGAACTGGAATTGAAGTGTGTTACAGCTTAGCCTCTTCAAGCGAGTGATTTGGTGAGTTACAAAGTCCATCGCAACTTCATACGTCGTCAAACCAGCATCCTAAAGGGCATTGATCTTCTTCACAGACACCATCAAGGCCTATGACTTCTTCGGCTTCTCTTCCCAAGTCAACACACACTGCGTCTTGATCGGGATGTACTCGGAGTTGAGCCGATTATGAAGGGAGAAGCTGCATGAACCAGATACTTCTGCATGTTGATTGGTGAGGTGGTAGAAGTAGCAGAACAGAAGCAGTTCTCGCACATAGCAAAAATGCTCAACATGGCGAGAGAGTTGGGGTGGAGGTGGATAATTTGGTAATAATGGAGGACAACGATGAGGAAGTCGAAGGTTGGTGGAAGGAGGCCGCAGAGGGTGGTGGCGACAAAAAGAATGAAATACCCCAAGCGGGGTTGCTGATCCATTCCCCCGGGAGAACACCTAAGGCATTCTCTTCCGAGAGAGCCCCGGTGTGGCGGAGCTCCTCAATGGTAGTGGTGGTGGTGACGATGGATTTGCCAACCACCGTCATCAATTGGGGATTCTTGGTTCGGGCCATGGGGTGAAGGAGGAAGAGAGCTAGGGTTTTTCACAAGAAAGGGTGGCGGAGATGAAGATGCAAATTTCTGGCACGAGAAACAAGGGAGCACAAGGATCACTGGAGTGTGGGGAGGATTATAACCCCCCCCCCCTAGGGGCGACAGTTCGTAAACTTGATATTCGATTTCTTCGCCACGTGTCCACCGAAAACAGTGACGGCGTAGATTTCTTCAATTCTATGCAAACTTCAAACAACACCCGTGAAAACAGATGTTTGAGAAGGGGAACATGTCTGATATCGACCACTCAAACGAAACTGATCAGTTCAAGTGAGTCGAACTAGGTAGCTTCTACCGACCTTCGTCTGGTCGGAATCATTTCGATCAGATGGTTCAACATATCATGTGGTCATTCTTCATTTGATATGTCATACCCCCATGACAATAGATAACGTAAACACATATAGAATATTTATACTTATATGGGAAAGACTTCCCTAAACAGGCATAGGATCCCAAGCAGATAAGGAATACCAGACCGACTTCGGCAAGACCTTGAGACCTATTCGAACTCGACCAGAACTCTACCGAAGACTTCCCATAATATATCTACAATTCCTTCTTGGACACAAGAGAACCTAGGTGTATAGATATACGACCCCAGGAGAGAGCCAGGACAAGCAGGGAACAAGTCAAGACAATCCACAACCCAAAAGCCAAGGAGATCTCATCGACAATGTTGCCGAACACCTCCACCAAGCCATCATCGGAATCCCTGACGAGACCATTTGATAGGATTAGAGTAGGTCCACATATACATGTACCCTTTATAACTATTCCTTTTCCCATATGTCAATACCAACGAGAGTAGGGTTATTACTCCGAAGAGGACTCGAACCTGTATAAAAATCTTTGTCTGGAAGCACCCCTCTAGGAGATACATTATGTAAATAGGACCCTAGGTATACATTTTACTATAGTCATGTATTTATCGACGACAGTAAGGTGTTACAACATACAATCTTAGGTGGTACTAGGTAGAACAACAGAATTAAGAGAAACTATCGTTTTGAGTTTTGTTTACCAGCTGACAATCACATGCACAATGATTGCAATTTATTTAGCCACATAGTCTCATAAGCTTGTTTAAGACGTCTCTTATCTAAGTAGCACTACATACTTACTAGCCCTTGTCTTAGCTTAGCAACTTTGCTTGTCATGAAACTTAGCATAATCCTATGCATGTTGCGTATAGAAATATTTCAATGTCAACTCTCTGTTTCAACATCACGGAAAACTAGGGGTCGGGTGTCTAGACAAGTAGCCAACTAGTGTGGGTTGTGATTGTCTAGAATTCATCTCCAATAGAGTATGTGCTGGTTTTTCACGTTATATGTATTTCCCATTTTCCCCTCAACATGAGCAAGTTATCTTTTTTAAATCTCCTAGCTTAAAAATTACATATAGCTATTTCTAAGTTGTTTCGAAGAACTTAAGAAATAGAGGTGAAAAGACCATATTATCCTTTATTAATGGAAGGAAGATTTAATGAAGTATGGTGTTTAGTGGGAATAGGATTGTTGATAGAGATATAATAAACATGATAGTATGAAAAGAGCTAAATATAACTATATTTGAGATAAAGTAATAGTCTTTAAAAAAACTATATTTTAAAACGGAGAGAGTACTCCATTTATCGAACGGTTGAAATCAAATGTGTAGGATCGAACTCGTAGTAGTTCGTCACAGGCTCGTTCTTGAAGCTAAATTCTTCACCCCTGAGCAATTTGGCACAACTAACCCATGTTCAGGTTCCCCTAATGCAGCCCTCGTACTATACTTATCAACTCTACTATTTAGTTTGGCTACTAGAATAGAGAATTCCTTTGCCAATCGATATTGTCGTCTAAGGTCTTAATAAAAAATATCATTATATAATATTTCACCAGATTTCACTTGTAATCATCATATTTAGAAATATGGCAACAGGATCAAATATTACGTAGATGAAAGATTTTATAGCTCAACCACAGTCTAAGAATCAATTGCCTATGGATCGGGCATCTAGGCGAAAGATAATGTCTTATGCTTTGTTGCGAAATATATGGATGAATGTATATTAAATATTGTTGAAATGATAGATGGATATATGTTAAAATATTATAGAAATGATATAAGAGATGATAATTTGACATGCTTGCATGTTAAGCTCTAGAATCTAATAAATTATAAATGATGTGGTATGTTTGTATAAATTTTATGATACAATAATTACTAGTGGGAGATGATGTGTCATATTTACATGTTGAGTTTTAGAGTTAATGGATTTTAACTTTATAGAAGATATAGATTTAAAGGAGTCACTCATGTTTGGGACGGAGTGGCATGGTAATTCTTGGCTTTTCTAGCCAGAATTGATTGGTCTACTGCCTCCTCCGTTTCTTAATGTTTGATGTCGTTAATTCTTGAAATTACATTTGGCCATTCATATTATTTAAAATATTTATGCAATTATGAGAAATAAAGTTATAATTAAAGCACCTTTAATGATAAAACAAATCACAACAAAATAATTAATAATTACGTATTTTTTAATTAGACGAATGGTCAAGCGTAATTCTAAAAGTATGAAAATGTGAAAAAATAAAGTCATGATTAAAGTACCTTTAATGATAAAACAAATCACAACAAAATAATTAATAATTACAAATTTTTTGAATACGAAGAATACTCAAACGTAATTCCAAAAGATAACGACGTTAAATATTAAAAAACAGAGGTTGTAGGTAGCGGAATAGCACATTTTTATACCGGTCATTCCAACCAATGTTTGGAATGGAATTGACTAGCTTGTTTGTTACTGTGGTCTTCTTTTTAAAGTGTCACATGGCACACAGCCTTAAACTCTAAGGGAAATTAGACACTGCCAGAGCCACTAAAGCCGCTTCCAAAGCATGAGCACATTCTTGTCCAGTAAATCACAGGTGTTCATGCTAGTTCGCCACACACAACCGTTCACGAGTTAGCCCTTTCGTCATCTATATAACTATACAATGGTACGCACCAATAAAAAATACAATTTAAAACTAATGGTTCGGATGGAAAGTAGCTATGGCCCTATACAGAGAGTTTCTAAGTGTCGCTTCTTTTAGAATCTCTAACTTTCTAACTAGCCAAAATTCTCACATAGATTTTAAGAATACGTAGTTATTTTATTTAGAAATCAACTAGAAGACATAAACTTAGAAACATAACTTTTCTATATTCTCACCGGCTGCTTCTAAAAATCCTAAACTCTTGCAAACACAACATATGAACTTGTGCAAACACAACCTATGTGGCCACACCTCCTTAGGGCTGAAAACGGTCGGAAAAATTTCCGAACCGACCGACGCCGTTTTCCGGATTTTACCGACCGTTTTTCATTTTTTCGGTACTAGTCGGAAATGATCCAGAAAACGGTATCGGGGTTTTGGAAACGGTATCGGAAATGATTTCAACAGTTTACCGACCATTTCTGAAGTTTACCGTATTTATTCGGAAATTTACCGATTGTATGGATTCGGTACTGATTCGGAAATGAACTGTTGACTCACTGGATAAGGCCAAGGCCCAGGCCGGAGGCGGCGGTGGAGCCCGGAGACGGCGTCGGTGGCCGAGGCCGGAGGCGGTGGTGGAGGCCGAGGCCGAGGCCGGCGTCGGCTGTGGAGGCCGAGGCCGGAGGAGGCGGTGGAGCCCGGAGACGGCGTCGGCGGCTGAGGCCGGAGACGGTGGTGGAGGCCGAGGGCGGCGTCGCCGGTGGAGGCCGAGACCGAGGCCGGAGGCGGCGGGGGAGGCCGAGGCCGGCGGCGGCGGCGAGGATGGACACCGGCGGCGGCGGTGGAGGCCGAGGCTGGCGGCAGTGTCGGTGGCGCGGTGGAGGCCCGAGACTGCGGTCCTGGAGTTTTCTCTTTTATATTTTTTTATAAATGCCACCGAAGACTTAAAAGTACTCCAGATACAAAGTTACGGATGAAGTTCTTAAAGCACCAATGTTTGGAGACCCGACGACGACTTAAGGTGATGTGAGTCTCTAAAACTTCTCGGGTGGATAGGACGGGCTGGACGGGATGTGAGTTATTCTAGACATTATATGTGGATGTGAGTTATTCTAGACATTATATGTGAGGTAAAGTTATTTTCGATCCGAATTTATGGATGTCCGACCGATATCGATGAATTTCCGATTGAGCAACTCCATTTCCGATGTTTCCGAATTTTTCAAAGCCGTTTCCATTTCCGACATTACCGATTCTGATTTCGATTCCGAGTACAAAATATGAAAATGAAAATAATTTTAGGGTTTTTTCGACCATTTCCGATCGTTTTCAGCCCTACACCTCCTAGCCTTCATATTTCCTTTCTTAGGCACCGTTCTAAGAGTTTTTTGCTTAGTTTATTGATGGCACGCAAAATAAAACTTATCATTAATTGAGTATTAACTATTATAAACTTAAAAAAAAATATTTAATTTTTTGAGACTTTTATATATAATTTTTTAAAAAGGTGTACAGTTTAGCAGTTTAAAAAGCATATTCATAAAAATCGATGAAAAATCTCAAGTCATAGGCTGTTAAGAAGGGTGTCTTAGTCTTTCTTGTTTTTAAACCTTCTTAATCAAAATTTTAGAAAATGATCTTTTAGTAGCGGCAGCCCATAAACAAGTGGCATGAGAGGCATCGTTCCTGCGCTACAGTTTTAACCGTGCAAGACAATTATATTAGTGTGGTTCTAGAAAAAGCTACTATTGATGATCTTGTTTTTAGTTTGATATTTAAAAATTCAAGAAATAAAAAATATGTCCCTCTCCTTTGGAACGTATGGTTACAAAACATAGGAATAAAAAAAATATAAATATAATAAGAATGCACTTGTAAAATAGAGGTTTGAAAAGCACGTAAATTTGTCTTTAGACGGGATAAAGGAAAAATATGGAAAATTTTCAAAAATAATTTCATTTGCCCACTACAACAAAACTTTGCATATTAGTTAATTAGATACCATTTATTAGCCAACATTGGTGCCAGTTCTTTCTATCGTGCTGTAATCAAGTTACTCCCTCGGTTCTAAAACAGTTGACACTTTAGTATTTAAAATTTATTCTCCAACAATTGTCATTTTAGATTACTATTTCTCTCTCCAACCACTCCTCATTCAAATTTCTTTTCATTTTACTACAACTACTGTCCCACTCCCAAATATTCCTTATTTAATACGAGGCATCTACATCGGTTTCCTTTCTAGTATCAGGGCATGTACAATGGTCATTAATATAGGGTTCTTAGCCTGGCTAATTAGGAATATTTACTGATATGGAGAAAGAGAAGAGATGAGAGACAAGCATAGTTGTTACTATTAACAACTGCTCAACAACGACTCTTAGCCTCTATAAAATGAAAACTTTGTTACATGAGAGTGAAAAAAAGAAAAGAATACTAATAAAAAACTATTATTTTGGATTAATAGTTAGAGTCTTGTTGTCTCAACTGTTGTAAAGATATAGTCTCTAAATAAATATATATTGTCTTAAGAGTCTATATCGGACTCTATCTGTAAACATGTCCTCTCCCACTCTTTAGTAAAATAACAACTGTTTTGGGATGAACTGTTTTGGGACGAAGGGTCTTAATTTTCTCGTTCTTCGAGAGAAAGAAAAAAAGAAGTCCGGGTGGATGAGTTTGTTTCATGTACATTTCATATGGGATCAACTGCCTATGAAGTTTTTCTTCGTATTTTGGGCATGTTTGGTTTATGCCCTAAGCACTATGCCCAGGAAAAACTGATGTCCAAAGCTAGCATGAGATTCCAGTGGTTTTTGCCTGAGCATGGAGTCTCAAATCGTGTGTTTGGTTGGTGACCTGAGTCTAAAGAGTAAAACAAGATTAGACTTCAAAATTAATATACTAATTTCATGCAAAATTGTTGTTATCTCAACAAATATGCATTTCGTCTTGAAAAAATGCATTTAGATATACTAACCCTACTATCTTATCACGTGTCCCATCTACTGACAGGCCATTAGATAAAAGAAATAAATCAAGGAAAATTATGAGAAAGAGCAGACAAGGAGACCTCCGGAGTGCTGCATCGCTTCAATAGAGGCTGCACAATTCTGAAGGCTATTACTTTATCTAATGTCGTTACTGTGGGCTGGAGAGGCTAACGACGCGCCGGGTGGACTCAGGCCAGGCTTGGCGGAGGAGACGTCAGGACACCAACCAATACATGCATGTCACTATAGTTGTCCAAATGAATCGTGTCCTGTCGGATTGACTCAGGCATGATGCTACAGTAACCGTGTTTGGACGGTGGTGCGACACGGCGGACCGACACGACACGGCCCGTAGACTATAGCGGGCCGGCCTGGCACGGTATGGGTACGGCCTAGCACGGCCGGCCTGCTACGGCGGTGAGGGACGAAACCCTATCCCCAATCCTCAAGCGTCGGCGGTGAGGCATGGTGACGGAGGCAGCGAACGACGTCGACGGCGGCAAGGTGGGGAGCCTGCGGGTCGACGCCAACCCGAAATTGCCACCACCGCCGCTACCTCGCCACCATCCTCCTCGCACCTCCTCCTTCCATCGTGAGCCCTGGTGAGGCCTCTCCTGGCGGCGGCGGCGATGGTCCCCCCAGCAGCGGCGGTGGTGGTGCGGACGTAGACGCTGCTCTGCGTGTCGGCGACGGCACGGGCGCCACGGGAGATGGCGGCGGAGGTGGCGGCCGCCACGGCGCTCGCGCCGACGTCGTGGAGCTCCGGCTCACCGCCTCTCCGGCTTTGTGCCTCGCTGGGACTGCCCATCCTCCTCGCCCAGCTACGCCTGCTCCCGGCCATCGTCACCTACAGTATATGCTATAGTACCAGGCCGGCTCAAACACGGTGGACCGCCGACGGGCCATGGCCCACGACCTTAACGTACCATGCCTAGACCGGAGAGGAGGCACATGGGCTAGCATGGCATGGCCCGCTACAGGGACCGTGTCTAAACGGACCGTGCCGTAACGGGCCATGCCTTAGGCCGTACCGGCCCGGTCTACCCGTTTGGCCTTCTATACATGTCACCGAGTTACGACATCTCGGATAAATTTCTCTCAGGGCAGTAACCAAACATTCTTCTTATGACCAACTCCTCCAATCCAAATGAAGCTACAGTGATTCAATCCATAGGAACTCAATTCTTGGTTTTTTCTTTGTTTTCCTCCAATCCAGCCTATAGGTATTCCGAGGCAGAGACGCTACAGCTTGTCTTTTTAAAACAAAAGTGAAAAAAAAATATAATGCGCTGCGCACTCAAATTATCAATCCGAAGTTGACACTGCGATAAGCTCGCGGCGGCCAGAGCAGCGACGACTTGGTTGGCTTCGCAAGCAACGCAACTGACGCCTCCCGGCCCTTCGCGCTCGCGGCCCCAACGCCAACCCCACCCGTTCGATCGCGATCCCACGGGCGCCGCCGTCCCCCACGGGCGCCTGCCCCGGACAGCGACGTCGAGGCGCGGTCCGCCCTAGAAATGCCGCCTCCGGCGCTGCCGCCTGGCCCCAATCCGGCATTGACGAGGTCGCGCAGCGGCCATCGAAAAGGTTCTCCCCTCATTCGATCCCTCGCGCGGCTGCACTAGTTTTGCTGTTAATTTTGCTTCGCGAGTGCGTTTCAGAGGCGACGCTTTGGTTAAGTACCGTGATTAGGAGGGGAATTAGCAGATGCTTTGTTTCAATGTTACTCATGGAGTCATGGGCGCACTTGCCTTTGCAGTTTTACTGTGTGCTGTAACTTTATTTTATTTTTTTGTTTGCGACAAGTGGTCTATGTGGCACGGTTTTCTCGCTATTTGCGGAAATGCCCCCATTACTGTAGATGCGATTATCCGTTTATTTGCTTTTACTGTAAGCCAGTTCTCACATGCACTATTTCCTCCAAATCTTGTGGTATGCTCTGCAAATCTGAAAACTTTAATACTTTCCGAGTGTGAACGGTGAAGGCTGCCGTTCCGAATTAACGTTGATGCATACAGATTTGTGAGAGGGAAGGGCTAGCTTGTTCTACCAAGAACTGTTTATAGTGAAATGCAGACAATATTTCTATTTCCTACTCCTAGGTTGTATTGCTTACATGGAAGGAGAAAACGACAGTTGCGTGTTGCTTGCCCGCGACCCATTGCAAACTCTAAGAAGTAAACTGCAAATGGAATGCTCATGTCAGCAACCTGTTGTTGCTAACTTCTTTTCTCGTCTTCTGTTAGCTTTACTTCTACTCATGCGGTACTGGTCGGAGCTAATTGCTACTATATCCTATTCTTGCTGTCATGCTGTCCACAATAATTACAAATAGGGCGCTCTTGGGTTTGCAGTATATGCATTTGTGCACATAGAACTTGTATTGAGCTCTGCTTTGGTTTCAGCTCTGACAGGGCAGGATGGGCGTTCGGAGAGGGTGTTTGGATTGCTCGTTGTTCCATATTCTGGTTCTCGTTTGCTGCCTGTGTCAGGTGCTCTTTGTTGGGTTGGTCACGTGTCAAACTGCTCAGTTGAGTGTGGATGCTTCACCCCAGAATGGTCAGACGATCCCTGACAAAATGTTCGGCATCTTTTTTGAGGTGAGTTTACTGTTTAACTGTTGATTTGTACATGGTTTTTGAGTAGTTATTTCAGTTTTGAGCATGCTTCAATAATGCCAAAGAACTTGCTATTCCAGCTCATTATACTCCTGCACTTGTGTACATTGACCTTAGCGGTTAGCTATTGTCAACTGCATCGTTTGTAGCAGGGGCATCACATTGTTCATAATTCACACCTTGTAAAAATGCAACAAATCCGCTGTCCAAGAGTTCAACTAATGTATGCTGATATTGATAAACTATAATACTACTGCAGGTGAGAACTAATTTGCGCTGAAACCAGTAAGTAAAAGCAGTTCGTTGATTACACTGTTCTGATTCAACTTTTTAGACCATGACAACAAAACTTGTAGAATAGACTTGTGGGCTACTTAGTTTCAGTACTTTTAAGATGACAATTCTTGGTAATGTTACTTGTAGGAGCTCAACCATGCCGGGGCTGGTGGACTGTGGGCAGAGCTTGTGAGCAACAGAGGTAATATAACAGGCACTTCTGTTTATATGATAAAATGTTCATTGTCTCAATCCATTTTTTATGTATTACTGGAAATAGTTTAATAATTTCATCATCAAACTGTTTCTTTGTATATGCTACTTGATTTTAAGAGAAATTAGGGCTATGATTATCCTTTGCTTTCACTCACTATGCTGGTCTGGTACTCTGGTTACTGGCTGTTCAGATCCCATTTAGTGGATGGTTTAAAGATTCAGTCTGGATTGCTCTGTTTCCTTATATTGTTATGTTTTATGTGCAAATTTCTAAGTGTCCAAGTTACAGGTTTCGAAGCTGGTGGCATTAACACTCCTTCAAATATTGACCCATGGTTGATAATTGGAGATGAATCAAATATTATTGTGGCAACAGACAGGTCATCCTGTTTTGCCAGTAACCCAATTGCACTTCGCATGGAAGTACTTTGTGGAGCTAGTGGAACTAATGCTTGCCCTTCAGGAGGTGTTGGTATCTATAATCCTGGTTACTGGGGCATGGTATGATCTTATCTAATACAAGCGAAGAGTTGGTTTCTGAATCTCATGTGATTGATTTAATTTTTTTCATATGCCTATCGTCTATTGAATATCTTTGAAAGGAACCATGAAGTTCTGCATTTATGTGTTTGTTAGATAACTTTGCATCCCCTGTAGTCTTTACTTGCTAGTGACACACTATATTACCATTTATATGAAACATGGACATTCTTCATCCTTCCCACCTTGACATATGAACTATGTAGACCTGTCTCCAGTATAATGATAATAACTGCCATTGTTCTCACTGCTGCAGAACATTGAAAAAACTAAGGTTTATAAAGTTAGCATGTACATTAGGTCATCAGATTCAGTGGATTTGGCAGTTTCTTTGACAAGTTCAGATGGTCTTCAAAATCTAGCCACTCATACCATCACGTAAGAAATATCATATTGTTCAGTTACGGAGAATTCTCAATTTATTACCTCTATGCCTCTTATAGTGAAAATGAATGACACATGTGTCGAATTTGCTTGTAGGGCTGAGAAGGGAGATTTTGCAGAATGGACAAAGGTTGAGTTTGATTTGCAGTCAAGTGAAAGAAATACTAATTCAAGGCTGCAACTTACAACCACCAAAAATGGCATAATTTGGTTTGACCAAGTATCAGTTATGCCATCAGACACCTATATGGTAACTTACTCCTTTTTTATGCTGCTACCTTTTGCTTTCTGGAATTATGGTAGAAACACAGAACAACCATATAACCATGCCGTTAATAATTATCTGTCACAACCATACAACCACAAGAGTTTATGAGAAGCACAGAACAACAGTAAATCCTATCATGCAGTTAATAATTATCTGTCACTTGTCTTGTCATATACTCACTCCATTTTTAAATATATGACGTTATTGACCATTGGACATGACGTTTGACCATTTTTTTTAATAAGATGAATGGTCAAACGTCATGTCCAAATGTCAACAACGTCGTACATTTAAAAACGGAGGTAATATATCCAAACCTGTAGCCAGAATTTTCCTAGATAAAATTATGTTGTCACTGTCATGTAGTTATATTAGTCATTTTTTTAAATGCAAGCTGTAACTGCAGTCATCACAATTGCATTTTAGCACTGAAAATTGAAGGTCTAAGAAGAAGATATAGAAAATATATTCAACTATAGTCAACTAAGGTGCTAAGGAGTTTCGATCCCTTGATTTAACGGTAATATTTATTTATCATTTTTCCTCTCAGGGGCATGGTTTCCGTGAAGATCTTGCCTCTATGCTGGCAAATCTAAGGCCTCGGTTTTTAAAATTTCCAGGTTTGTCATCTATGTGTTTTATCTTACATATGTGGTTAGTCATTTATATAGGTGAAAGTATTATGCCTAGTACTTGCTTACATGTGATTCTGGTGGAAGTGCCAGGATCAGTTATTATTATGCCTCAGTTTTAAATCATTTGTTAATTTATAAGAGCGTATATAGAAAGATATTCAATATTATGATTGTATGCCAAGCAATCACTTTAACTGGTAGAGCATTAAATGCATGTATCTTGCACATACTTTGGCCCTTTTTTGTCAAAATTGTATTTTGCACTAATACAATATTACACTGGCAGGCAGGCTCAAAAGTAACAAGCTAGTGATCAATGTTGCAAAGGTCTATTTTCCTGTTATTTCTGTATGTTCAATAATTGGATGGAGTCATGCAGACATCTTGTACACATGTGCCTTGCAAACAATGATAATTAGCTTGTCACTGAATAACATCTATATTTTATCCATACACAATATATGTTACAAAATCTTTTAGTGAAAAAATCTCCCTACATATAGAACCATTCTTTTACTAAATATAAAGATGCAATTGTCTCTAGTATTATGTGTTTGTGATTTTTGTTATCGTCTAGATTACTCAACAAGGATCAACTAAGAAAATGCATTGCAATCTCCATCATGGTTAAATACTGAGCTTTTTGACCTGTATGGTTAAATACTGAGTTTGCTAGGTGTTGATAATGCATTTATGCATATGTTCTTTTTTTCTTTAGGTGGAAACTATGTCATGGGAAATTATTTGCTGAATGCATTCCGGTGGAGTGAAACCGTTGGACCTTGGGAAGAGAGACCTGGTCACTTTAATGATGTTTGGGATTATTGGACTGATGATGGACTAGGATTTTTTGAGTTCCTTCAAGTGAGTAAAATGCTCCAGCTTGGCTCAGAACTGAAAGTAGCCAAATAATTGCATCAACTAACCATTAAGCTGATATACGTTGTTTCATTACTGTAGTTGGCAGAAGACCTTGGTGCCTGCCCAGTTTGGGTGATCAATGATGGTAAGTGTTGTGTCTAGAAAGTAAACAAGGGCATAAAAAGTCTCATTGAGTATTTGGAGGTATAATATACCTTGATTCGTGCGTTCATATTCTTTTCAATGGTGCAGGGGCCAGCCTTAACGAGCAAATTCCATCTGCAACAATAGCTGCTTTTTTAAAGGTCTGTGCTCGAATATTTATTATGAAACTGGTCCTTCGAAAAACATCAGGGCTGATATCTGAAGTAAAATTGCTTATGCTCTCTCATGTGCAAAGTGCATTTTATCTACATTCTTGCATTAACCATTTTACAGTATTAAGCTGACAAAATTTTTAAAAAAAGGTTGCCTATTGACTGCCTTTACCCCAGAATAGAAGCTTACAACGAGCAGAAAAGAACAATACAAGCACAATCATGTTCGAGAATTGAGAAATGGCATATACCCATGAGGCAAATACTCTTTACACCTGAGAGCTGGAAATGAAAAAGGAAATTCAAATGTCAGCATGGATGCCAAATTTCTTGCATAGTTGCCGATTCTGTCACTTCCTAGTTACACTATGCAAAATATGACAGATATTATCTCAGTGGAAGCGCTTCCTATAGTACATAGCCCCATTACAAAAACCATGTTATGTCTCTCTCCTTCGATCTCTTCATGCATGCCATGTTGCAGGACGTTGTTAATGGCATTGAGTTTGCCAGGGGAGACCCTGAGACCACATGGGGTTCAGTTCGTGCAGCAATGGGACATCCAGAGCCCTTTCCGCTTTATTATATTTCCATAGGGAATCAAGAATGCTCAAAGCCGTACTACAAAGGTTTTGTTCTCTCATGTCTGACATCATGAGAAGCACCTTTTTCAAAGCAACATATGGTTTATGTTTCTTATACCGATAAACCATATGCTTGTCTCATTTTGTAGAGAAATACGTGAAGTTCTATTCTGCAATAAAAGCGTCTTACCCGGACATCAAGATCATATCAAGCTGTGATATATCTTCCATTTCACCAGTCAACCCTGCTGATCTATATGATGTCCATGTAATTACTGTATTGCTCAGTCTTCACTTAGACAAAATCTCATCTTATTTCAGGAATACCTTAGGTGGACTTTGACATTCTCTCTGTGGCAGGTTTATACATCATCTGGTGATATGTTTTCCAAAACAAGAATGTTTGATAAAACACCCCGCAGTGGACCCAAGGTATTGTCTATCAATTATTGTCTCATCTTTTATGCCTTCAACTGACTGGTCATGTGCCTTGTGTGTACTGTGCAGGCATTTGTTAGTGAATATGCGGTGACTGGAAATGATGCTGGCCGAGGAACATTAGTAGCTGCTCTAGCAGAAGCTTCATTTCTCATTGGATTAGAAAGGAACAGGTCCTTTGCTTCTTTTATGACATTTCTAGTTTTGGTATCTGGGTGATGCTAGCTTTTGTCGGAAGTTTACTTGTTTTGCAAACTGTTTCTGTGCAGTGATGTGGTCGAGATGGCTAGTTGTGCTCCACTTTTCGTAAATGACAACGACCGCAGGTAAATTATCAAGCTGTCCAATCAAGCTTTCATTTGCACTTCAATCTCCTCGCCCTGCTACATGTTACTACAGGCTGAGTTTTGGATAACCCACCTGCCCCATAGATAAACTGTAGAATGGAAGTATCTCTAGAGGTATAAACATAGTCCTTCGTGACAACTGTTTCTCTACTGATGATGGCATTCCCTATTGAATAGGTTCAATCCAGATGCCATAGTATTCAACTCATGGCAGCACTATGGATGTCCAAACTACTGGATGCTACACTTCTTCAAGGATTCAAGTGGTGCAACACTTCATCCCTTGACGATTCAAGTGTCAAACTATGATCAATTGGCCGCATCTGCTCTCACCTGGCAGAATTCTAACGATGGAAACACTTACTTGAAAATAAAGGTGTTTTAATTATCTCATTAAGGAACGTTGCTGAGACAACTGAAATTGCAATAACTGACCAGGAAATTTTCTTTTTGCAGGTTGTCAATTTTGGTAACAAAGCTGTGACTCTTAATGTATCTGTAGCTGGACTGGAGAATAGCATTCAGACATTCGGGTCCATAAAGACGGTGCTTACATCTGGTTGGCTGCGGGATGAGAACTCTTTCCAACAGCCAGACAAGGTTTGCCACACTTGTTTGATTCGCTGCACCGCCATTTTTTTCTGAATGGAAATGCACTTCCAAAGATGATGACTGGTTCTTTCGTGGCTTTCATAGTTGCAGTGTCTGCAATATTTGTAGTATGTCTTGAACTTTGGTGTGAAATGCTACAGGTGGTGCCGGCGGCAAGCCCCATAACCAACGCGGGCGAGCAGATGGGTGTCATACTGGATCCATACTCCCTCACCTCGTTTGATCTCCTCCTGGACACCAGCACAAACAAATACCCACTATTGGAGTGGAGTTTGCATCCAAGCATGTGAATACATCACGAAATATGATGTCAACCGACATCAGGGAAATTCCCGTGTAGAAAATACAAATTTGTGAATAAGTATAAACTACAGATACTTCTCACTTGTTTGCAGAAACAGCCGAAGTCCTGGCCTTTATGTGTATATGTAATCACATATTATAGTGGTTTATGAGCGTTGCTTGAGCTGCTTGGAATGATTATTTTTACATGTAATAACCAAGCAAACATCCGTTGTAGTCTAGCTGGTTAGGATACTCGGCTCTCACCCGAGAGACCCGGGTTCGAGTCCCGGCAACGGAAGTTTTTTGTCACGCAATGGACCGTTGGTTCCTTTTGTAGTATATTTTATTTAAGAACGATCCTCGATGCACATCAGTCGTTTGCTCTGTATTTTTTAAGAATCTAAACAGTAGTTCCTTTTGAAAATATAAGTCTCTAAACTTTGGTTCCTTTTGTTTCTGATAGTATAAGTTTTGCAATGGTGCAGAAAAACGAAAGTAGTATCGACCAACATCAAAATATTCTCCGCTGTTTCCGTGAACGATCTTGGATGCACATATCTCGTTTCTTATCCTAATCACACGGGGAATCTTTTCCACTTTCGAATTTAAAACACAATTTCTCACTTTAAAAAGTACTCCAAAAATTAAAGAGCTGTGGTCGCTTCCAAATTTCTCGCTCGCCTCCTCCCTAATCCCGGCAGAGGAATCCCTCGCGCCCCCACCGGCAGCGACCAGCCGACCACCGCGAGAGCGGCAGAGCGCGCTCCTCTCCATCTCCGGCCCCACCTCCCCCAGTCAAGCCATGTCTCCCGCTCCGCCTCCGCCGTCGCCGTCGCGCGGCCGCATCCGGCCGTGGCTGGTGGTGGGCGACCTGGTGCTGGCGGCGATGTGGGTGTGTGCGGGCGCGCTGGTGAAGCTGGCCGTGTATGGCGTGCTCGGCCTCGGTGGCCGACCTGAGGCTGACGCCGCCAAGGTCGGACTCTCCCTCATCTACATGTTCTTCTTCGCCTGGCTCGAGGGCGTCACCGGCGGCGCCTCCTACAACCCGCTCACCGTCCTCGCCGGTGTGCTCGCGTCCCGCGGCGGCCCCTCTCTTTACCTGTTCACCGCCTTCGTACGGATCCCTGCGCAGGTTATGCCCCTCTTTGTCTCTCTCATTTTGATTAATTGATATGTGCATCTCTTTTACCTGCTTGATTTGTTCTACACAGAATGCTACATTTACTTGTGGAACTATAACCTCATCGGGTAATTTTGTCAACTTGAATGCGTTATACATTTGCTTGTGACACAATTCAGTCTTCTTAGATCAATCCATTTACATCACTTCAGAGTACAATACACATTGATTGCCAAATACGTTGCTCAATTGTTAAGATGTTTTAACTATGTCTGAGACTCGTTAAAATATTTGTTGTGGCTTTTTTTATCAGGTGCTTGGGTCCATTCTTGGAGTGAAGCTCATCCGAGCAGCTCTCCCCAAAGTAGGTAAAGGAGCTCGCTTAAGCGTTGGAGTTCACCATGGAGCACTAGCTGAAGGGTTGGCAACTTTCATGGTTGTTATGGTGTCGGTGACTCTTAAGAAGAAGGAGATGGAAGGGTTCTTTATGAAGACATGGATTTCAAGCATTTGGAAAATGACGCTTCATATCCTTAGCTCGGATATAACTGGAGGAATCATGAACCCTGCATCTGTAAGTGTTTTCTACACCTAAGGTTGTGACTGATCTTGAAATGAAGCTATTGGGTTTGAACTGCCAGCAGTCCAGCGCATGTGCTTATTTTCTGCATGAACCAAATTGGAAGTATAATCCGCAGATATGTTCCAACACTAATTTAGTTTCATCTGCAAACACATTATGCTGGATTGTATGTATGTATATGTATTCTTCTAGTTCCAAACGAATCATCATGATAACTTGGGCAATGAAATCAAGCAAGTTGTAAGGTTCCCTGCACATACAGTTTTCCTTCCTCTCAAAGATGTAACACTTATGCTATAAAAGGCTATTACTAGGTTGTGGTAAATCACATCAACTTGACATGCGCATTTTAAAGAAATTATCCTGACCTGCATTTTTTAAACTGGCATTCATTTTTATCTTGCTTCATAAAATTCTTGATACAGTAAAAATCTCTTTTCATATATCTAATAATTTTCCTTCTGTTATTTATTTTAGGCTTTTGCTTGGGCCTATGCTCGAGGGGATCACACCACATTTGACCACCTACTTGTGTATTGGCTTGCACCCCTCCAAGCAACCTTGCTAGGAGTATGGGTCGTCACCTTCTTAACTAAACCGAAGAAGATCAAGGAGCAAGAAGCAGATGAAAGCAAAACCAAGAAGGAATAGACTATTGAAGAGGTAGTATTCACCATTTGTTGTGGAACTGTGGAGCAAGAACTTCCATTTTTTCTCCAGGCAAGACTGGTCTTGAACTAATATAAAAATGCTCATTTTTTAATGCTCTAAACCCCCTTCAAATTGTCAATGTGTATATCTTGTATCTAGCTTATCTTAATTGTCCTGAAGCTTGTCCATGATTTGTCTAGCCAAATATTAGAAATATAAGGAAGAGACGGAACAGCTGAAGTTCCATTATTACGTACAATGATACCTTATTTCAGCACTAAATTTTCAAGTCGTTGGCAATATCAGCTGGCAGCTTGTGATGATATAATTAACTGGAAATGCCACTCTTCTCTAGTTTTAGAGAAAGTGAAAACAAGCTAGAGATCGATGCTGGTGCTTTATGCATTTGGAAACTATATTTTGTTACCAGAATCGAGAGATTATAATGAGTCAACACTCCAAAAGTTGATGTAGCCGTTGAAATGCTGTGGAGCTACCAGTTGTTACAGCTCCTTTGGAATAAAGGAAATACGAAGGATTTTTTGGAGGATTTGAATCGTAAGTGTAGAATTCCTATGAAGCCATTTGGAAAAGGATTGATCCCTAAAGTTTTCTTAGAAAACCCTATGGAATAAGCCCATTGGAATTTTGGAGGAAAATAAACATGAGGTTTTACCGCATGGTTTTCTCTTCTTGTGTCAACAATTCCTGCGTTTTTCTTCCGTGACATGCAAACAATTGTTTGAGTATTCCTGCATTTCTAATTCCTATAGAATTCGCAAGACGTGACACTAATCCTGTATTTTTCCTATCCTTGTATTTTTAAATTCCTGCATTCTAAAGGAGACTAACCTAAATAATCACATCAAGTATTGGACTGGTCACCTATTACCGGTAGAAACCGCTACTCGATTTCAAATGGGAATTTGTTCGAGTATCAATGCTTTATTTTCAAAAGTAATGGTAAAGCCCTTATTGCTTATGCCTTTGTTGATTTTGACAATTGAGTACTCCCTCTCTCCAAAAAGAATAAAACCCTCGCATACCGAGGCAACTTAAAGCCATGAACAAGTGGAAAATTGAACGAATCAACTAAAAATAGTTTATGGGTAAAACTTTCATATGTGTTCTTAGCAATTTGAAAGCTAATACTGGAAAATAAACTACGATAAAAACTCTAAATCAACTCTAAAATTAAGTTTCAAAATTCAAAATTTGGCATGTGTTGATAAGCCAAGCAAACGGTGGTTTGTATAGTACCTCTCATTAATAGGTATATAGTATTGGTAGGTGGATAGATAAGGGGTATTGAATAGATAAATATAGGTAAGAGGTAAAAATTGATCTATTTTGAGACAAAGTTTGAACCATATTAATTGATTTATTTTAGGATGGAGAGCGGAGGGACTATGCGTGGCTTTGAGCCATGCTAGGTGCTGCCACCTGCTATCGTATACTCTTATCCATCCAAAAATAAACTAATTGCTAGAGTTCAAAGTTTATCCTAAAATAAATTAATTCCTACTTTCTTACCTATACTTGTTCAAAAAACCGAGTTTATCCCTTCAATATCTTTTATGTACCTAATCCATCAATAGTGCTACTTTTCTATTAATATGGGAGTACTTAAACTCTCTTCGGATAGTTTATTTAGACAGTTTATTTTGGGATAGAGAGAGCTACGTCCAGTGACTGTGAGGATGCCACCTATATTATGTACAGCAACATTATACTTCACATTATTGGGAAACCCTAGATTAGGCCCATGAAGGCCCAACCCAGGGAGACGCTTATTGGGCCCTCACCCTGCCTTCCATGTATGGATCATGGCTATGAAAAGAGGAGGGAGTTTATTTATTTGTATAGTAGTTATAGGCAATGGAATGAAAGGATTGCTCTCTCCCTCATATATCTGTGTTTCTATTTTCTTTTAGCTATACAACCCGTTGGACTACTGACTTAGCAGACAAGTTTCGTATAAGGTTCTGCCGCACACCGAGGAAGAAAAGGTAAAGAACTCGCAAATCCACTATGTATTCTATTGAATAAATTGCAAAAATGAAATCCTTGCATCCTCCCTGTTCCGTTTTTGTCATTCTCGATGAAATCTGCCACCACCGACTTGGAGTCCTCGGTGAAAGCCGATTGGCTGATTTCCAGGCATTTGCCACCGCACTGAACCATCGGCCATCGCACGGCCACCACCGCGGGCCATGCAGTGCACCCACGCCGGCCCCAGGACACCAGTGTGCCAGCATCACCCGTTGGCTCCGCGGGCCATACCGCGCTGGCGTTAGCTATTGGCCACGCGCCGCGCCCACTCCGGTTGCCGGTTCCGCGCCGCACCGAGCACCCATGTCGGCCCCGCGGCCGTGCTGTACGCTAGCGCTGGCCGCAGACTGTGCCGCGCCGTGCGCCCGCACCGGCCATGGGCCCTCGTGCCGTGCCATGCGCCAGCGCCGACCACTAGCCATGGACCGCGCCACACACCAGCCATGGCAGCGGGCTGCGCATAGGCAACCGCTACCTGTTGGACCACGTCACACCACTGCCTCTGCACTGGGCTGCGGGCACCGTGCCATGGCGCGCTCTGGCGCGCCATTCCACACCGCGGCGAGCGCCTTGTCAGCCACTGTAGAAGGGAGGAGAGAAGGGAAAAGGAAAGAAAAAGAAAAAAGGAAAGAAAAGAAAAGGAAAGGAAGAAAGAAAAGGAAATGATTTGGTGATTTTGCAAAAGTGCCCCCAGATTTTTCGAAAATTACTCTAGAACTCTCCGCATGGAGATCTTTTGCACGTAGGCCCCCTAGAATTTCGGAAACCCCTGTTTGCCCCTCCACCATATGGAAATTAATGAAAAGCCTCAATACTTTGTAGATTTCATTAAAATTTTGAATTCTAGTACAGAATGTCTTATTAATTTCAATTTAAATTCTGTTTTCGCATTTGAGGCATTTTATTACTGTTATTTGAGATTGTGGATTTCATTTTCAGTAATTGTGAGAATTTGTGTGTTTTATGCCTCTTTTGTATATCTATATGTATTCTAGCATTTTAATTATGTAATTAGCATTTTGTATGCAAATGAATATTGAAAAATCATGTAATAATTGTATTCATCCTTGCAACCATGTTACTTTTAGTAACACTTATGTATATTCTTTCATTATGCAACAGATGTCAGGAATCACAAACAAGAAGTTTGCCGAACTGGCCTAGCATGGCCAAAACTACCAGACCTAGGCATCCGGTGCCCAAATCATCCTTGGAGCCAAGAAGCTCCGCAATACGATTGGGATGGACACAGCGCAGGACACCGTGCCAACCACAGATGAGAACGATCAGGCGTTGCACTTCCTACGACACCACCTTTGCGCCACACTCAAGGATAAGTACATGGCATTGAAGAGCCCACTTGCTCTATGGACCACGCTCAAAAGGCGGTTCAAGAAGCTGAAGTACACCATCCTGCCCCAAGTAGAGCAGGAATGGGTTCACTTGAGGTTTGCTGACTTCAAGAGCGTCGCCGAGTACAACTCCGCACTGTATTGGATCTGTACCAGGCTCTCCCTCTGTGACAAATTAGTCACAAGAGCAGAGAAGATTGAGAAGACGCTCTCCACCTTCCACCCCAGCGTCGTGCAGAGCGCTCATAACTACAGGCAGGCGGGATACAAGGAGTATGATGAGATGATTGACATCATGCAGGTTCCCGAATCTCATGACGAGGTTCTCTGCAAGAACTTCATCTCCCAGCCGCCTAGGACAAGTGGTTGCCTTGAAGTCAATGCTACCAGTTACAAGATCCACAAGCCCATTTAGAGGAAGAGGGGCAAGCAAGGTGGGAAGAAGGCACCCAATAAGATGCAAGCATAAGGTCTAGATGCCTAGGGAGCATAGGGAGGCAAGGGCAAGCAGGAAGCCATGCCACCCTGCAACAACAAGCCATACGGCCAACAGGACCGGACATGCTACAAGTGTGGCATATGGGGCAAGAGGAAGGCCAAGGCACCCATAGAGGCACACTTGGTTGCTATTGATAGCGCCAAAAGAGCAGATGTGATGGTACCTTCCTCCACTTCTACTCCACTTAATATCCTCACAGCTGCCGCTGTCATCACGCATGAGGAGAATGTTACACAGGAGTAGATCTTCGTAGAGGTGGACACATTTACTGATTCTGTCTAGTGCGTGATGCACTTAAAATATTTTTTTAGTGGTTGCATTATGAACAATTTTTGAATAATGGGTTTTGTAAGCTCTATGAGAGCATAACATTTATTTCATGATCCACCTTGCATGGCTGGACCTTATTTTTATATTATTGTATTTTGCTCTATGATAAAATTTTACTCCTTATTTTGAAATAGTGATGTTTTACTTTATTCACATAGAGAATATGCATAGCCTAAGATGAAGAGGGAAAAAATATTATGGATAGAAGCACCACAAAGTACAATATTGAGAAATGCAAGACAAGTTCTGTCTATGGAAAAGACTAGTGAAAGGACCTTGATGTCGCCTATGTGGGGGGGGGGGGGGTGAATAGGCATTTCCTGAAATTTAGAAAACTTTGTAGCGGATTAGCACTAACCAGAACTTCTGGTCACAAACTCCGAAGGATCTGGTCCATAGGAAACAAAGTAACCACGAAAGCAATCTATCCATAAACACAAAATCTACTTGAACTAAAAGGTGACAAGCAATGTATATGAGCAATATATAGGGTCACCAACTAAATCAACTACGCAAACAAGTAAATTGAACAATATAAAGAGCAATAACGGTAAGAACACAAGAGAGAGACGGAGACAAATGATTTGTTTTCCAAAGTTCGGATTCTCCTCCAAGAATCCTAAGTCTTCGTTGAGGAAGCTCCCAAGGGAGCTGGGTCTCTTTCGACCGTTTTCCTCACTTCACTATCTTGCTTCTTGCCTTTCGGAGGTGAAACCAAGCCTTCACAAACTTCCGGCGGCTCATCACAACCTTGGGAGCTCACCGGCGACTCCTAGCCATCTAGGAGACCTTGATCTCCAAGAGTAACAAACATAATTGAAGATTTGCTTGTTATGAACTCAAGTGCTCAAAGGATGGAGTGAACCTCACTGACTCTCAACCTTGCAACCTCTCAATCCATCCCTATTCTCTCATCAAATCTCTCTCACAAAGATCTACCATCAAGGTAGGGATTTGGGAGGGGCTATTTGGCTGTGGATAGGTCTTCTCTTACCCAAAGTCAACAACCACTCAAGGAGGGGTGGAGGGGTTTAAATACCCGAGCCCCCAAAAACTAGTCGTTACTCACAGACTCAAACACCAGAGACTCCGGTTGCACTTGTGAACGCTCCAGTGAAGGAAGACCAGAGTCTCCGGTATCCAAGACCGAAAATTTCGCTCCTCCCTGACAACACCTCAAAAAAAGAGCATAACTCCCTGCTCCGGAGTCCGTTTTTGACAAACTTGGGTTCTATGGAAAGCTTATTTATAGGGCTACCCAACCCAACCAAAAACAAGGTATGAAACCACTCATAGGATAGGTTAAGGCTTGAGTTTCTCTTAAGGAAGCACTTGGATAGGTCACTTTGAGCACCGAGACATATGCAAACACATCAGCATTGCATCCTTCTTAATAGTACCCCATTTCTATATTCAAATTTAAATAGAAAAGCTACATTAATAGGAATACCTTCATGCGATCTTTTTTTATTCACCTTGAGGGTTGCCAACGCTTCTCTTTTTCATTTTTGTTGACGTGGATAATCCGTAAGTTCACATGGCCTTGCACGGTCCATCGATGTCACACCTTGAATTTTCTCCTTAAATAGAGCCACACAAAATATGCAAAAGAAAAAGCCTCGAAGAAATTATTTTAAAAGGCCAAGGGAATTAATTAAATAAGTAAAATGCAAAATAATAAATTATCATGGCTAGGAATATTTTTCCTGTATTCTCCGTGCCAAAATACACTAATAGGAATTTTACTGGAATTTTTAAAGCACTGGAAGTATTTTTAATAAATCAAAACAACTTATCGAAATTAAAATCCTTCTGAAATCTCTTTTTATTTTCTTTTTCTTTCCCTTTCCCTTTTTCTTTCTTTTTCTTCCCTCCGGGCCGCGGCCCAGTCCTGTTCCTCGGCCTGCTACGTCCCATGCAGCGCGCGCCTCCCCGTGGACCCCACCTGTCAGCCACGGCCGCGCGCACCCCTCCTCTCTCTCCCTCTGTCATGTGGGGCCCGCCTGTTAGCTCACTTATCCCCCATGGCCGCTCACCTCTCTCTGCCAACCGGGCCCCACCTGTCAGAGAACCATTCTGCCTCTCCGCTCTTTCTCCCGCTGACGTGTGGGACCAGGGCCCACACGTTAGACCTGTCTTCAACCCCCTGCAGAATCAGCCGGAGGGGATCCGCTCGCCCCACCGTGCGATTCCGCCTTGGTCCACGATCTCCCGCCATCGCACGTGGTTCAAACGACGCGGACGCGGTCCCTAATCCATTCCCCCACTCCTCCGCTTTCTTCGCGCACGCCCACGGACGAATTTCGCCGATCCCGCCATCGCTGCTGCCCCACTTTCTTGTGAAATTCGACCAACCTGGCCATGAACTCCCGCAGCTGAGTACATAAAAACCCTCCCCATGCTCCACCCTCACTTTCCCCTGAGTTGCCCCCATCTGCCGAGTACCCTAACCTCCTCCGCGCCGAGTTCCTGAACCGCCGCCACGCTCCGCCGACTCCAGTCGCACGTCGCCGTCGCTACAGCCGTTGCCGACTATCGCGCTTACGCGCGCTAGCTGCGCCATGCCCCGTTGTGTCCTATTTTGCCACCGGCCGCCTCGGAATCCCGCCATAACTCCATTCTCTCCGACGTCCCATTCGGTAAGCCTCTCCGCCGGTCGCCGGCCACGGATTTTCGTCGCCCACTCGGTCTTTTGCTCTCCTAATACGTTCTACACCTTTGCCAGGTCCTCTCGCACCTCATTCACTCCTCCGTCATCACCTTGAGCCGCCGGAATGCCACCGTCGTCATTTTCCCGAACCTCACTGCCACCAATCCCCTCTGATCGCTGTCGTTTGCCGCTTTCTGTCCATCGCCGCACCTCGCTAAGCACTTGGTCGCATTCCTCACCTCCTCCACCGCTCGCCGCTGCCCTCAGCCGCACCAAATGGTTGCCGGCGGCAACCATCGGGCCGCGCGTGCTATCGCCGTGCGGCGCGCACCGGGGGAGCTCGGGCCCGACTTGATATGAGCCGTCCGATCTGCCTCAGCAGATTGGGACCACTCGTGCGCCTGTGTCCGCGGTCGCACGCGCGTGGACTGCATCCACCGTGCGCCGTCCTCCCGCGCCACTGACCTGTGGGCCCCGCTTGTCGGCGCCAGTTCCCCGTGGTCCGCTGGCGTAATAATCCTTTTTAATTGCACAATAAATCGATTAATAATTAATTTGTATAGTGAAATCATAGTAAAACTTCTAAAATTCATAACTAATTCATACGAGCTCCAATTAATTCCATCCAAATTTCATTAAATCTAGAAAACTGCCAACAACCCATTAAAATTACTTTCAGTCCCTGTTTCAGTGTCCACATATACTGTTTTTAATTGTTTGTGCGTTATTTGCTAAAGAAACCAACGCCGTCGACCCTCTAGTTTACTACGAAGTCGTTACCGAGTTCGCTGAGTCGGAGCAAGGCAAGTTACATCATTTTCTCGATCATCTTCTACCCTATTATTGTAAAATATTTATTTTAAATTATTAAACATGCATTATTTCTTTATTTCATGTGGGAAGGTTGACCTATATGGATGCAATTTTAATTGCTATGACTTGATTCCTCCTGTATACCTTTATAACTTGGGTAATAATATGACTAGAAAATACTGTTAGGATGCTTAGCCATGTTTTGAGACTATTAGCTCACATGGGGAATCAAATGCTATTATTTACATTTATTGTTCGACTCTATGTCGCGAAATGGAACTTTGGATACATTGATATTAAACTACTAAAATTTGACCTAAATGATGGGCTGTGGGTGTATGATTCTGCTGGTCACACCCATGGTAGTTAAGGACCGGTTCGCGAGAAACCCCTTGAGCAATTAATCGTACATACCACAAACCAGCGTGAGCAATGGTTGGGCTTGTAGCGTCTCTTCTCCCTCTCCTAGGCACCGTTGGTGAGAATGGACGTGATGGAGTTGGGTCGGCTCGGGGTCGGGTTGATCGGCTTCCGGATCCATTGTGGCGCAAAAGGGGTAGCCTGGCCAATATGGTGTACCCTATCGGCAGGTGCAACCTCAGCGTGGTGTGGATGGTTAGGGAGAGGTTGTATGAACGGTCCTGTCACAACCTCTTGCGGGGTGTCATGGTGACACGCCGGCACACGGAAATGTATGTGGGGCTGTGTTTTGTGAGTATAATTGTACATCTCTGATCAGAGTAAATCTATTCAAATAGCCGCGCCCGCGGTCATGGGCATCTTGGTCAAGACTCACCATGATTAGTCTCACTATAATAAATTGACATGAAAATTTGCTATAGTGTTAGGATGGATGGTTGGGCCTGGTTAACGTGGTGTAATGTTGATCAGTGAAAGATTAATATTGTTCAATTAATCAACCTTTTACTGTTTATGAATTACTATTGTTTGCAATTGCTTTTAAGCAAATAAACTCCTAGCCTATCTTTGTCTCCTGTGCATTGTGCATATTTGCGGGTGTGACTTGTTAAGTATTGTGGGTGGTACTCAGTCTTGCTTTTTTCCTCCTCTCAGTGGTGGAGTACCTGTCCAACGTGGATCGTCAAAAGGACTAGGCTGGATCCGCCGTCAAGACGCCTGTGGATTGGAAGCCTCCGCTTGGTTAGATGTATATAGGCTTTATTTATATTTACCACTATATTTATGTAAGATAATTTTATTCTGTTTGTAAAACGCATTTTGTATGGTAACTTGGTATTGTGTACCCTGACTTTCCTGGACAGGGATTTAATACACAGGAATGTTCAGAATTCTGGTTACGAATTTCTGGGCGTTACAATGGACGCTAAGCCTTCACGCGCCCTTCACCACCGCATTGGTCGGCGCGAAGCCCTTCGCTTGCCCTTCACCACCGCATGGTCTATCATGCCCGAGCATTACTTGCCCTTCACCGTCTTGCCATATCAAGCCACTTCGCATCCCTCATCTTCAATATCTTCACTTGATCATTTCCTTCACCATTTACTTATTGATCATCACCAATGATATTCATCTTCTAGTTTCTTCATCAACATATCCATAAATATCCTTATCTTGATGCCGGAACTCAACCTCGTCACACCAACTCATGGATATAGTTAGTTCCAACATATGTTGTCATTAATCACCAAAATGTCCCATAACATAAGGCTAGGGAACTAGATCTTTCAACTAGAACTATCTTCACAATCTCACCCAGCGATTATTGAGAATATCGTTTCCCATAAAAAATGATTACATCTCAAAATCCCTCAAGAATGGCAACATATTCGCACGTAAGTTCCCATGAAGGAACTAAAGATGAGAACAACATACTCATCAAAGAGGCATGCAAAATTGATTTCCTCACTAAGAAATCTAGGCTAAATTAGACTATTTTGATAGTTATTTTTCTTGAATCTTAGAATTATGAAAATTGCAATGAATAAAGCACAAATAATCTCCTGCCGTATGCCTGAATGCAACGACAAGAAATTAATTATCGCATCAGAACACGGGAAATGTTTTTCGGTTGCGACGCGCTAGGCGCCACCCTTGCCATGCATCGGCCCTCGACCGAGCCACGCACCAACAACCGTGTTGCACCGCATGTGCCACGCGTCTTGTGACCGTGTTGGTTGAGCACCTTACCACATGTGGCCGTGGGGCGCCAATCGTGCCTGCGTGCACTAACTAGCCACACACACCACCTGCACTTTGGCCTCACGCCTAATGCTGACCGCACGCGTCGTGAATCAAAGAAGTTAATCCATCACATATATTTGCAAGATTATTTAGTCCTTGAAAGGATTATCTTAGTATTATAACGCGCTTATGAAATAGCAGCGAACGTGCCATCACTGGATTGATCTAGCAAGATCAAACACACTGGCATAACACATTAAGAAAAGCACTAAGTACTGAACATCCATAAGAACGGACTAAAATTAGCTATGGATTAAAACAATTTCGCTACACCATTATTTGACTTCCACCATATGAATGGACATGCAGTCCTAAAAGCAATGGATTCTTAATACGCGGACTATTTGAAATATACTATCCGCTCCAGAAATGCAACTGGTGTTCCCTTGATATATGTGCATATCCCACCACCATAATATGAGCTCCCTCCGAAAGTTGGAAACTTTGAACGGAGGCATGCATGGAGCCTAAATTCCTTGACTCGAAAGAGAATTATTTCTATTTATTTAGGGGGAGAGAATGAACCCTTAAATGATAAATGTGAGGAAAAGTGGTTAAAGAAGGGATTAATGTATATTTGATCAATGCAAAACATCGGAAGTACAAATGTATTATAAATTGCCTATCGTCCTTAATTACTTTTGTGATTTGGAGAGCATGACTAAGTTGCATTTACCTGAACAAAATGCACCGAAGCAGGGTGAAATACTAAAGAAAGCAAAGGTATCCCTCATCTTGTCCAGATGCCTCAAAAGAAAAATAATAGGACAAAAACTCCGGCTCCTTAAGCCCCTAAAGGAACAAAAGGAACTATCATATTCATAATCACTAAGAGTACCCCCACTAAGTAGGGGGGCAGTTAAATCCTGGCAAACAATATGGAACCTTGGAACAGACATACCACATCTTCCAACGAAGGAAGAAAACCAGCAATTGAAGTGCGCACCATAGTAAATGCTGGTATAGCAAAGAATAATGCCCATATTAAAGAAACATCAAGAAGAAGCACATGAATCGCATATCTTCGTGTATCCATGGATACTCGCATAGAAGTTTCATACAATCAATAAAAATTGATTATGAGACCCATTATGGTCAATACTTTCTTTAGACAATGAAACTCATTGGCAATCAACCAGAAGTTGAAAAATCAACTAAAAGATCAACCTGTGAGTTGACCCCTAGTTGATAATAGCCAATTGAAGAAATCTGGATTGGGCATTTGCATGATAAGTAGTGAAAGCTCCAAACCAAAATAGAATAAGATATGAAATAAATCCTTGAACGGATTGGAATGATGATATGAATATCATCAAACAAAGCTCACTCCAAACGAGTTTAAGATAAAATTGGTAGAAACCAATGTTGCTTAGCCCTGTAAGCTTAAAGCATATGAAGAATGGAACCATAGTATATCAGAAGAATAGTATATGAAAATGCATATTTTCCACAGATATAGTTCACCATTCCTAGAAAGCAATATGGTCTGAACTTTGTCCAACCCCAAACCATTATCAAGAAGATAATCAAATGTGTGGCGCACCGGTACTAATAGACTTTAGAAATCTGTAAGTCATGAAAAACACGCAAAATTTGACCGTTGGATGATCACTCGTATTATCTTTTGAAAATATATAACCAAGGAATTAAGATGATCCAGATTTAAAGAAATGCAATATTTAGGGGGAGAATTTTGCTAGTCTACTAGCAAAACATGATCTAATGGAGCAAGTACCCAAAATTGACTCTGAAAGTCGAAGCAAGAATCGGGTAGATTGTACTCTTTTTCCCTTGGATAAGTTTTCCTGCAGTTTCTTATCAAGGTTTTTAATGAAGCAATTTGTGCGATATAACATGCACATGTTATGTACTCTCTAATTTTTTCCCACTGGGTTTTTCTGAAGTTTTAACGAGGCATAGGGATCACGCGGTGAGGGTCCAAGAGGGAGTGTTGGGAAACTCCGGATTGGGCCCATGAAGGCCCAATCCGGGGAGATGCTTATTGGGCCCTCACCCCTACCTTCCATGTATGGATCATGGCTATAAAAAGAGAAGGGTGGCTATTCATTTGTATAGTAGTTGTAGGCAATGGAATGAAAGAATTGTTCTCTCCCTCACATCTCTGTCTCTGTTTTTATTTAGCTATACAACCTCGTTGGACTACTGATATAGCAAGGGTTGTATAACATACATCACCCAATTAGTGAATTTTTTATTTATATATTTAATTTTTAAAAAATTTACAAAAATATATTTATTGTTTTCAAAAATCATACAAATATACTCCTCTCGCCCTCTTGGAGGGCAATTTTTCCTAGAGGGCGATTTTTGTGACATGGCAGCCCCACGTTTCTCGAGTACAAGAAAATTTACATTTAAACCCTTTTTCGTATTTTTATAATTTGTAAACAGGTCATCCGAAGTCCGATGAAGTCAAACTTTATATCAAAATCATAGAGTTTGACGAGATTTACAACTTTATAGTTGACAACCTTTTCATTTGCAATCGTTTAGGACTCCAAATATTCGTTATAAAATCTAGCATTTATTTTTACAAAATCTTAGATCTACATTTCAAACGACCTCCGATGGAGACAAACTTTATATCAAAGTTGTAGGTCTCGGCGAGATCTACAACTTCGTAGTTGATCACCTTTTCATTTAAAATCATTTATAGTGTCAGATGAGTAATACTATTTTCGTAGCAGTGAAAACCGACGGAAAGGGCCTAAATGTAAATACAAATATTTTTGAAAAGACGGTTTCGAATACTTAAAAAAATAGTATTGCTTATTTGACACTTTAAATGATTTTAAATGAAAAGGTGATCAACTATATAGTTGTAGATCTCATCGAGAGCTACAAATTTGATATGAAGTTTGTCTCCATCGGAGATTGTTTGACACGTAGATATAAGATTTTATAAAGAAATGCTAGATTTTATAATGAATATTTCGAACCCTAAACGATTGCAAATGAAAAGGTTATCAACTATAAAATTAAACGGTTGCAAATTAAAAGGTTGTCAACTACAAAATTGTAAATCTCGTCAAGTTCTATAATTTTGATATAAAGTTTGACTTTATCGGACTTTGTATGACCTGTTTACAAATTATAAAAATACTAGAAGAAGGGTCTAAATATAAATTTTTCCTGTAAAACAAAAGTATAATTTTCTACATTTCAAAAAAATTAAATATATAAATAAAAAATCCCTGATTAATTGGCTCTGGCGACAATGTAAAGCGCAATGGGCCCCGTCTGTGTGGCTCTACGTCCAGTCCAGTCCAAGGTCCATGTCCATGTGGCTTGCCTTTTCTCTGCAGGACATGTGGGCCTCAAAGACAAGTGGAAAAGCTCCATGTCCTCTCCTGCTACTGAGCCCAATCCCCAATGTACATCCCTTGCTTATTGTTTCTCCAAATTAGATAGTGCCTTTCTTCTCTTCTCTTTTCTTCTCTGTCTCTTCTTCTTTTTTTTTTTTTGCGAATTCTTTCTTCTCTTTTCTGGTAAAGGATTTCTATCAAGCAATTGAAAATTCCATGAAACAAAAGCAATAAATCTTAAGATAAAGCATGCGACACTGCACGGTTCCAGCACAAAATCAATTATGGGCCACGAAAATATTCTAATTTGACCAGATTCGTTATCATCCTAACAAGATCTCGTCGTCTTACACGTGAACGTGCAGGCATATTTTTGTAACTTTGTTACACGGACGACGTCTATATATAATGGAACAGGAATTTCAAGCCGTCGATGCCATATTAATTGCTTGTGCTCATGGAACGTGCTTTGGATGTGATTTGGACGTGCTGTTTGGAAGCTTGTCCATATGACATTATTAGTTTGCTCTAGCACCAAAACCGTTTTGCCCCGTATATGATGTCTCGTTATTTAATATCTGCTCAAATAATTTGTTTAAAATAGGTACAATAGGGATATGTAAATGAAAATAGGTATAGCAGGGATTTTGAGAATCATGTAGAGATTTCGCAAGTAGGAGTAGACAAAAATTAACGTATGTACGTAAGTGTTTCTTTAGGGGAAAAGGAAAGGAAATGTATAAAAAAAATTAGCACAAAAGGATGGTCCGCCGACATACCGCCCAACGAAAGAGAACAAAAGATCTCTATAAAATGAGTTGGTAAGCATCATGTGTAGTATGCTTGAACAAGAAATTCTCGACGTATTGGCACAAATTGAGGCTCCATTAAAACAGAACTCTACAAAACAAATAGCCTAGCGCCCTAGTTGAAACAAAAAGGAACGATGCCCAAATAACCAGGGTAATTAAGGATCGAGGTCTCTCCATGTTGATTGTTTAATGCTACAATCTGGCTCAGGTTTTCAAAAAAAAAAATTGTTTAACGCTGTGATGGGATTCTCGTATATTGCCTCACTGAACGTGGCAGCCGTCTTGTCCACTGCAATTCTGGTCCTGGCCGGAATAAATTGCAGCACCACGTCTTTAGCGAAAAAAAAGGCTGACGCACGCACACCGCTCTACTTCGTGCCAGCATGTTCCAGTCGGCCCATATCGTGGGGCATATTCGGCTAGTGTGATGCTGCTGTTTGGCTTTTGCGACCATGATCTAATCTGATCCAGCGTGTACCGGCTTGTGGCTGTGCGTAGATCTGTTTGAGCAGGAGGATGCAAAATTGAGATCGATCGATGCAGGAAGAGGAACTTTTTGGTCCACATTCTCCATCCGCCGGGTCTACGGCTCGCACTTGTTACAGTTACGAGTGGCTTGGCGAAGACTAGCGGTAGATTTCCTGTTTACGGTAAGCGTGGTAGGTAGCGCACGGCGGTAGATTTCCTGCTTACGGTAGATTCGGACGGCACGTTTCCAATCTCGCTGCCTGACCACTAGCAGCTGGACGATATTTCTCCTTTGATGCGAGCAGAGCTCAACCGAACGCGGACTCTACTCTGCTGCACGGCGTGGCTGCACTGGCTATCTTGACAACCGAAGCGCGGTAGGTTTGCGACGCACTCTCGTAGTCTCGTACTCATGCAGCCGAGGCAGCAGTGCAACTGTACAATGCAGCTAGCGCAGACAGGTCGCACCCGTCAATCGTGGATCACCGATGTATCGAGCAGCGGAACGTGCACATGCCGCGCCACTCCTCGGGGAAAGGCTTTTTTGACCGCAGCTAGCCACAGCCACACGTACACAACCATGCGAGCGAGACAAAAGCCTGCCTCCACCGCCACGCAGCCGACCGCCACACGGTGCACACCAGAGAGGCCGTGCGTTACGCGCGCGCGGTGATAAGCACGACGAGCCGTGCCTGCCTTCGCCTGCCTCGTCCCCTCCCTGCCCTGCCGATTACGATAAGGGGAAGTCCGCGAGGCGGACGAGCCCGTATTCGCGTCGCGTCGCTTTCGCGCGCGGGTGATACGGGTGATAGGCAAACGAGCGGCCGTCCGGTCAGGCGCGGCGCGATCCAAGCGCGCGTGGGCCACGCTCGCAGGCGGCCCACGTCCTTTTCTCGCGCGGCCGCTTGCGTTGCGTCTGTGCAAATGCACCGTTCGTCCGCTAGCGCCCGCGCAGCTGCGCGGAAGCTTCCTCGCGATCCCCACGATGCCCATCCGGCATCCGGCCGAGCGCGACGTCCTCTGTTGGTTATAGGCGGCTGGTCGGGGTGGCGCGCGCGAGTTCGCGGCGCGACCGGGCAATCACCACGGCGAAAAGGGCGGTTGTTCTCGTACGTACGTGCGCGCGTGGTTGGGTACGGCTGGCTGGCTGGGTGCCGGGCTGACGCGCGTTTTGCGTAGCCGATTTGGTGTGCCGCGCGAGGCCGTCACGCTACTAACACTACGGATCCTAGTAGTATGTCATGCTGTGTTTGGCAAATGGTGCTGCATTTGGATTAGGTTGACGAGCACTACTAATTAGGTGCCATGTCTCAAAACGAAATGCCCACTCCCGATCTGTCAAGAACACGAAATTAAATGATCAAGCTAACTTGGTAAGCTACCTGTCCATCAGGTAGAGAGCTACTAGCAGCCGTAACATGTACAACTCATTCACGAGTTTATGATTATGTGAGCTATCTCTTTCTTTTCGGGAAATGCCAGAGCAACAATAGATATGGATGGAGCTACATTCCTCGTCAGGTCCGATTCACCACCACAATTTCTGTTGCTGCATGCAGGGCCATGCACGCAGCTGCGAGGAAGCTTCCTAGGGCGCTGGTGTAACCTGGTGTGCAGCTGCGACTGTGACGTGCATGCATGGCCCTTCGGGTTCACGAATTATCTCCATTTCTGTCAGATATTGATTCAACAACGTTAATTGTAAACTCCAACTTTTCCTCGACCTCGATCCAGCAAATAGTATCTCGACAAGGATAGCTAGGCAGCCACCGGAGAAAGACAAAGCATTTGTCGCGGCCAAAAATATCAACATTCATCTCTGGACTCCTCTGCTTCACCCTTCTCCTCGATCTGCCAATGCCATCCATTCCTTTTTGCATTCCATTTCTACCTATTCTCCTATGCACATATACACATTGATAGAAAATCAACCAGAAGCTTACAGAAAAGATTTGCTTGCTCGCTCACGCCGCCATATTGCTGTTTTCATATAGCTCCTGCACGTACGTACTATACGTACGTACAGGTGAGAATATATCTCGACATACTAATGGCAGGGAAAAGCATCACAGCACACACGCCAGAAATAAGAAATTGGTGACAAAGTGGCTGTCCGGGAAAAGGAAAATAACCACCACTCCATCGCAACGGAATGGCAGAAAAGATCTTTAAGCAATTAAGCCGAACCATGTATACGTCCGTACAGCTGCGACTGCGAGAGCAGCTGGCTGGCCTAATGACAAATGGACTGAATTAGCAATGGGATCAGCAGAGGCTGCGTTGTGTGCTGCAGAGCCCTTTCTCTACGTACGGGAACAAGCTATCGGCCATGCATGCCCAGTTGCTGCCGATGCATGTGGATACATGGTCCAGATTAGCTAGCTCTAAAGTGCAGTGCCATGTGAGATGCTGACATGCTTGTGAAGAACTTTTGCCGGTGGAAATGGGGTCCAATAATATGCATGCTGGCCAAGGCCAATGTGTAGCTACAAAATTTTTTGAGTACTCTTACGATACATGTCAGTATGCACTGGTATAAACGATAAATCAGTTTAGATTGATCTGTCCTCTTACTAAAATTGATTGCAGTAATTAAAAGAAGTAAAATTATCTTTCTATACTGTTGTGTAAGGGCAATTCCCTAAATGTACTCGATCCCATTCCTCATTTCCCTTCGTCCTTCACCAAGCCGAGGCGCCGCAGGCACCACGAGTCCGCGCCGCCACATGGCACCACGAGCACGCCGTGCCGCCAAAATCCGCGGCCAGGTGCCATGAGCCCATAACTTGCTGGCCTAGACGCCACAATACACCTCGTCTCCTCCTGCCCCACTCTAATTTGCCAACGCCAAAGGGATGGGGAGGGCCGGTTCACTCTGAGCAGCTTCGGCAGTGTTGTTAGTGGCTATCTAAATTAAATTTTAGTAAGTTGAACAAAAATCAAGCCTCCAACAGACTTGACAATCGGATTGTCAGGCCATCTGGCTGATCAAATCCATCCCCTGGCTGGCCAAAGTTGGCCAACCAAATCTACTGGCCAAATTCACCTTCACGCATAGGTCCCACTAGCTGGATGATTTCTACCTCTGTCCATATGACACGATAGGGCAGAGGGAGCGAGGTGAGACATACCTGTGCCGCCGCTGTTCTAGGGCTCGGATCCGTCATCACCTGCCACCCCCGTTGCCGGTGTCGTCTCCGGGCCGTCGCCTGTCCCCATCGCCGTCTCCGTCGCCCGCGCCGCCGGCCGCCCCTGTCCCCCTGTCTACCACACAGATGGGGGCGGCCCCGTCGCAGACGGCGCATGCAGAATTGCCGCGGTTCCAGTAGACGTTGGACCTAGGGAAGTAGAGACGTCGGGCGATGGCCAGGGTGTGCCAAACCGCCGGTAACCGCGCGGTTACCGCCCAAATTGCCGGGGTATGGTATCGGTTACCGGCGGTTTGGTTTGAATAAATTTCATTCGAATTCAAATTTTTTTAAAAAAAATAAAAAAAATCCAAAAAAAATTCTAGTAGGTAGTGCTTGAATTTTATGGTGAAGAAAGTTTGTGAAAATATAGAAGTTTACTTCATATTTTGGAGCTCCATCGAAAATAAAAAAATAAGTGATAGATTGGGATATAATTTCTACTTTATTTAAGTGTAAAAACGATAGCAAGGGTTATACAAAAAAAATTATGCAATATTACATTATTTTCTAGAGATATCCACATTTTTTTTGAATTTTCTACAATTTTTTAGAATTTTTACTATATTTTACAATTTTTTCGTAACTTTTTCTTTTTAGCTTCAACATACCGCGGTTACTGCGACCGTACCGTGAGATTTGAAAATTTTGAATTTAAATTTTTGGAGATGAATTTCACACGGTTTGGCCGGTTACCGTGGTAGCCGTCATATCGTGGGGGCGATAACCCCCTATGGAACGGTATGTTAAACACTGGCGACAGCACCGGTCGTGACAACGACAACATCGGTGAGCATAGTGGTGCAGTTTGAGGCGACCTGGAAGGGCCTGTGAAAGGCAAAGAGAGAGGAAGAAGAAGTAGAGAGAGTTTGCCACATGGGACCCACTGTAAAATTGAAAAGTGTAATAGAGAGTCTCTTGGAGTAAAAACAAATTTGACTCTCTAATTTCTTTAACAAGCTGGCCAAAATAGATATTTGGAGAGTCAAAAGTGCATGTTTGTTGGAGATGCTCTCAGTAGGGATGAAAACGACTCGAAAACAGACGAAAACTATCTATGCCATATTTGTTTTCATATTTTTTTCGAATCGGAATCGGAAACGAAAACCCCGGATACGAAAATAAAATCGAATATTATTGAATACAGACACATAGCGAATACGAATCGGGACGAATACGATCACGAATATTTATCGGTACAAAAAAACCCCTTATACCATGCTTTCAAAATCGACGAAGACACATAACCAGTTCTTTTATCCAAAAGAATATACTAAGTTCGTGTTAAATGTAATATGTCATTGTAAATTAGACTCTTTAGTTTTAAAAGTTTTAAAAAACATAGAGTTATAAATATGAAGTTGTAACCATATTAGAATCTTAATTTAAAATTTTATTTATTTGATCATAAAATTAATAATTCACAAATGTAATTGACATGAGCTTTCCTTTTCTTAAAAGAATAAGCTATTACAATGAAAAGAATCCATTTATTTAATATATTATTAAAATTTTAATATTAATAATAGTATTGAATATAGTGTATAGTTTAGAACTAGCAAATATAACATACTATAGATAGCTGCATATTATGTTTCTAAAATAAAAATATTTGACAAATAAGTTGGGCTAGATATGTGGGCCTAAAATTAGAGGTATATGAGCTAGGATTTTGTTTCCTAAAACAATCCGGATAACTATCCGAAAATTATCCGGATAGTTTCCGACCGTTTTCTATTTCCACCGGATACTAGCTTTATCGTATTCGTTTCTGTTTTCGAATAGAAAAATCCGAATTCGTTTCCGTTTCCAAAATTATCCGACCACACTATCCGATTTTGAAAAATTGTGCGGATAGTAAAACTATTTGAACCGTTTTTATCCCTAGCTCTCAGGATGGCAACGGAATAACTCGATAGGAGGTAAGGGCTAAAGCAAGAAATTACTAAAATATGTTTTTTAATTTTATAGTAAATTTGTAAAGTGTCATTCTTTATACTGGCAGTATATATTATGGGTAAACTGTACCGTAAAAAGCCCTTAGTTTTTACTGCATCATCTGCTGATATTACGGTGATTCCAATAATTTTTTTTGTTTTGGGAAATAAACAGCGAGTGCGTAATGCGTTATAATTCCTTATCTGAAATATGTAGTTTGTCGCAATCAATTTGGGACCGTATGGTGTTGGCGGGTCTGAAGTAATGTTAGGCTATTCTCAATGAGGTATTTCACTTCACTGTTTTCAAAACTGCCACATCACATAGACCACAATAAAACAATGGATAAAACAACCCCTCTCAATAAGAAGTTTCATTCCACTGTTTCCAAGGATAACCATAGCATTTAAATGGTGTACAAGGTTGGGATCAAATACACTATATGAATTGTGTAGCCATTTGTTGTTGTTTTTATATGAAATACTAGCATACGATCTAACATATATGACATTGTCTTTAATTTGAACCCAATATTAGCAAATAAATATGATGAAACAAAAATAATATAAAATCCACTTCAATATCCATACGAAATGAGATAGATTAATAGATCACATATATGAAAGAGTACATATAGGACATCTCAAACTTAACTACATATACCACTTGAGTTGCAAATAAAGTAAACTTTGCCAAATATAGAGTAAATATCATGGTCCAAACTTTTGCCAAATATACTCAACTAGGTCCTTCTTAAGTTGAAAATGGGTGGAACGATCCTGAATCTCAGTATATTTATCTAGTGCTCTTTCAAATGTGCTGCGGGGATGATACGTAGCGGATCCAGAAAAAGAAACGGTGATGAAACGAAAGGTCTCAGTGGTCGTTTTATACCGTTTCCAAGACCTAGGAAACGCTGTGACATGGTTTCATCCTCATGAAACTGGAGTCATCTCTCTCTTCATTAATCTTGTACCATGTCATCACTTTAGCTGAGTTGGCAGGTCATTTAATGCCCATAAAACCCCACGAAACCCTTCACTGAGAATGGCCTTAGAATCAAGCGACTTAATTGCTGGCCGGCGTGAGCGTCCAGTAGTCGACCAGATGTGTTCCCCCGGCCCTCCTCTGCTTCCAGAGACTCCAGAAGACATCCTAGTGATTCATTAAGTCGAATAATTCAGTTAGTTCTTGTCGATCTCATTAATGTGTGTGGTTTCTATCAGAAGTTCTTCAGCTCATTAAACCTGCCGTGCTTTCCATACGATGTCTTCTACGGATTCTCAAGGTGCCACGCTTCACCTGCGAAAAGCACATTAATTTCATCGTTGAAACAAAACAAAAGGTAGTGTAACTGTTTTGAGCAGTACAAAAAGAAATCGAAAATTCAGTTGTTGTGTGATCACTACTTTGATTACTTCTATTGCCAACGACACGACCAGAATCTTTGAGGGGCCAGCATCATAATGCGCAAACTAATATACTTGACCACTTAATCATATTACTGGTTAAGTGGTCGTGTCATTTAATTTATGTTACGTAAAAAATTCCGACGATGATTCAACGTAAGCATTTTGGATTTATTATATGATCTATATCTATGCACCTGCAACACACACCAGCTCACACAGGAACAGTGCAACTAATTAGAATGGAGTATTGTGCACACACAGAGCAAGTGGACTTGAAACTAGTAGAAAAGTTGTAAATAGGTTCTGAAGATTTGAGCCGCGTGTACTCTTTTGTAGTAACTAGTAACATAATTACGCATGGCAGCGGCTCATTCGACTGGAGATAAGCTGGAGTGTGCATAGAGCATAAAGCAAACATCAGTTCCAACCAGTTTTTTTTTTCTTTTTTGTTTTTGAGGTGGTGGTTATATATGCCCTACGCGCGATGTGAGGGGAGGGAACGAACGAGCGATTCTTTATTTAGAACAGTAAGACAATTGAAACAACAAGTAGTAAGATCCAATATACATGTTAAGACAGCATACGATGGACTATTGTTGGAGGTAAACTAAAGATAGTTTAAGATGATTATGCTAACTAGGCAATCTATCTATTATATTATTATATTATTAAGATAGCGTTGAAAGTATGCACCACGTTCATTCCATTGGATAGAAATTCTCACATTAATCGAAGAAAAAGAAAAATAAGAGTTCAAGTATGAATATAATTTAGAAACTATTGAAATTCGAAATAGAAAAAAATATTGAAAGAAGTGTCCATCTAAAACACAACATGAGATTAATCGAAATTCAAAATAAAAAATAAAATAAATTCCAAAATTGGATTTTCAATACAAATTCTAAATAAACTTCAAAAAGATCATTAAAATTTGAAATAAAAATAAAATAAATAATAAATAAGTAAACACGACATTCCAAGAAAAGTCCATAGAAAAAAAATCTTGAAATATCCAAAAGTAAGATTAATTACAATTTGAAATAAAAAATAATTCCGAAATTGGATTTTAATACTAATTCCAAATAAACTATAAAAGATAATAAAAAATAAATCAGTAAAGACATACCAAGAAGAGTCTATAGAAAATAAGATCTTTAGTAAGATTTAAAAAATTATAACAATAATACATATAAAATAACATTGAAGGAAAAAAAATAAGAGTTCAAGTAGGAATACAATTTAGAAAAACTAAAATTCGGAATAAAAAATAAACAGCATTGAAAGAATAGTTCATCTAGAACATAATACAAGATTAATTAAAATTCGCAATAAAAAATAAAATAAAATACAAAATTGGATTTCAATGTGAATTGAAAATAAAATTAAAAAATCAGTAAAATTCAAAATAAATATACAATAAAATCGCCTTAGATGCTAGAATTTCCTACATTAATCGGGAAAAAAAAGGAAGAGTTCAAATAGGAATACAATTTAGAAATAACAGAAATTTAGAATTAAAAATAAGGAATATTAAAAGAACAGCCCATCTAGAATGCAACACAAGATTAATTAAAATTCAGAATAAAAAATAAAATAAATTCCAAAATTGGATTTTCAATATGTATTCCAAATAAACTTCAAAAAGATCATTCAAATTCAAAACAAATATAACAAAAAATTAAATAAGTAAAGACTACATACCAAGAAAAGTCCATAGTAAAATACAATCTATAAATATCCAAAAGTAATATTAACTAAAATTCAGAATAACAAGAAAATAAATTTGAAAATTGGATTTCAATACTAATTCCAAATAAACTTTAAAAAATCATAAAAATTCGGAATAAAAATATAATAAAAATAAGTAAAGACGATATACCAACAAAAGTCCATAGAAAATACAATCTTTAAATATCAAAAATAAGATTTAAAAAATTATAACAATAATAGATATAAAATAACATTGAAGGGGAAAAAGAAAAAATAGAGTAAACACAATTTATAAATAACAAAAATTCGGAATAAAAATTAAGGAATGTTGAGAGAAGTGTATGTCTAAAATACGTGACGAGATTAACTATAATTCGAAATAAAAAAATAAATCTATCTATCTATCTGTTATATTATTAAGACAACCTTTAAAGGAGGCCCCGTGTTTGCTATGGAGCCTAGAAATTACCACATTAATTGTAACAAAGACAAAATCTACACCATTAAATCATGGTGGAGCCATATTATAATAGTTGAGATTTAATTGAATCTACGAATAAATTTGACTAGATGTCTTCTTTCCAATTTGAATGTAAAATATTATTGTTTCGAATTGGACATAGATGTAGGAGGGTAGTATAGTACTAGAATATCTATGTATGCCATCTAGAATAGAATAGAAATTCAATTGTTATCCACGTAAGACAAAGACAAAAGTATGTTTGTGTTGGTAAAGTTAGAGTAGAAATCATTTTTGAATAGAAGCAACACAGGTTGCAACAGAAAAGTGCCTATAATAGATCATCTAGGACCTTTACGTGGCAATGCATAGACTCAAACTGAGTTCTGGTTTGATTCTCCTAATTAACTATCTAGAACTTTGTACAAATTAGGCTATGCACATTAATCCGCGACGGCCGGTGACGAGAATCCATAGCAGCAAGCCGGTCAAGCTGCATAGATTAAACAGGAAGAACGAATCCAAATAGAAAGCAACAAGTACTAAAAATTTACACCACCCTTTCCTTTATTGTAACAAAAACTCATGAGTAATTAAGATCATTGATTGATTAGGAATCGAATAGGTTGCATGTAGTTTTGAAGCAGGTAATTAGAGTACAAATCTAATTAGGGTCATCCACATCCACGTGTGGCTGAAAACAGTAGCACTACTTAAGTATATGTTAAGAGACAGGGGGAGTAACATAATTCAAAACAATCCGTCATAATTACAATACATATATAAAGATCTATGCTTAATAATTATTTACTGGAAAGAGTCTATTAAAAATAAAATTATAAACAAAAGTGTTAAGATGAAAATTATTAAAAAATTCATGTGAAATAATATCTAAGAATAATTTTAGTTTGGACTAAAAATAAAATAAAATAAATGATGTTTCGTTTCAAAGCAAATTTCACAATAAAATACCTAAATCACAAAAAAATTAGTGTTAAAAAATATCAATCGAGTCCATGTTGAAATAGTGTTTGAAAGTTGCTATATTTTGGAATGGATGTAGTAACAAAATTCAGAATAATCCATGATAATTACAATAAATATATATAAAGATGTATTTTTAATAATTATTTATTGGGAGGAGTCTATTAAAATTAAATTATAAACAAAAATATTAAGCAAAAATTATTTAAAAAATCATGTGGAATAATATCCAAGAATAATTTTAGCCTCGACTAAAAATAATTATTTAAATATATAAACATGTATACTTAATAATTATTTATTGGGAAGAGTCTACTAAAAATAAAATTATGAACAAAAATGTTGACACAAAAATTATTTTCAAAAATTCATGTGAAATAATATCTAAGAATAATTTTAGCTTGGACGAAAAATAATTATTTAATTATATAAAGATGTATCCTTAATAATTATTTATTGTGAAGAGTCTACTAAAAATAAAATTATAAACAAAAATGTTAAGATGAACATTATTTAAAAAATTCATCTAAAATAATATCTAAGAATGATTTTAGCTTGAAATAAAAATAAAATAAAATAAAAGACATTTTGTTTTAAACCAAATTCCACAATAAAATACCTAAATCACTAAAAAATTAGAGTTTAAAAATGTCAATTTTGTCCATGTTGAAATACCATGTGAAAGTTGTAATATTTTGGAATGAGTGGAGTAACAAAATTCAGAATAATATGTAATGATTACAATAAATATATAAAGGTATATCCTCAACAAATATTTATTGGGGAGAGTCTATTTAAAATAAAATAATAAACAAAAATGTTAATACAAAAATTATTTAAAATATTCCATGTGAAAACAATATCGAAGAATAATTTTAGCTCTGACTAAAAATAAATTAAAATGAAAAATATTTTATTTCAAAGCAAATTCCACAAAAAAAATCTAAATCACTAAGAAATTAAAGTTGAAAAAAATTCCAATAGTGTCCATATTGAATATACCGTCTGAGAGTAATTGACATTTAATAAAAACATAGTTATTCCATTGTCATGAGAATTTCAAATATATAGATGTTATGATTTGAAATATGAACTAAAAATATTATAGAAACAAATGTGGAAGATGAATATTGTTTTTAATAAAATAGAATTATCTACATGTTGTCTAATTCAACTCATACGATCTGTATGTCTGCAATAGCTTAGAATGCATGCATGATGATAACTTAGAGTTGGTATGAGCATGGCATTGTTGAACACTATTATGGTGCATGGATGGTGGGGTGGGATCTATGATCACGACTATAAAGAGAGCTCAAAAAGAGACACCAAGTTTGCCTTGAAGTTCTAAAAATTCTCACATTGATCAAATAAAAAGAGAGATATTTTTGGCGGATTTCATATTCCACTTTAATTTAAAATAATAAATAGTAAAAAATAGCAGAAAAGGTCCATGTCAAATACTAGCTCTGTCAAAAAGAGTTCATTTGTAATAATTTCAATACAAATTAGTAGTTAGATAAAAAGATTAAAGTGCCAATAATCAATAGGAATTTGTATTGTCAGATAGACAATTACAGACGATTGAAGGGACACCACACATTTATACTTTATCTTGAGGTAAATGGCTACAAATCAACTTGGTCTTTTTAGGACAAATTTTGAACACTAGAAATTAACTCCTTTTGGGATGGTGGGAGTAGCAGATAAAAACGCAAATATGAAAAGTCAATGATGAACACAAATAATTGGAATTTGCATAAAAATCATGATTATATGTCTTATTTGTAAACAGAAAACTATAGAGCCATACCTTCTTGCCACTTTGTTCAAGGGGTTGACGAGAGAAAAGAGTAGAGGAAGGGGAGATAGATGGAGAGAAATAGGGGTCAGGGTTACTGAAGACGGAGAATTGCAAGCCAATATATATATATATATATATATATATATATATATATATATATATATATATATATATATATATATATATATATATATATATATATATATATATATATATATATATCTTATATCAAATGGTTATGGATAGTAGATTTGATCTTAATTTAAGTAGTTGAGAAGCATACCTACGAGATATTTGATTCCAACCTTTTAACTTTACAATCTGAAATAAAAAATTCTTATATCCCAAAAAACTTCGCGAGCTCTTGAAGAAAAAAAATAATGGGATGTCGTATCGGTAAATGAACTATCCAATATTCTATACAACATGAAAACTTTTTCACAAACAAGCAGACCAAATGTTAGCTCTCAATCACTCTTAAATAGAGATTAATTGTAGAAAGTGAGCATCAAATAAGTGAGATTGAGCAAGTCTATACTTGCTATTGTTGGCTGAACAAGAGAAATTCTGGTAGTATGATTGTGTGAACAGATAGAAATACGTATTATCAACTTACAAATATGTGAATATTTGTATAATTTTAAGTAATATTATTAAATACTAAAACTTTTAAAACAAATCTAGCCGTGCAAAATGCGCGGGGCACCCTGCTAGTGTATTATAAAAACAATGCACACACTTATCATATTTCCTAGCAATCACTTATACTGCTAATTCAAAGCACTATACATGCCTAAGAGAATAGTCATGGTAAGTGTCGATGGATAATATTCAGACTACAATACCCGTGCATATACGATGTGTTTGTAGGCTAAGGCTAATACGAGAACACAAATGAAGTTGCAGCGAGAGCAAGGAAGACTGGGAATTTTATACTGGTTTGGGCTCTTGTGTAGGTAATAGCCTACTCCTGTTTGGCCGAAAACTGGTGTTTCACTATATTGATATCACGAGTACAAAGTATGTAGTGAAAACCCTAGTTTAATCTGCATTATATAGGCACAGAGCTCTGTTATGGTGGTCGGTGGCTAGTTGTCTTCAGGCTTTCTACAATGTTAACTCTATGAGATTGGATGTGGTTTGTGTTGGCATATCTCCATTGAGAACTTGATAGGCTTTTCTTTCTTATGGGAGGCCTTGTATTTATACCCCTCTAGGTTGTTCCCTTGTCTAAGTAGAACTTAGGAAACAAGTTAGGATACAATTCGGGTAGTCTTGATTGGGCCTGAATAGGACTAAGTCTCCTGTCTTTATTGGGATTTCTTTCTTCTCTGCTCCATACAGGAGTTGGTATGTGATGTTCCTGTCAAGGCATATCCAATTCTCTAGGGTATTCTGTATTTAGTACAAGTACATTACTTGGAACCAAAAGAAATAAAAAAAACCACACGCACTTGTTCGTACCATGCATTGTTTCCATTTTGAAATACTAAGTCCTTAGAGCTACTTTGTAGCGTAGAAATTTCAGATAGGAATCTCACGTCACTACTACAAAATCTATTTCTAGAGGCCAACTAAAGGCATTTGCAGAGACGGGTGCGCCGCTTGTCTCAAACAAAACGACCGTAGAAATAGAGCATCTACACAGATGGGTAAAAGGCCGTCCATGAAAACAATTTTCGCAGGCGGGCCACTTAACATGTCCGGCTGGGCGGGCATCTTAAGATGCCCGCTGTGAAAATGAATTTTTAGCTTTTGAATTTTTTAGGCACTAAAAAAATGAAAACTATATTTTGAATTTTAGTAGCCATTTACATAAGACACATCACAATTCACGAGTCATGATTTTCCACGTAAGATATGCACATGTGTGTCATGAGGACTCAAACTCAGGATCTCTCTCTCCACACATTGCTATCTTACCATCTCACCATCAAGCACTTGTTGTTTAGATACAAGATGTTATTGTTTTGATTTTACATCTCCGAAACTTGTAATGCTTATTTGATACTTTAAATCATTTTAAATGGAAATATCATCAACTATAAAATTATAGATCTCGTCGAGCTCTACAACTTTTATATAGAGCACATCTTTATCGGAGGTTATTTGAAACGTAGATCTGAGATTTTGTAACTAATATTTGGACCCCCTAAACAATCTAAAATGAAAACATTGTCAACTACAAAGTTGTAGATCCCGTTGCACTCTATAATTTTGATATAAAGTTTGTCTTCATCTAACTTTATATGAAAAAGTTAGGTGCATATATATTGTTTTTCTAAAAATTGATTTATAGAGGCGAATTAGTTAAGTGTCCGCCTGTAAAAATCAATTTTTACAAGCAGACGACTTTAGCGCTCGTCTGTAAAAATTGATTTTTACACACGGATGCTTAAGTGGCCCGCCTGTGTAAATAGGGTCATTTACACAGGCAGGCTTATTAAGTCGCTCGCCTGTGGAATCTCATTTTCACAGGCAGGCGGTGTGGTGGGCCCTGTTTGGCGTTCTTCACAAACGTCGTCCCTTATGGGCCGCCTATGAAAATGTAGAGGGGGTATCGATGAAAATCTTTTTTGTTGTTGTGCGTAAAGTGGTTCATTTCGTACTAGAATTGCAAATAATTCCTTTGTTCTCAAGGATATATACCTTAATTTTAGAGCATGTATAATGATTGTCATCTATTAGAACGTCTATTAATCAACAGACAGCATCCCTTCTCTCTTATCTCTGCTCTCTTTTTCTTCCACATCATGGAAAATCCAATGTGTCATCTTCTCCTAGACGACAGTGGCACACCATTGTTCATGCCCTTACGCTGGAGTTCATAGATAGAATTAACTATCCTCCTTTAGGTGTATCCTACGTGCATTCCACACAGTATAAAAGATTTTTGTAAAATAAAAAAAGAATTGGATAGATATATATGCCTAGCTAGAATGCTAGTAGATCACACTATGAGAATATAGAAAAAAAAAAGACAAATTGTGCATGCCAGGCCACTGCTTGTCAGTTTCATATCTTAACCATGGAATGAACTCCATCACTAAAATTGCTTTTGTAGGTTTTATTACGAGAAGAGATCATACGAACCTACGGAAATATAGTACCTTGTTCATATAGAATCCCCATGCCTTCACATCCTATTTAGGATTAGGAACAGCTGTACTGAGATTTTTTTTAGATTGTTCAACTTCTAGGTATATATCCAGATATAACAATTTGATTGATGGTCATACCTTGTAACAAAACATCTTAAATTTAAAGTTATTTTATCATCTCATATTACATACCTAGTTAATTATATGTTTGGATGATATATACCTAGAATCAAACAAAAAGACATGCATAAGTTCAAGTTATATATATATATGCCCCTTTCGCTCTTTTTGATTGATGATTGAGAAATTGGATTCCACATAGTTCTCTTTGGAGTACCTTTTATGTAACAAAGTGTACCCATTTCTACCCCCTTCAGGTTTTTTAGAAATTTTATTAAAATTGAAGCAAAAATTCAACGAAGTTCGCGAATTTACCTCAGTTTTTGTCTTTTGAATATAAGTATAGAGAATAAAAGTGTGTGCATATATTTACGTCATCCGGCAGGATAAGGATTGAGGGCATGCTTTAGATTATTTCCTCCATAGAGCACACATGTTAGACAGGCCCGCTGATTGGCATGTACCAAGTGAGCGACCGTACAGAGCCTCTAAATTTTAGGGGTCCCAAAATATCTGTGATTCAATCCAAACCAATGTGCTCCAATATATTTTTGGATCTCTCATTCCATTTTCTAAGTTTCACTCTTGCTCTACTGATTTGGCTAAACGAGTTTGTTTTGTTTGGCTTCGATAAATGTTTAATGATAATCATGACTAACTTTAAAAACTTATAGTTTATAATAATGATGTGAGTGCGCGGTCTAGGCATTAAATATTCCATATTTCCACTAAAATTAAGTCGCTATATTAGAACACATTTACAAAGCGCCACTGCCATAACATGATGCTCTTTTGTTTCTTCATATTTTCTAAATATAAAACCTTATTTTCTTACGTCACATCAGGACCTTAAATTCTTAGATACGACCTTAATGCTACGGTAAGTGTATATCCTTATAATCCCTTCGATTATTAATATTTAACACTTATAACAAGATTTGATTAAAATTTTAAATCTTTGACCATTAATTCTGTATAGTAATAAATTTATAAAATTTAATAGGTTTATGATGTTATTTAAAACAAATCTATTTCTTTTTAAACTATGTATTTGATAAACCGTTGATTATCAAAGCCTCAATAATTTTATGAAATTTTGCTCCAAACGTTAAATATCTAGAGTACCTATTCCGGTGCACACGATAGGCAATGCTCGTGGATTCACGCTGTGAGAAGAGTAGGCGTGCTTTGCCTACGGTCTCGAGCTATATCGACCTCACCTCCCTTGCCTTGCCCACAGAAAACAGTAGAGAAAATGGCAGAACAGCGACCAGATAGGATAATCGTGGGAAAAGTGGCAAGGAGCGAAGCGAAGGACGTGCCATGCAGGTGCAGGCATGCAGCCTTTGAGAACTGAAAGAGCCGATGAGGCCAGTGAACTGGCCGCCGCAAGCAAACAAGCCTCTGATGTGCTGTCTGCCTGCCTCGCCGCGCTGTCCTTTTCCGGTGGGTTGCTGCTGCTACCTCTGCGATACATGACACGTCACCACCCCCACATGCTCGCACCTCCTCTTATTACCACCACCACCCCCTCCTCCTCTCCAAGCTATGTCCTCCACCTCCAGCTGCGACCCCCTGTGCTCCTCCGACCTGGCTCGGCTTCCTCCCTGTTCTTGAGAGAGGCAGAGTGGCCTGAATCTGCTGATCGGCTAGCTGCTGCTCCGGCTGGTCTCTGAATTGAAGGTAAGGTTTATCAGTGCCTCTGCCTGAATGAATCTGTCTCTCCTGTGGCTTCGTGGTGGTCGAATTTTGCATTCCGGGGATTTTAGTTCTACTTCTTATTGGGACAATTCTGAAATTCTGGCTTGCTTTCGAGGGGTGGGGGAAGAGTTAGGTACTGATATTTCTTTTGCATTTCGGTTGTTCGGTGAAGGATGGATGTTCTTGGCATTTCCAGCTCCTTGCGACTTTCCCTTCAGATAACAGTTGTCCTTGTGTGTTTTCTTTTTTTCTTTCAGAAAATCATATCTGTAGAAGTATTTGTTTTGCATTTTAGTATCTGATGGCATCTCATCATTCGGTAACTGGCGATTTTCCCTATGCAGCGGCCTCTGTGTACCTGCATGGCTGCACATATGGCAGTGCTTCTGTCGGATGCTATCGATGTTTTACTTGCAAAAGGCCGGGGACTTTTTGCAGATCTTGAGGTTTTTTAGTGATTCAGTCATTCGAAAAGATTCTTGAGGCTTCCCCTGTGTGCTGGTCCTTTTGCCTTTCGGCTGCACGGGCAGGTGTTTCGTCAGAGATGCTGCTGCATCTCCAGCTCAGCTTCTGTCATTGCCATCTTTTATGTGGATAAAGTCAAAAGTGAATTTAGCACTGCTGTTTTGGATTTGTCTGGTCATTTTATATATTTTCATCAGGTGTTGCTAACTGTTTCTGGTACTAAAATTTTCGAATTTACAAATGACTACCTCATTCATTCTCCTTTTTTCTTTTTCCTTTTGGCAATGAACATACTTATAGAGTTGCAGATCGCTTCTTGAAAGAATATTCTTTTCATGAAATGTCAGAGATTGAAAGTACTTCCGGTTTTTAAATGGAATGACTAAATTATAGTAGGATGAATAACTGAGTTTGTCGATGTGTACCGGTACTCGTTGTTAATTCTGGGTGAATCTGTGTAAACTATTGCTTGTCAAGTTGTCATTTTTACTATCAGCTGTTTGTCTATTTGAAGGGCCCTCAACAGTTACGTTCTAACTTCCTAAGATGTCTTTAATCAATGCAAATTACCAACCTGGATACAATTGCATTTTTTTTTTTAAAGGGATCTGTTGAACTGTGCTCCTTGGTACCCACCTTCAGCAGAATTGTCCATGTGAATGGTTTCTTCAAGGTTTCTGTTGTATCCGTGATATTCTAGTGAATAGAATAGAGGTTATACAAAACACGTGTTTATGTAATCAGATCTAGCTCTTTACCATAGTTCAGATGTAATACCACTTCCCTCTTTTGCGATAATATTAGCAGACACTTTGTGTCACGCTGTCTGAATTTCTCCGAATTTTGCTATCATCTAATTGCTGAAAGAACAACTGTTTAGCTCATCTGCATTTCTTTCAGACCGAACTCACCTTCTGTCATGTATCCTGATTTGGTTACGAGTGTTTGTTCCTTGACTATTTGAATGATTAATTCTGAAATGTCAAGTTAATGATCTTCAGAGCCTGATTAATTGAACAACTGCAGGTGCTTGGATAATTGAAGGTTCATAGGAACCTTCAGTTGTTAGAAGATGTATAGGGCTAAGAGAGCTGCATTATCTCCAAAGGTGAAGCGCCGTGTTGGGAAGTATGAGCTCGGGCGCACCATCGGTGAAGGAACATTTGCAAAGGTCCGGTTTGCAAAGAACACTGAAAATGATGAGCCAGTTGCTATCAAAATCCTTGACAAGGAGAAGGTGCAGAAGCACAGATTGGTTGAACAGGTCACTCTCAGACGCTTTTTTGGAGCAATTCTCAGACAATTCCCTTATAAGGCATTGCATCAGTTCTTTATCAGTCACTGTGCCCGTCCATATCATTAATTTATATATCAGACTAACCTCTGTGATCCAGTCAACTAGAAATAAAGCGGTCAAACTCAATGTTTCCTATATCGTTTTCAGTAAACCATACTGCTCATCATTGATAATAGCCAACAAATTTTCTCTCCGAAATAGCCAAAAGATATAATTCTTACGTAGTTGATCACATGCGTAATTGCAACATGTGATTTTCTTTCATCAACATTTACTGCAATCAACTTGCATCTTTGTATCAAGGAACAAAACTGAAGAAACAATTTTCTTCCTTGGATGTTGCCGTGTCAGCATGGGAGCATAGGAAGATGTAACTTCAATTAAGAATGATTCTGTGTCCACATGACTACATATTTGCATGACATCGAGATATACCAAATGGTGATCTTCCAGTTGAAGTCATATTGCCAACTCAGTATGTCCTCCTGGTGCCTTATGCTGTTTCTAATTGCTGTCAACTTTGTGAAAAGTTGAATTGAAAAAAACGTCTTCATTTTGAACAGTTCAAGATATGTTTTCATGTGCCACATGGATGTTCATGTTCTCAATTCCATTGAATAGGTTTCGCTCTTCATTCTGCTGTTCTAACCATAGAGATTTTAGACAAGAGGACAACATTAGACTCAAGCCAGAACTCAGAACACGAATATATTGTTTTACACAAGTGCAATTCAAGGAACAAATCGTGTATATTATTTATTTGATATTGTTATGCTCACACCATTCCAAATTCAATGCAGATTAGGCGTGAAATTTGTACTATGAAGTTAGTAAAGCATCCTAATGTTGTTCGGCTTTTCGAGGTAAAGTTAAAAACTGATCTGCACTTCATGATTATCATTGCATTGTACCTCTTAAAAATATGTTTATTCATGCTAACAGTGTAATAACATTAGGCTGAAATTTGATTTCAAATTCAGGTGATGGGAAGTAAAGCAAGAATTTTCATTGTTCTGGAATATGTTACTGGAGGAGAGCTCTTTGAAATCATTGTAAGTGCCAATATATGATCTAAAACGTGTAAAAAGGATCGTCCTATGTCAAAATATTGGTTCATTGTATATTATCATGTTTTTTTGATTTTAACTGATGCTACATACCAATTACAAAGGCAACTAATGGAAGGTTGAAGGAGGAGGAAGCACGAAAATACTTTCAGCAACTTATCAATGCAGTTGACTACTGCCACAGTAGGGGTGTGTACCACAGAGACTTGAAGGTAAAGGCTTAACCTGGTCATGAGCAAGTGAGCAACAACTGTTATGAGTATATTCTGATGTTTAACACGCATTTGCAGTTAGAAAATTTGCTGCTTGATGCTTCTGGAAACCTGAAAGTATCTGACTTTGGTTTGAGTGCTTTAACCGAGCAAGTGAAGGTATCATAACAATAAGTCAGTTTGATATGTTCCGATTAATAGTTGCATTGCTGTTAAATTATCACTTCTGTAATATTATTGAATTCAACTATACAGGCTGACGGGTTGCTGCACACGACATGTGGAACTCCTAATTATGTTGCTCCAGAGGTAATCTTTTTTTCTCATCATAGTAAAACACATGCGGATTGCATATTTGCATTAAAGTAACATTTTTTTTCTAACATAGAATTTGATCTGTTCTTTTTAGGTTATTGAGGACAGAGGCTATGATGGGGCAGCTGCAGATATCTGGTCTTGTGGGGTAATCCTTTTTGTTCTGCTTGCTGGATTTTTACCATTTGAGGATGAAAGCATCATCGCACTATATAAAAAGGTAATACATGTGAAAACTATGAGACTTTCTCCAGTACATGGAAATCATGACAACCGTCGATCAAATTAATCTATGGCTTAGAACACAAGGTACCTAGGAAAAGGTACTTAAAAGAGTGGGCCAGGTATTAACTTAGAGATTAGGTTGAAGGTTAGATAGGTAATTTTGTCCTTGGTAAAGAATGTTTGTTGTTTGGTTTTCTCGATGGATCTGTTTTTATTTTGGGCAGTTCTCTGTGCCAGCTTGCAGCCGGATGCCCTCCAAACATTGTTTACAGCTAGGACTCATCAAACTGGTTTAGCTATACTACATGACTTGCTACAAATAAATTTGCAAAGTATGTAATTGTACCTCAATGCTTTTAGCCGATTAAAACACATACTCGGCTAGAATAAATTACCCAGTTCTTTATTACTCCTAGTTAATTACCTCAATGCTTGTAATAAAGAACTGGGTAATTAACATTTTTACTGATGATTGTGGAAAAAAGCATGATTAAACATCACTTCCTTAGTTTTGTGCATATGGATTACAGAGAATAATTCTCAAAAGTCATATTTTAGATAGATATCAACCATTAGATGGAAGAATAAATTGGTTTCAGAATAATTATCTACATAGGCAGCAGCTGCACCATGGATGACAGATGAATGTGAGCTGCAGCAAGAGATGAGAATTACGGAAGTAATGCGAGTAGCTAATGACTAGGCAAGTCAGACAGGGGCCAGCAGTTAATCAGGAAGAAGTTAGATGTTGTTATGGTTAGAAACAATCCATTGTTATGTTATTTCTATCTCTAAAACCCTCTAGCAAATCAACGGTGGATAATTAACAGTTTGAGAGGTACCTTGGATACCTCCCAAGCACTGTTAAAGCTCTCGAAAACTATACAAAAACACCCGGATGCGGTGACTACCAATTATTTATTCTTACTACCTTTCGAATCACAGATCTCTGAAGCTCAGTTTACCTGTCCCTCTTGGTTTTCTACTGGAGCTAAGAAGCTGATTACCAGAATTCTGGATCCCAACCCTACAACTGTAAGTTTCATATAAATTTTGAGATGTTATTGCTTGAAGGACTCAGCAATAGGCTAAAGCATATCCAAACAGAACTACAGGCATTTTGAGCAAGCTAAAATTTTAGCCATACTACTGTGGTTTTATTTATCTATGACTAGCTGGATCTTTGATAATTGAAATGAAATTTGTTCACAACCTTGAACCTTTTCTGTCTAACTGAGTCCTGTTTTTTTTTTCAATTCTAAAAAGTAGTCATTGAATCCCGAATTACCTGACTTGTGCCATTGTTGAATTTTGAGCAGCGGATCACCATTCCTCAGATACTGGAAGATCCTTGGTTCAAAAAGGGTTACAGGCCGCCTGTATTTGACGATAAATATGAAACTAGTTTTGATGATGTCGATGCTGCTTTTGGAGACTCGGAAGTGAGTCAGTTGGCCTATTTATTTTAAACCATTCAGCCTCTTATGGTAAGAATAAGAATATTAACTATTTTGTCTTTTATATACATTTACCGATTACCAGGACCGGCATGTCAAAGAAGAAACTGAAGATCAGCCTACCTCAATGAACGCATTTGAACTCATTTCACTGAATCAGGCACTGAATCTTGACAATTTGTTCGAGGCAAAAAAGGTCAGCATTGTTATATTATAACCCTGTCAATATTGGAGTATTGTTTCCCTTTTTTCAAAACCAGCTTATTGCTTATGAAGCATTTTAGAAACTAAGTACAAATAATGTTACAGGAGTATAAAAGAGAGACAAGATTCACCTCTCAGTGTCCTCCAAAAGAAATTATCACCAAGATTGAAGAAGCTGCAAAACCACTTGGATTTGATATTCAAAAGAAAAATTACAAGGTATCCATATAGCTTTGCTGTGTACATATAGATAATTCTCTTGCTATCTACTCATTGCAAAAAATTTTCCACATGCATCAAAGATATCAGGAAATGAAGTTCTTACTACCATCTTCCGTGCCTAGAGTCCTAATAAGTTTGTGTTTTTGTTCATTCCAGATGCGGATGGAGAACCTAAAAGCAGGTAGAAAAGGCAATCTCAATGTTGCAACTGAGGTAAGTGAAACCCCTCCCCTATCAACAAAATACTTAAAACATTAAGCAAACATTGTTAATTATAAGATTTTGTCGTGTTACTTCGTACAGGTTTTCCAAGTAGCTCCATCCTTGCATGTGGTTGAGCTCAAAAAGGCAAAGGGGGACACACTGGAGTTCCAAAAGGTACCATTCTTAGCTATACCACAATATCCATTTCCATACGCCATTCCACTCCATGTTAAGAGATGGCATTAGCAATGGGCAATCATATTCATGGCAAATTACCCAAGCATCCGAAGCCAGTCTTCTTCCATAGCGAAGTGTTTTCATACCCTATAAACTTCGGTATTTTCCCTTGCCGTTTTACACAGCCATCTAACCAAAATAATTCTGCTGTGCAAAACAGTTCTACAGAACTCTGTCGACCCAGCTCAAGGACGTGGTCTGGAAGTGCGACGGCGAAGTCGAAGGCAACGGCGCCGCGGCATGAAGGTGGTTTGCCGTGACTTTCACCCCACCGGTTCTTCGTGTACATAGCTCTGCCATCCATGGGATGATCAATTGTGTTCCCCGTAGAGTAGTTATTTGCAACAAGGGAAAACTGAAAGAGAAAAAAAAAAGAGGGAAAGGTTCGTTGGTTCGTTGATAGGTAGGCTGCTCCGATGAAACAACGGGCGCGACGCCTGCTGTGGATGAGCTTGTCGCCGCGTTAGTTCATTTATTTTGTGGCCTTGGAAGCGGATTAAAACGAGGGGCACAAGGCTTGTACCGTTCTAAGCTTGTACTGGTACACAATCAGATGCTGCAATGATATGCACCAGTCAAAACATTTGCTTAAAGTCCGTCGTCTCGGTGGCTCGATTCCTGTTCCCTCGCATATGGCATGAAGGGATGGAATACGGATGATGTTGTGCTAGTCCTACGATGAATCTGAGAAGAGATTGGTACCTCTGTTCGGAGCATGCGGACGCCTCTCTTTGCCGAGGAAGATGGAGAAGCCAGGCAGGCAGCTGCCCAGTGGGAGCGAAGCGAAGTGTGTAGCAATGTCGCGCCTTGCGAAAGGGAGGATGCCGTCGCGCAGCTATGCCTCCCCGGTTCCCCCGGCATCCGCACTCCGCGAGCCCCTGCCCGCGGCCACCGCGGGCGGCCCGGCGTTTGGTCGGTCTCCTCCACTCCACGCAACGGCAACGCACACCAGCTAGACGCTACCCGTTTCGCTCGTGCGCGGGGCAGCCGCATTCGGCTTGCCGCCGGTTGCCGGCGCGGCAGCGCGTCCCGACTCCCGACCCCGCCCAACCGACGCGTCAAGCCCCTCCGTTTCTCGTGCCATCGATGATGTTGCTGTACGTCTAGTAGTGGGCTTGAAATTTGTAGCCCAAACGGAACGCATCGGTCGGTTCCCCCTTGGCCAATTCGGGTCGCCTGCCTCGCGGCTTTGGGTTTACTCGTGTGACTGTTCTAATCTCTCTCTCATAGAGCACCTTTAGCAGTACCCTAAACAACAGCCGTAAACGGATTCTAGGGTTAAGCGGAAAAAATTCCAGCAAAACCCCTAATAAATACCCCAAAATAGAAAGGGTCCAAATATATCTCCGTAGCCCCTTTCTTGGGGCTGTAGCCGCAGCCCCTATACTTTTTCTTCTTTTTTTTTGCGCCAGAGGACGTTTCGTGAACGCGAGCTGCCTCTCCCGTGCGATCGGTGCACACTGCCGGCGTCGTCCAGGTGGTTCATCTCCGGCCGCCGACCCCGGCGTGATCGAAGGACAGTATTGAAAAGCTTGTGATCTACTGATCTGAATTGGTAGCGATTAGGATTGATGGATTGATCACGAGTATGGATACGCGCATGCATGGATGTTTCTGTAGACCAATGAGATGTGGTTTGGTTTGTGTAAGCCGCTCGTTTGCTGCCGGCGGCCAAATGATTTGATCTGTCTTCTTCACCATTTGTATGTCAGCCCGTCATAATATACTATCTGCATTTCTGCCAGCCCAGTATACGTATCTATATTTTACTCCCTCCGTTTTTTAATATTTAACGTTGTTAATTTTTAAAACTACATTTCATCTTATTAAAAAATATATAATTATTAATTATTTTGTTGTGATTTATTTTATTATTAAAGGTATTTTAAACATGACTTATCTTTTTTATATTTGTATAAAATTTTTAATAAGATAAATAGTCAAATATAAATCTAAAAATTAATGACTTTAAATATTAAAAAACAAAGAAAGTATAGGTTGATAATGGGACCGATGAATTGCTACTGCCACCGGCTGCAGCATGAGCTGATCGAGCAGTCAGCCATGCTTGCACTCACACTAGTGCATACATATGCACAGATCAATGCACTCCTGGTAGATTAATTGATGCATGTACTTCCTAGTACTATATGCACATATCGTTGTTCTAATTATCTACAGTATATTATTAGTTTGTAATATCACCAGGTACAACAAATTGGTACATGAAGTACAGATTACTTGCTAGTCTTTGGGTGCTTGTGACTGCAGAAATTGAATTTCTTGTAAAATTTGCAATGTTGTGATCATGGTGATTTTTATAAATGGACTTTTTCAACGATGATAATCTCCTTGATCAATGGTGGAAGCTAGCAGAGTCCGACGATGACAACAATTACTCTCTCCGTTTAAAACTTAGCTATTTCTAGAGTTTAAATTTATCTTAAAATATAGTTATTTCTCCACCTAACTTCTTATTAATTTCTTCACCTACATTATTTTCTAAACTAACCACAACTATCTCACATTTAATTTATTCACCTACATTCTCTTCCTAACCAATCAAAATCTTTCACCTCTTAATTTTACCTAGTTCCTTAATTTCTATGAAAATCTCTAGAAATACTTACATTTTAGGATGGAGGGAGTACATTTTAGTTGTTCTTCTTGTAGACATAGAGCATGATAAGACCTTTGGAAGCGTTATGTTCAGTTCCATGTGACCTTTGGAAGTGGTGTTTAAATTAAATTTAAATTTGAATTTGAATTGTGTTGTTTAAAATTGCGAATTTGAATATGTTTGAATTCTATGCGTTAAAAATATTTGTGTTTGAATTATTGTGATATTAAACTAGGCGTAAACATAGAGCGTATGCTCAAATAGAAGAGAAAAAGAAATAGGAGGTTGCCGTTGGAGTTAGAGGTATTTTTTATTCTCAGGAAATGAGGTAGCCCTATTTGGCTAGGGCTTAAAACAGGGATTATTGTTGTAGATATTGTTATGTTCGTTACGGAAAACGAAAAATATTATTAGCATGTGATTAATTAAGTATTAATTATTAAAAACTTAAAAAATATATCTATTTGATTTTTTAGAAATACTTTATATATAAAGTTTTTAAAAAATATACTATTTTATATTTTAGAAAACGTGTTAACGAAAAGAGAGGGAGACTATCAGCTAACAGCTGATACTACGAACAGGGCGTAAGCAGTTTGCACCTTTGCATCCCAAGTTTCACCAAAACCACGTGCTCGCAGCATCACTCGAGCGCCTGACGCCAACACGTGCCAATGTGCCATGCGACAAGGTCAAGACGAGAGCGCGCGCGCGCGAGAGAGAGAGAGAGAGAGAGAGAGAGAGCAGGCCGACCCTCTGACGAAAAGGACAGTCACCCCGACGAGGTCAGAGAAGCCATCGAGACAAACACTCCTCCAAACGAATCACAACACCGAGGCCGTGACTTCCTGGTCCAACTGAAACCCGGCCAAACTTCACCAAACATGGCAGAAGCAGCAGCCAGCCACTCCGAGATGCGCTTCACATGCGGCTGTGACTTTTCAAACAAAACAATCCCAAAAAAAAGGGAAATGGAAATCAACTGCCTGTTCATTGATGGATGATGCTAAAATGATCCGACCAGATCTGACGGAAAAAAAAACAGGGCTACAAAAGACGGACTCAACTGCAATGCAATTCAGGGTTCGGAGAGATCAGAGCAAGCCTTAACAGATTCACACAGAAAATCAAGCAATAAGTTCCATGGCACACCGGAGACTGGAGAGATAGCAAATGTTCAGCAGCTACAGCTAGTACGGTTCGCTTTTCTTCATCAGGGAAGACGAGTGAAACCAGGGTTGCATCCCTTACTAATACGGCAATGCACGGTTTCCTCCTCCCGAGGTACTATGCCATCATCGGCAGGGGTGGCTCACTTGGCCATCATGACCTTGACGAACTCCTCGTAGTTGATCTGGCCATCGCCGTCGACGTCGGCCTCGCGGATCATCTCATCGACCTCCTCGTCGGTCAGCTTCTCGCCGAGATTGGTCATGACATGCCGGAGCTCGGCGGCGGAGATGAAGCCGTTCTGGTCCTTGTCGAACACCCTGAACGCCTCCTTGAGCTCCTCCTCTGAGTCGGTGTCCTTCATCTTGCGGGCCATGAGGTTGAGGAACTCCGGGAAGTCGATGGTGCCGTTGCCGTCGGCGTCGACCTCATTAATCATGTCCTGGAGCTCGGCCTCCGTTGGGTTCTGCCCCAGCGAACGCATCACGGTTCCCAGCTCCTTGGTTGTGATGCAACCTGCCAATGTGACACCCCAGGACAGATTTCAAATCAACTTCAGATTAGCACTGATTATTCTATTAGGAGTAGCTAGCACATGCTTCCAGCCAAACCGAACAAGTAATGTAGCTAAATCAGACATGCAGGAACAGATCAAACGGCATCTGATCCGGTAAATTATTATGTCGAGCGTGACAACTATGCCATGATCATCCAGGTTTAATGATAAAGTAAATAAATCGCGTAATCCTTACAAAATTCAGGCTCTTCATGAAGCACAATTCAGACGGATATCAAAATGCAAATTTTAAATTAGTCAAGCCAAATACTGCTATCAACACCTAAAATCTGAATACGAACAGCTCTATTCGGCACCTAAACAGTTCTTACTCTCCATTGCTACAGATCTTTGGATCTACTATTGAGTGACTAATCTCCCATCTATCTGCTAATCAACCTGGAAAATATACTGTTTCTAGTTCTCTACGTGTCAAAAGTCTGTGCACGCTGGAGTCGGATCTAAGGCATCCGGATCCTCGATCCAATGGCAAAAGCGGAGGAGCACAAAAGGTCCCATCTTGAGACATGCCCAGGCGCTGCGGCGCATCGCAGCAGTTGCAATTTTATCTTGGGGAAGCCACTAATTAATTTACCCCAATAAAGCTCTATACACAGCTCGGTAAAATTCTCGGAGTAGGTTTTTCAAATTAAGGGCAACGCGAGGTCTTTACATTATGTACTGCAAAGTGCAGACAGCGACGCAAAATTCGTGCGGTTTTCATAAGGGACGCGAATAACGGCCAAGATATTCTGCTACCACACGACATGAATACCCAGATCAACAGCAGCAGCAAGAACAGGGAGAAGGTGCTTGGGAGAAGTGATTCTTTTACCGTCGCCGTCCTTGTCGAAGAGGCTGAAGGCCTCCTTGAACTCGGCGATCTGGTCGTCGGTGAGCTGGTCCGCCATGCCTGCCGGCTTAGCCGAGACTCTCCTTCGCTTCTCGCACCAAGCGCAAGACGGTGTTGGGGATATAGGCGAGACGACGCGACCGTCGGAGGGAGGGAGGCTGGCTGGGAGCGATCTGTGGCCTCGCGTCCGGGGAATTTCGCCGGCCTTTATACCCGCCCACCCGTTCCCCGACCGGCCCGTTCCGCCGTCCACGCCTCCCGTTAACGTCGCGCCCCGCGAATTCCCCAAACTACCCCCCTCCCTCCCTCTCTTGATCAATCAATCGGTCGTGTGTGCTGGTGATACGCGCGGCTGTACTTGCCTATGCCTTGTCTCGTTGGCACAGGCTGGACGCGTTGCGGTTCGCAACATGCGACGGGCAAAGCGGTCACCTACTGCGACGTGACATGCGGTCCACGACGGCGCGCGCGAATCCGTCGCTGGCTCGTGCGAGCCTCATATAGCATGTGGGTGCTGAACATGCCATGCACGTGTCAACATCGTCTTGATCTTAGGATGTTAGTATATGTAACATTTGAATCAGGATCCACTGCAATTAAAATAACAACTGCACGCTAAGCAGTTAGATACATTGATGGCCGTTGAATCTGAGCCAATGAACGGTTAGGTTTGAGCCAACACGCAAGCAAACAGTAAATGCTATCTTAGGGATGAAAATAGCTCGAAAATGGACGGAAACTACCTCTGTCATATTTGTTTTTATATATTTTTTTGAAATCAGAATCAAAAACAGAAATCCCGGATACGTAAACGAAACCGAATATTAGATACGGAGTGGATACGAATCAGAACGAAAACGGTCACAAATATTTATCGGTACATAAAAACCCCTTATACCATGCTTCCAAAATCAACAAAGACACATAACTAATTCTTTTATCCAAAAGAATATACTAAGTTCGTGTTAAATGTAATATGTCATTGTAAATTAAATTCTTTAGTTTTTATAGTTTTAAAAAACATAGAGTTATAAATATAAGGTTGTATCATATTAGAATCTTAATTTAAAATTTTATTTATTTAATCCTAAAATTAATAATTAACAAATGTAGGAGTAATTGACATGAGCTTTCCTTTTTTAAAAGAATAAGCTATTACAATGAAAAGAATTAATTTATTTAATATATTATTAAATTTTTAATATTAATAATAGTACTGAATATAGTATATGGTTTGGAACTAGCAAATATAACATACTACGAATAGCTACATATGGTATTTCTAAAATAAAAATATTTGACAAATAAGTTGGGCTAGATATATAGCCTAAAGTTGAAGTTGTATGGGCTAGTCTTTTGTTTTCTAAAACTATCCGGAATTACCGTATTCGTTTCTGTTCCAAAAAAAAATCCGAATTCATTTCTGATTCCAAACTATTTAAAAATTATCTGACAGGCACTATCTATTTTTTGAAAAATCGTTCGGATAGTGGGAACTACTACCATACTCTCTTAGTTCCGTAAGATCTAAAACCATGCAATTAAGATCTAATAGCGGCTATAGCAACCACTAAAATTATAGTTGTTATAGCCACTGCACTGGATCTGGATTCGTAATATTTTTATCTCTCGTTTCGTTTGAAGGCATATCCGTTCCTATTGTGCGATTTTTCTCCGCGTGTTCTGTTCTATTTAGTTTTGTGTAAGTTCTTGAGGTATCAACATAGAAGAAAAGAGCTTCAGCAAAATTGGCGGTGCTCTAGAGGTGTGTGACGTGCATGGCATCATTAGACCAGGCACCGAGCGTGCCGTGGAACAATAAAAATCAGAGCAATCAGGCCACACGGTCGCACGGCAACATGCGAGGACATTTCGGTCACACAGTGAATTGGTGTAACATCGAGGGGGCACTTCTGTGAATTCCGGGAACGTGCGGCCATGTGGTACAGTCAACCTGCCCATGACTTCCAAAAGAGGGACCGGCTCCGTGTCAGTTTTTCAGGAGGCCGGAGATTACCGTACTACCCCGGACGCGGTCTCGACGCGGAGTGATGATTTCTTTCTTTTTTCCAACTTTTGAAAAATTATTATTCAAAGCCGCAAATCCGGCCGGTGCCACGTCACCTGCATGGACCGTGAATAGTAGTTTTAATGGGCGCTGGCCAGTGTGCTCATCCGGCCCATTTCGACCTTGTCAGGAATAGAGTGTAACAAAGCCCAAGCTGATAAAGCAAGCCACAACCTTCCTCTTCTTCCTACTGGGATGTTCTGTAAATTAAGTTTGTAGCTTCAAGATTCGTGCACTTTGAGGCTCTGAGAAACAGGAGATCGCTCATGGCGGTCGGTCGCTTTGCTCCTTTCACCATTCTTTTGAGGAAAGCCTGGGAGAGGATTTGGATTGCTTGCTTCGGCATCATCAGCAGGGAGGATTGGGATCTGGTCAAGGCGAGATTATATATGCAGGCAGATCGCATACCTGCAATCAATCATGGCAGCCAGAGAAGCACGGTGAAAGCGTCCAAAGCGGCGACTGCGAGTAAAATGGGCAGCAATGCACGTAGTAGTAGCTTTCTTTGGCGAAGGCTAACATGGACCCAGCTCTTCCCTGTCTTTCTTCGTCGTTGCAAATGGGCCCAGATCTAGCTGGGGAGAGCCTCGGACTGGGCTGGACTGAACGTCTCTCTTTCGCTTTCGCTTCTTCTTTTCTTCCGTTTCTTTATGTCTTTTACTTTCTTTCTTTTTCTTTTTTTCGTTTGTTTAAAGCTCTACATAACTACATTGCACGACATGTGAGGATGATAGCGTGTCCTTTTCTCTCCAGGAGAAACCGGTTGCAAGCGAGTTCTACATGCAATCACATCATGTTGTGGGTACTGATCCCATGCTGAACAAAGTCCGATTGGTTTACTTTACCTTTCAGTAGTGAGTCACGGTAAAGTGTAGTTCCGGCACAATTTGGCTTACTTTACCTTCAGTACTCAGTAGTGAATTCCTAAACTTTGTTGGACAGTCTAACTATCTAACGCATTCTGATTTCGGGCAAGCTTGCAATTTCGTAGTGTCCCCTGAAGGGCTGAACTCAATATCTTGCTACCTAGAAGTTGCAGTGTCTACACTTCCCACATCTTTAAAGAAACGCCCGATCATAAACGCGACTCCACAAGTTCTGAATGTTCTTGTAATTAACAAATCAAAGTGTAAAATCTCAACTCCTCAGTAGCAGGTACACATTTCGCTACTTCACTATCTGAATATGAGGACTGTTTGAGCTCTGAAGTTTTCCTAAAGAGAAGGCTGAAGTTTAACTAGCCTAAAAAGCAACAGTAACAGCACTCAGGTACTTTAACCATTGTAGCTCAACTTGCTTGCCATGTTCATTCAGAAAAACCATTGTAGCGCAAATTATTTGCCATGTTCATTCAGAAAAACAATTGTAGCTCAACTTATCTGCCATGTTCATTCAGAAAGATTTGTCGAGGCAAGCAGTCAACACAGTAGTACGCTAGTACTTGGTTGGTCGCTTGCTGCACCATACGACGATACTAGCAGACCAGTACTAGTCGCAGCTGTTTTTTGGCGGCAATGGCACGGTAAATATTTGGTCCCTGAATAGGAGGACATCGTGCAAAGTTATCGCAAAAGCTCGTGGCAAGCACGGAGCAGAGTCTAGGCAAGGCAGGCCAGGCCGTAGGTACAGGATATTCAATCAGCTGGCCTAGGCCTGCCATGCCCCTAGCTACCAGTTGCAAACACTAAATTCCAAGCATCTCCCTTTTCTTCTCTTCAGAATCTGCATCTCTATTTTATATTTCAGTCACAAACAAAGAAGGGGGGTACTCCTAGAGCTATAAACGAATATGTATTTTCGGATTTCTTGGACTGTGCGAAGCTACCTAGCCATGCTCAAACATCCTTCGTCTGATGCTACTCCGCATTTATCCGTGTGAAATTGAGGATTACCGAGCGAAGAACTAAAGAGCATTCTTGCAAAAACGGAAAGGTGAATGAACATATATATTCCAATAATCTCCATTGAACTTTCAGAAATCCAGACAAAACTGTACTGTACCATTCATCGAATAGTACTATAGCATACTAACTTTCATGTAATATTCCTGATTACTCCAATTATTGGTGGAATTAGCCGACCCTGGCAGGTAGCTTAATCATTCGAGAGCCTGCTCACAGTTGCTGCATTGTGTAGTAGGAGTACTTGTAGCTTGCTTGCAGGGGGAGTCACCTCTTCGATCGGTAGGGACAGTAGTAACAGGCAGTTCCCACATTTTGTGAAGAGTTGCGTCACTTTATTGCTCATTTGCTCTCCACGTACAACGGCGTACTACGCCAAATGCGTCGCAAATCCTTTCTTTCAAGGCGGCCATGATGACCCGGATCATGGGCTTGTCAGTGGCTGACACCCATGGAGATGAAGCTCGCACGCGCGTTAGCTGTAGCGATTCAATTCCCTCATCGTGGGTGTACTCAGAAGACCAGCCTCTTCCTGCACATGGCGGCGCCGGCGACGTGGACGAACGGGTGCGGTGGTGGCGGTGCCGAGTGCGCGAGCAGCTCCGCCACGACGGCCCCGACCAGGTCGTGCAGGATGGCGCGCTCCAACGCCGCGCCGACACGGCCGGCCTCGTGCCGCTCCTCGTCGGCGCCCTGTCCCCACACCTCCCCCACGCTCTCCGCCATCGCGCGGCTCCGCCCGGATGCCGCCGCCTCGAGGCCCCACCGCCGCCGGTGCCGCCAGCTGATCTCCGACGGCGGCGGCGGTGGCATCCACCTCGGTATGGCCTCGATGGCCACCACCGGGTGGTGGTACATGGCGACGGCGTGCAGCTCGTTGCATGGTTTGATCTTGCAATAGTCGCCTACATAAATATGTTGACTTGTCGCTAATTATGTACTTTGGAAAGACTATTAACATGATAGTGTACTTTGCGAATGTGTATACGTGAGCTGTATCAGGATGGAGAGCTGCGCGTGTACGTACCCGAGAAAACAAGAGTGCGAGAGGGCTTCACGATCTTCGATCCGACGGCGGCGACACCGCAGTTGAGCTTACGATCTGCATCGAGATCCGTGCAGGGAGACGACCGCTTCCTGCATGGAAATCTCGGGGAGGTGATGGCGTCCAGCACCGAGTCGGGACTCGGGTAATGCTCCTCGGACCGCGGCTTCTGCTGTGTCGGCGACGGGGACGGCGACGGCGACGGATCGACGTCGCGGCCGTCCTTCCACTGGTTGTTTGATCCCTTGCCTGTGGCTTCTGGAGTCGGAACGTCGGACGCAGCGGCCGCACGCATCTCGGCGGCGCGGACGGCGGCGATGATCCGCCGCAGCGTCTTGAGGTCCTCGTCGCACTTCTCCAGCGCGCCGAGCAGCTTCCGCCGCTTCTCCGCCGCGGTCTCCGGGGGAGGCGGAGGGGGTCGTGTCGGGAGTGGCCGCGGCGTCGCGGCGGGAGAAGGCGGCGCGGACTCCTCCAGACCCATGAGGCGCGCCACGATGGCCGGCGGTGTCGGCCGGGGGCTGTCGCAGCTGGCCCGGCGGTGCTCCGGCGCGATCGTCGGGCTCCGCGGCGCGTCGCAGGAGCGCCGCCGCCGGACAGCAGTCGGCGCTGGATGCAGCTGCGGCGGCTGTCCCTGCGACGAAGGCGAAGACGCCTCCGCTAGCAGCTTCTTGAGGGGCGGTGGAGACGGCGGCGGAGTACAGACCACCGGCGCGGCGTTCTTGGCGGTGAGGCGCTTCCGGTGGTGGCTACGGTGGTATGGGGAGAGCAGACGGAGGAGGCCAGCCATGCACCCGACTCTCCGCCGCCGCGGGGCGCCAGATACGGACGATGACGAGGCCTGGCGATGGGCGGACTCCGGCGGCTGCATCGCACAAGCTCCCCGCCTCCTGACCGCCGCCGTCAACGTCCCAGCGAGAGGCAGCGAACCGCGCGTGGGAGGCATTATAATCCGCGCGTGGAGTGGCGCGCAATGACCGAATCACCCCCACTGCTCCCCCGCAGCATTGCGATAATGGGAAGGGTAGTTTCGGTATTAGCCAATGTTAGAAGAGACGGGACAAAAGCTGGGCGAAGTGGGGGAGGGGTGTATCCGAGTTAAACTGCACTCTGCTGCAGTGTGGCAGCTAGCTTAGCCGCTTTGCTAGCTCGCAGTGCAGGCAGCAGCTGAGCTGCGTTAACGTAGCACACCAGGCAGGCAATGCAGCTGGAGTAATAGTTAATTAAGGTGACATTAATTAAACAGGACAGGGAACAGGGGAGTGCTACTGCAGGCAGGCTTGAATGAAGGGCCTAGCTACTAGTGTGGAGATTAAGGAATAATGATCACAATCATGTGCGTCGATCCGCGGAGCACGGAACAACAACTTGACAGTGGTAGGAGTATATTTGTTGCAGGATTTTACACCGGTGATGTCTTGGAATGTAATGCATGGGTATGCCTGGGGCCCGGGCAGGCGAAGTACACGCAGGTCACTACACATTGGTTAATTAGTACTAAGTGCTACTAGATCGAGCCCCCAGCATGCAAGAAGATGATGAAGCGTATGCGGTTCTTTTTTCGTTGCTTTAGCTTCAAGTTTACACCTTCTCTGGAAGTGGTATATGGAGTATGTAGATATGGCTCGGTGCACATGAATAATACTTTGATGGAAGCCTCGGGCTGTAACAGGATTCCTATATATACGATTTCCCTCTAGCTTCCTTTCTGCTCCAGTAATCCATGTTAGACCGGTTATCCATGTTATACAATGATTTCTGCCCCTTTTGGGGATTACACACAGTGCTATTAACTAGTACGTACGCTCTAATCCCAGTACGTACTACTGATAAATGCTTTAGCTAGCTTTGATCATGTGTTGAGATGCTTTTGTGTGAGAGGAAAAGGCCAGGATTGCAGCAGCAAGTAGCTAGCACCGGCCGCATTTAACGAGGAGAGGAGACGGTGAGGAATGGATACGTACAGTGGGTAAAAGCAAAAGAGGCCGTGGCTGGGCATGCAGAAAAGAAAAGTCTCCATCACTCCGAGGTCGAACGAATCCTAGGCCTTGGACCGGCAGCACCGTACCTCCGGACCGGACGGAGTGAGAGGCCAGAGACAACCCGTTCACCGTGCCACCACAGCGTGCGCTTCACGGTAGCACTGGCCCGTGCCGAGCGGTACGCCGCATGGCATCGCGCATGTGCACGTACGGCGCAGCACAAGTACGCACTCGTAATCTCGTACTATACTTGTAGCCGGCACCTGTACGCGGTGGTCTCCGTGAGAATCTTACGCGAGTCGCGCGCATCTCCGGCCAGGGGTGGATGCGATCCTTTTCGGGGGAGTGTATGGACGGATGGGTGCGTGTGTGGTGACAGTAAGCGAGCTAGCTTGTGCACGTCTCGCGCGCGAGTCCGGCCGGAAAGTACGTAGTGCCGTGAGCTAGCGCCTGGGGGCGCGAGCGCGCGCGGTAGCCAGCGTCTCTGCAGTGCAGCGGGTGTCCGGTAGCGCTCGGTGGTAACGGCCCGGTTAGCGCAACAGACCTGTCGGGCGAGCTGCCGAACGATTCCTTCCCTCCCGAACGCTCTTTCTGGTCAGTAAAACTAGCAGTGCTAACCGTTGTATAATGGAATTTTTTTTATTTTTATATTTATTTAATAAAATATTTACAAAACTACATTTTCATTTCAAAAATTTACAAAAATATACTCTTGCCGTCCTCTAGAATGGCGGTATATCTGAAATCGCCCTCCCAGAGGACGATATGATGACGTGGCTCACGGCCGTTGGCCGGCGGCCCACGGCCGTCAGCCATTTTGCAGGTGGCCCTCCGGTCACACAAAAACCACCCTCTGAGAGGGCGGCAAGGGGGCCCCGGCCGGATTTTTACAGGCGGCCCCCTTGCCGCCCTCTCAGAGAGCGGTTTTTGTGTGGCCGGGGGGCCGCCCTCTCAGAGGGCGGTTTTTAGCCCGGGCACTATAAAACCCCCTCCCAGACTCTAAAAATGTCGTAAAATTCACTGAAATTACAGAAAAAAAAGAAGAGAGAGCTGAGAACGAGCCTGAACGAAAGCAGCGAAGCTCTGTCAGCTTGCTGATTTGTCTGCAGGTAAAATCTATTATCTCTTTGTAATTTCTATTTCTATGCATAAATTGATGTAGTATTATACTGGTTATGTATATAGTACTATATGAAAATAAGTTGTTACTCGTAGATCTGTAGGTCTTTAGTTAATGTGTTAGATGATTTAATTTTTGTAGAGATGTGAGAAAAATATTGGTATCTAGTTTAACTGTATTTTTTCATCAACAGAAATGTCAAATAAGGTGATATTTCAGTTATTTCACGGGCAAGGGAATGTTAGATATGGTCCAGAAGGGGTAGATCTGTCGGATTTTAGTTCAACGGCTAAGGGGATTGATAGACCAGCTGAGAGAAGTTTTGGGTCAGTGTACAACTAGCTGATGCGAGGGTTTTGATTGAACCCCGAGCTCAGCGCAATAACCTTGTATGTAGTAGTCAGTTGTGTAGCTGAATGTTTTTTTGGGAACTGATGCCGGTGGATTGCACTGCTACTTGGAGATGGTATGTGGAGAATGCATTTCAACGTGGTTGGCCACTGGGCATACTTGTGTCGATATATGAGAAAGAAAACACTGCTGGTGCAATGCCCGTGCAAGATGATGAGGGTCCAAGTACGGCGGGAGATAATAGCGAAACAATGGAAGAAAATGAAGAAGAGAATGAAGGAGGGAATGAAGAAGATAGACAGCCAATAGGTATGGCAGATGAGGGAGAACAAATCAATAGAATCGTCGAAGAAATGGATAGGGAAGATTCTGAAAACGAGCAAGCAGAGCAGGATGATTCGTCTGATGAGGACACCATGATGCCTGCAAAATGGAGCAACCAGGACTTCTCTAGGCTTTCTATCTCCGAGGGACATCATGTGTCATGGAAGTACAAGAAAAATAAGGTCATCCAAGGGGGCTAAATATACATATGTAGAGGATTTAAAGGAGGCAGTAAAACAATGGGCCGTGTCACTTCAAAGGGAGTTCTCAGTCGTGAAGTCAAGCAAATCGGTCTATGAAGTAAAGTGCATGAAGGATAGGTGTCCATGGCGGGTGCACGCATTCAAGGGTAAATGGAAAGATTATTGGCAAGTTTCAATCGTGACTGAGCATTCATGTTATTTACCCGGTGTTGAAAAATATCACAGAAACATGACATCTGCATTTGTTGCGACAGAGATGAACTCCCATATTATTAACAATATGGGGTACGAACCAAGGTCAATTGTTAGACATATTGAAGAGAAATTTAAATACACAATTAGATATGCTAAGGCTTGGAGGGCAAAACAGAAGGTTGTAGAGATGAGATTTGGCACATTTGAAACATCCTATGATAATTTGCCTCATCTGTTAGGCTGTATTCTTTAGAGTAATCCGGAGACGTGCTACGACCTAAAAGCCTTTCCATCAATTCACCATGGTAATAAAAGTGTGTTGCAACGAGTATTCTTTGCATTAGGTGCTTGCATTCAGGCATTTGTCCATTGTCGTCCCATCCTCTGCATCGATGGGACATTTCTGACCGGAAAGTACAGAGGGCAGATCTTAACAGCAATTGGAGTTGATGGAAACAACCAAGTTCTACCAGTTGTTTTTGCTTTTGTTGAGAGTGAGAACACTGATAGCTGGTATTGGTTTCTAGAAAGGGTTAAGTCTGCAGTTGTACGGATGAGACCAGACGTATGCCTTATACATGACCGTCACGCCGGCTTGCTGCGTGCAATTGAGGAATTGAGATATGGATGTGTTGAGAAGGGATACCCACCAAGGTGGTCTGATGTCCAAAGCAGATGGTGCATGCGTCATATGGGTGTTAATTTCTACAGACAATTTAAGAATAAGCACCTTATGGATCTTTTTAAGAGGCTTTGCGTCAGAATCAAGAGAAGAAATTTAATGAGATTTGGAGGAGGTTGGATGAGCTGACCTCTAAACTAACAGATGAGCAGTCCAGGAGGGCTACCATTGGAGGGGATGAGGCTCCACAAGCTCTTGAACCTCTAGCAGCGCGTGATGCGACAGTTCGGACTACGTCAGCACTCCCCTGTGCCCGTGCAGATCGATGTGCCGCACGATGTGCACCGGTTAGTACAACTGCGATCTTTGTTTACTACTATAACTATTTAATGTAGTCTAATGTACTCTCTGTAAATAGATATAATCGTAGGGGACTGGCAGCCGGTATTCGGTGGTATCCTCGACTGCAGAAGTACGTGGACGACTGGTTGTTGGCGACGGAGGAGGTGGTCGACGAGATACATGCACACAGTGAGGAGGCCTACCTAGCATACCTCACGTGGTACCAGGCCCGTACCCGCACACGCGTAACGTTCACCCCAGATGATCCACAGCCACACGTTGCCGCTACGACGGACACGTATCCTAGACACCGTGACCAGGACTACTTCCGCGCGGTACGTCACATTATCTTTGCACTTTGCTATTTCCTTTGTACGTGTCCACAGTTCTAACACATGTTCACGTCACATCTGAAATAGGCCGATGCAGCGCGACAGGTTCAGGCTGATGTAAACGCGGCGTTCGGACGATTGGACAGTGGGATTGTGCTGAATGCCGATGAGCAGAGGACGACCTTCGGCAGGATTCGTCAGGCGATGCTCACAGTGATTCGTGCGCTCACTTGTCGTGCGGTCGATGCAGTACCTCCCGTAGTTGTACAGCAGCAACAGCCACGGCCAGCAGGAACAGGAGTAGGAGCAGGAGCAGGAGTGCGACTGTAGGGTTCCAGTCAGCCATCTGGCCCCTCCAGAGGTAAATTGGACTAACCATCGGTTCATAACATGTTTCCTTCTATGACATGTACTGTTGTACATCAATATGTTTCCTCCACGCAGGCCGCACGCGGCAGCGGTTGGGCACCGGATCCTTTCGAGGGGAACGACTTGGAGGACTCGGGCGAGGAGATCCAGGAGATACTACCAGCCTCGCAGCTCGAAGGAGCTCCGCTACCACAGACACAGGACCCACCAGCTGCCACACCCGTGCAGACAACCCGTGCTGGCCGTGCCGTACCACCAGACCGGCTGATGTACTCCCAGGGGCAGGTGCGAGCGCAGGGTAGGAAGACAAAGAGAGTTAGAGATTACGGTCAGGGCCCGTAGTACGTTGCATCAGTGATAGTTTGTCTGTTGTATATCATGTTTTCTTAATTCTACATATACTTTATTTACGCTCGTCGATCGATTACGATCTATGTTTGTGACGAAACTGATCAAAAACATGAATTTTTCAGTTTCAATTTTACGGTGAAAGTACATTCTGAGCGGTGACAACCGAACACACGTTAATTGCATACGAACATAATGAAATTATCCATACAAAGAGTACAAACAGCACATCAAACGTTTCTACTTATCGTTATTACATGCTTTAGGAAATTTTAAACAGATAACCAAGTAGAGATGTAACTACTATGTGCAGCGTGGTTACTTCCTCTTCCTTGTCGCCACAGATATGCCTGTCCGGACCGTCCGGACAGGATGAGGATGGTCCGGACTATATAATGCACAACAACCCTTTGTACAGTGCAGTCCGTCCGAACAGGGTGACGATGGTCCAGACAATATACTATGAAGCAATTTATATAGTTCGGACCGTCCGTATATAGTGCGGAGCGTCCGGACAGTATTCTGGGGCCGCCTGCAAAGCAGCCAGTCCGGACCGTTCGTATAGAGTTCGGACCGTCCGGACAAGCTTTGCAGGCGGCCCCTCGGCCACCCAAAAACCGCCCTCTGAGAGGGCGGCAAGGGGGCCGGCTGCAAAATGGCCGGCCCGTGGGTCGGCCATTTGCAGCCAGCCCCCGGCCACACAAAAACCGCCCTCTGAGTGGGCGGCAAGGGGGCCGCCTGCACAATGGCCGGCCCGTGGGTCGGCCATTTTGCAGGTGGCCCCCCGGCCACACAAAAACTGCCCTCTGAGAGGGCGGCAAGGGGTCCACCTATAAAATCGCCGGCCCCCCGGCCGGATTTTTACAGGCGGCCCCCTTGCCGCCCTCTCAGAGGGCGGTTTTTGTGTGGCCGGGAGGGCCGCCCATAAAATGGCTGACGGCCGTGGGCCGCCGGCCAACGGCTGTCAGCCACGTCATCATATCGCCCTCTGGGAGGGCGATTTCAGATATACCGCCCTCCCAGAGGGCGGCAGGAGTATATTTTTGTAAATTTTTGAAATGAAAATGTAGTTTTGTAAATATTTTATTAAATAAAAATAAAAATAAAAAAATTCTTGTATAATGTATCAGTAGTGCTAATTATTAACTGCTTTGTAATGGGTGACTAATCAAATATTTCTCGTGCAAATTATAGTATAGTTGTGTAGTAGTGCTAGTATATATTTTATTGCAACCGACGTTAAGGCTGCGTTCATTTTCTTCTGTTTTTTATAGATTTTTGCTCCACATGTTCTAAAAGTACGATTTCTAAAAAAGATTTCTCCTACTATATTGATTAGACAACCAATTCTAAACTATTTATAAAATTTATTTTTTAAAATATTAATTTATCGTGTTAAAAAAAATAAATTCGTATGAATAATCTAAAGAAAAAGCTATCTCAAATACAATCTAAACTTTTTATCTTAGCCTATATGATTGAGAATAGGGTGGAGATGAAGGGATCAAACCACCTTTTTCTTAACTAACTGCCTGTTTTTTTACTTCTTTTTATTATCCTGGGGGAGACACTGGCTGTACGTTTTTAAGAATGGGATGGATGGATAACTCCCCTTTCAAGCAATAAGATAAATGTACAATTACAATGTTTTTATACGGCTGTGCTATGCATTTATGTCTTAGTATAATTTACGGCCTACTACATGTCCAACTATTCAGACTTAGTCTTTTCTCTAATTAATTAATGTTGAATTTTCTAGATATAGAAAACCAGAGCTTGGAATAACCTATAATGAACACAACCTAGAAAGGAAAAAAATGAATCGATACTAAGATCATGACAAGTAAAAAGAGATGCAATGAGAAGGATTCAAGGGCATCTCTCTGTCTATCTGTTTCAATGGTTTTTTATCCTTGTGTTTCATTCTCTATATTCATTGCATTGTTGTTGAGTGATTGGTCGATCGGCTACCTGATATTATAGTCGTACTAAATATGGAATGTCTCATAGATATACACAGGCAGAGTATAACATACCAATTTCTATATAGAAACAGACTCCATACATATGGATAGAGTCCACGATAGATAAGGAAAAAGTCCCCAATAAGGAAAAAACACGGAGTCCTACTCGGGCTCTAACAGGACTGCTTGGATTCGTATTCTAATATATCTCTATAGTTTTACTTGGACAAGTAGGCATACGAGGGTATAAATACAAGACCCCCTCATAGGGTGTCACACCCTGAGCTTTTCTCTTAATAGAGCCACACAAAAATACATTAAAGAAAATGCCCAAATGAATTATTTAATTAAGGTTAAGAAAATTAATTAATGGTAAAAATTCAAAATAACAATCCATCATAGAGTATTTTTCTTGTATTTTTCTTGCCAAAATACACTAACAGGATTTTTATTGAAATTTTAGAGCATTGGAAGTATTTTTAATAAATCAGAAAGCCTTATCGGAATTAAAAATCTCCTGGGAAATCTTTTTTTCCCTTTTTCTTTTTTCTTTTCCCTCCTAGGCCGCCGACCCACTCCCTCTCTCTCCGCCCGAGCGGCCCAGCCCCCGCACGCCTCCCCTCTCTCCCTCTCGCTACTGCGTGGGCCCTGCCCGTCAGTGTGCCCTGCGCCTCTCCCCCTTACTCCCTCCCGCTGACATGTGGGACCGGGGCCCCATATGTCAGCCCCGTCTTCAACCTCTGGCCAAATCGGCTGGAGGGGATCGAATCCCCACGCAGTCAGATTTCCACCTCACCCCGGCTGCGCGCGCCCTCGTTCTCGGTTCAAACGACGCGGACCAGGTCACCTAGCCATTCCCCCACGTCTCCCGCTCCTCATGCCCACGAACTCGAGGGGATTTTGCCCCACACCGCCACGACCGCCGTCCAGAATCTTGCCAAATTCGGCCGCCTCGGCCACGATCTCGAGCCTCCGCGCCTATTTAAACCTTCCTCGTGTTCTTCCGCTTCTTTTCCTTGAAACGCCCAAGCCCTCAGTGCCCTCTAGCCTCGCCGCGCCGTGATCCCGAAATACCACCGCCGTCCACCACCTTCAGTTGCTCGCCGCCACCGCCGAGCTCCCCTCTCGCCTCCATTCGCTTTGCTGCACGCCAGAGTACCTAGGCTGCTGTCCCCGGAGGCCCTTTCACCGCCGAAGCACCACTCCCGCCGTTGTCCCTCTCGGTGAGCATCGCCGCGGGCCTTTGGCAGTGAAATTCCGCCACCTCGCTCGATTTCTTCACCCCTAATTCCCTTCTACACGTGCTCCAGAGCCCCCTCGTCGACGTCTGCCCCTCCGTTGCCGTCGTTCGCCGCCGGAACGCTGTCGTTGTTGTCTTCCCGAACCTCATCGCCGCCTCTCGCTCTTGTTTGCTGCCGTTGGCCGCCTTCCCATCGTCACCGGCCCTTGGTGAGGACCCCATTCTACTCCCCATCTCCCTCGCCACTCGCCGCTACCCTCCCCCGTGGCTCAGTTGCGCCGGTGGGGGCCGAGCCCCGTTTGTCCCACGCCGTCCGATCTGCCTCGGCAGATCGGGGCCATCCGCATGGTGCCGTTGCGGGCACCCGCTCCGTTGCCACGTCAGTGCCACATTGGTGCCGCGTTGGCCCATCTGTTCGCCATGGTTGCCTAGTCGGTAGCCACGTGGCACCATTGCGCCTGGCCGCGGTGGACGCGGTCCACCGTACGCCGCTGTCCCATGGGTTGCTGACTCATGGACCTCGCCTATTGACGCTGGTTCCCGGGTCAGCTGAAGCCATAATCCTGGATTAATGCGCAATAATTCATTTAGGATTTATTTTTGTATAGTAAAAACACAAAGAACTTTTAAAAATTCATAACTAATTCATACGAGCTCTGATTAATTCTATTCAAATTTCATTAAATCCAAAAAAATGTCAAGAATCCAATAAAAATACATTCAGCTCATGTTTCAGTGCTCTCATGTACTGTTTTTATTTGTTTGTGCTTTGATTGTTAGAAGCCGATGTTTTCGACTCTCTCGTGTACTACGAAGTGGTCGCTAAGTTTGTAGAGCAAGAGCAAGACAAGTTACACCATATTCTTGAACATCTCATACCTAATTTATGCCAAATGCTTTGTTTTATTTAAATAAATTTGCATATTTTTATTATTTCATGTGGTTTGGGAAAATATAACCTATGTATACGGTTGAATACCTTAGGTTGATGACCCCTATTCATTTGTAACTTGGATGACAATATGATTGTGAAATATCCCTAGGATGCTTAGAATAACCTAGCTCACTCTGGGGGTTAATTATTCATTAGTCTTTATGGTTCGACTTTGGGTCAAAATAATGGAACTTTGGTCACGGAAAAATTACTTATATAAAATATGACTCTAATGGTGGGCTATGGGTGCATGGTTTTACTAGTCGCACCCATGACAATTAAGGACCAGTTTGCGCGAACTCCTTGAGTAGTTATTCGTACATACCACAAGCCAGCGTAGACAACGGCTGGGCTTGTAGCGTAGCTTCTTTCTCTCCTAGGCACTGTTGGTGAGAATGAGCGTGATAGAGTTGGGTTGGCTCGAGGTCGGGTTGATCGGCTTCCGGATCCATTATGGCGCAAGGGGGTAGCCTGGGCGATATGGTGTGTCCTGTTGGCAGGTATAACATCAGCGTGGTGTAGATGGTTAGGGAGGAGTTATATGAACAGCCCTATCATAGCTTCTCGCGTGGTGTCGTTGGTGACACGCCGGCACACGGGAACGTGTGTGGGGTTGTGTCTTGTGGGTACAGTTATACACCTTTGGCCAGAGTTAAAATCTATTCGAATAGCCGTGCCCGCAGTTATGGGTGTTTGGTCAAGACTCCTCGTGATTTGTCCCACTTTAATAACTTGGCTTAAAATATGCTATAGGGATAGGATGGCTAGGTGGGCCTAGTCAACGTGGTGTAGCGTTGATCAATGATGCATTAATACTGCTTAATTGAGTAACCTTTTTACTCGTTTGCGAACTACTCTTGGTTGCAACTACTTTACACAAATGAACCCAAACCCTATCTTTGTCTTTTGTGCATTGTGCATAATTGCGGGTGTGACTTGTTGAGTACTGTGGGTGGTTCTTAGTTTTGCTCCCTTTTCCCCTCTCAGAGATGGAGTTCTTCTTCGACGAGGATCGTCAAGAGGAGTAGGCTGGATCCGCCGTCAAGTTGCCTGTGCAGTGGAAGCCTCTGCACAACTTAGGCTGCGTTCGTTCCGGCTTATAGGCTTGGCTTCTTTGTCGTTCTCCGTGAGCACGCTTCCTGAACTGCTAAACGATGTGTTTTTTGCAAAACTTTCCTATATAAAGTTTCTCAAAAAATCATACTAATCCATTTTTCAAGTTTAAAATAATTAATACTTAATTAATCATACGCTAATGACTTATCTCGTTTTGCGTGCCACAAAAAAGCTTAAGCCAACAGCTGATTCGAACTCAGCCTTAGTTGATTATAGGTTTATTTACCCTTTTTCACTGCACTTATGTAAGAAAATTTTATTCTGTTTACAAGACATACTCTGTATGGCAACATGGTATTATGTATCCTATCTTTTCTGAACAGGGATTTGATACACAAGAATGTTTAGAATTCTGATTGTGAGTTTCTGTGCATTACATGGGGGGAGAGATAAGCTAAGATAAGCCAACACAACTCTAGGAAAAAGAACAGAAGTCACATACGCCCAATCTCATTGAGTTGATATTGGAGGAGCTCGACGACTACTAGTCGCCGACCACCATACATGAACCTTATGCCGACATACTGGCAGACTAGATTAGGGTTTCTCTCTCATACTTTATACTCATGGGATTGATATAGTGAAAAGCACCGGCCTCCCGGCCAAATAGAAATAGGGCCATTATCTCTAAGGGGTCTGAACCTGTACAAAAATTTCTGTCTCATTATATCTTCATATCAGTCTTACCCTACATCCTAAAATACACCGTATATACACGGATATTGTGGTCGGGTACCAATTTGTTGACAAATATATTATCCAAAATGCTAAAATCATCAATGATGTTATACTATGAGGCCATGCTTGATAGAGCTATATATACGCTCTGATTTGCACTCCTTAGCAAGTGCATCAATTCTGATTTGAAGTGTGGAAATTAGTGGCTAGCAATGTAGCATGTGGGCATACGGAGATGAGGGCAGTCAAGCAAACCGATACGGGAGTGATGGTTATAGGATGTAATTGGGTTGTTCCACTTACTCAATTGTATTTTTTTTTTGATGGGGGACTCAATTGTATTTAAATGGTCTAGAAGTGAGTCTGTGCAACAACCAACTTACATCCTTGACGATAAGAATAACTAATGGTCGTTTGAGATCTTCCAAACATTTCAGATCGATGACTACAACATATCAGTAGCAGAAAGAGTTAAAAAATAAGCTAATTTGGTTTGCATAAAGTTTTCATGAAGTAACTCGTGCGGTGTAAATCATACTTTGTCAATAAATAATACATACAAAGCATCCAATTTGCAAGAATACATTCGTGCTGCATTTGATGGGGCAAATAAACAAATAATAATAAGTTTGAATGGTCTCTGGCCCTCTGGACCTAATTCAGTCGGACATTATCGGACAATGTACGTGGTGGCTAGTTCTAAGACGATTCATATCTCACGTACGGCTGCCCCTGAAACTGCATGAAACGCCGACGATAGTTTCCTGCCAGAGTAGTGCACCAATAATTGCAGCGTAGAGCAGTAGAGCACTATTCGCTTTCGTGATTTTTAGAGTACTTACGGCGAGATTTTCGCTTAGGCGGGTGAGACGAACAATCCACGAACCTTTCGACGGAGAAGGCGCGCGCGGAACCAGCAACAAGTTTTCACCAGTTTGGCGCCACGCTGCACACTGCTAGCCTAGCCGCGCACGTACCGCCGCGTTCGTCGCGGCCCGGGGGAGCAGCAGCACACGCGCGAACAGGGAGAGGTGGCGAGTGGCGACCGATGGCGACAGTGAGCGCGCGGAGAGGGGCCCTGCCGACCGAGTACGTACGTTCATTCAGCACCGGCGCCACGGTGGGCCGGACCGAATCATGGTGAAAGAGATGGAGCAGTGTGTGGGAGGCGAGGACGGTTGCCCTGTGCACTCGAGACAGGCGGGCAGGGCGGCAGACGGAAGGCGTGAGGAGACAGGCATCATTGATGGGCGTGCCGCCAGCCAGCCAGCCAGCCACTGCGGCGACGCTAAAATTATCCGCTCCAATCGATTGGGCTGCGGCCTCTGCTGCAGCTGCACTCCTTGGTTACCACCCCACGTGGATGCCCCCCGCGCTCTTTTGGGTTTTTTTTTTTCTTTTCACCATGGGAGGGGGGCACTGCACAAGTGCACAATGCACCAACACTGAGCATCATGGAGGGGCCGTAGAATGCCAGAGACAAGAGATCTGACACTTCTTACCAGCAATGCCTCCCCTTTTCTGGTGCTTTTACCGTCGCCAACTGTTGCCCATCACCGGAGGTGCGCCATCGGCAGGCACGCCTTCTAGAATTCCCAGTTGACATGACAGGTGCGAGTGTCTCCGCCCATCGCGCAGTCGTGCGTGCACAAACTTGATTGCACTATTTTTATGCTCTTGCAACAACTGATGAAATGACGCAGCAAATCGTTCCAGCCGAGCAACACAGAATGACAGCGCGAACACTTCTGCTGCCTTCGAGCCTGACAACACTAGGTCGGAAAATCACACATTAGTAATGAGAACCTCTGTTTTTATTACATAAGAACAAACAACAGCATCGTTCAAAATAATTAAGAATCTATGGATCACAAGATCTAACTCTGGCACCTAACATTTCTGTGGATTTCCACGGTTCTAAGTGATATTTTCTACACATTTCATACCTTGAGCATCGAGAACAACAACGAAATGCTGATATGTAAAAACTCAGGATGCTATAGCCCCTCTGACGTAAACAAACCAGGAGGCCAGACATCATGATGGTACATCATGTACAACACCAACCAAAGTTCCTGCAAGTTATCGGAAAAACTCCTGAACCTGAAGTGCTTTTACAGGAAGCGAGGCCTCGACGTTGCTGGTTCCGCAGTGAGTTGTCAAGCTAACTTCGACTTCATGGGGCGACTATGCTATCGTTCAATGGGCTTATACAGGACGACGGTTACATATTTGGACTCAAACCTGTGGGTTAGACCAAGGGCCACCAGCGGATGGGCACCCCAGCCTTTCTCGATGAATAGGTGGTTGAGGACTATGTGCTGGGGCCGTGCACAACTTTCTTCCGAGTTCTGTGAGTTGAGAACACCCAGATGGAGCTGGGATGGAAGAGCAGGTGGCTCTTTTGAGAAATCCTTTTCCTCGGGTGCCAGGAAACTGTAGCTAGAATCTGGGGATGGGGGAGGCTCAAATTCTGCCACACTCTCAACGCTTTCAGGGACAAAATCCTGCATATAAGACAACACAATTAACAAAACAATGCATAATGTACAATTTTTACAAAGGGGCAAAACAGAACATGCCATGGAATAGTTAAACTCCTGGCTTAACGTGCCAGGGACAAATCATATAAAGGGTTCTATCTTGCTTTCTTTAAATGTCATAACAGTTCCTTACTAGTCATTCTGAATGCCTTATAATTACTACCTGCTGAAGTCATGTAAATTTAATTGTTTCAGAAGAACGACGACTAGTCTGAAATAGAAGTGGCTTATGAAATTATATGAAATTATTAGTGTTGCCTAAAAGTGCAGATATAGAACCAACAACAAAGTTGAGATGTTTATCAAGAGCTGTTATACATGAAACAGAAAAGAACTTCTATACATCTGGGCATTTGAGCAAGCTCTCCTATCAGTTTAAGCGCTCGACCAACAACCTACTAGCGCTTTGTCATTTATTTGATTGTTTCTAACCCAACCCATGGATTTAAAATGCATACCCTGGATTAAGCTAAATGAAACTTTGCTTGGAATGATCAGTTTCATCATCAAAACTAGCCTTTTTCTGTTGTCAGTGACAATAATTCAGATCTCCAGTGCAAAAGAACAATACTCACATGAACATCAAGAAGGTTAACAGCGTTGCCCATGATATCAGTTTCACAAGGAAGATCAGGAAGACATCTCCTTTCTCCATCTACAACAAATCTGTAGCGATAAACTCCCGACGGAAGTATCAACAGAAGTGAATGATCTTTCCCAGATTTCTGCATGGGTTTCCTGAAATGTATATATAAACACTATCAGAATCAAGTTGTTACATTCTGAAACTGCCCTTTTACCAAAAGGCATTTAAAGTTATTTTCTGTACCTTGATTTCCAGTTATCCCAGGATCCTTCAACAGATACATTCTTTCCTCCAAGCGTCCACACGATCAAGGCAGGAATTTCCTTTTGAGGGGGTCCATCGAATTCTTCTTCTTGCTCATTCATTAATATCCGGTTGAACACTGGAGTTACATCAGCCGCTCTTTGGAGTGGAGGCACAGGTGTCTGCGGTATCGTAGTAGTCAATATACTGACAAAGTTCTTAATCAATACATTAAAGCCTATTAATCATTCTGAACAAAAGACAACAACATTTATGTTGGACAACAGTATACCAGAGAGCTTTTGGAGTAACGAGATGAGTACAAACTAAACAAATGACTAACACAGCACCGCATAGCTATTGAACCAAATTGCATGCCCAGAAATATTACACTGTTGATAATTGTATTTGGTTATGGTGTGATTTGTACCAGTTACAATAAAAAAAATACAACAAATACTATCTAATGGATATGTTTAGTTTCCCTACAAATGGTCTGGATTATATGCAATCAATACATAAGCATTAAAGTATTGTCCAAGAATATAAAATACTACTCCTATGACAAGTATACTCATCCTACAAGCTACGATCTACAGCCATTGCATCCAAGATAATATGCAATACAGACCACACAAAATGGATGCCATAAGAATGAAAAATATAACTTGCCAAAGTCAGAACCGTCGCATAACGAGAGAAGGAATTGAACTATCATTTGCTCAACAACTAAACAGAGTAGTCCAATTTGCAGAAAAATAATTTCAAATAAATACGGAAGCATAAAAGAAGAATGTAAATCATAGATCCAGAATTTGCACATATATACATATCTTAAGAAAATGCAGTAAGAGAGACCACTGCCATTAGTATAGGACAAAACATGAACTGTCACTTGCCCAACAATTAGAAAAAAAAGCCCAATTAGCAGCAAGAACAATTGGAAAATATCAGAAGAACGTAATAAGAGATCCAGGGTTTTCTAATTCTTTCCTTAAGGAAATGAAGCAAAGGAGAGCACTGTAGTTAGCCTGTTATGTCATGTTGAATAGATAAAAAAGAAATAACTGACAGAACTATTTTCAAAGAAAAGAAAAAAAGATTCGCTGACTCAAGAAAGTATACATAAACAAGATTTTACGTATTTGGGGCAGTCGACCATAAATTAATCTGTTGATCTATAAATATGCTAATATTATGAAATCATCATAGTAATCAAAACAGCAACACAATATACAAAATCCAATGGAATACAAAACGGCGGCAGCACTAAAATGTTCAACACAAATAACTCCAACAACAATAAATAGCTCATTCTTTTTTGCTTTTATTGGTGACTATATATTGATATTGGTTTTATACTTGCTAAATAAATGCCAAAAATTTAGTTCAGGCGTTTTATCTACTGCAATAATAATGTTTCACATAATAAAGCATTCGTTTGTGTGTGGGGTGCTGCAGGATGTTGGACAGTTGCACTCATGACGGGAGGGAGCTACAAATGGAATTCTAAAAAAACTGAAGGTAAATGTAACATCAATTCAATATTCCTGCAGTATGCAGTATTATAAAAGTAATTGTACATAATATGTATCCAGGCTCCAACTGAATATATTATCATTGTATTGTAAAAAATAAAATCTACAGCATTGAATTTGTAAACAAACCTTAACATATGATTGTACTAAGCAAGATTATTTCATTTTGAAAGTAACCACCAATAGTTATATGAAAGTGCTGTAAATGAGAACTTCAATAATATTCATAAATCATAAGACAAGAGAGGTATCAGGTATGCAATATGCATAGAGGTCAAAAAGGAAAGCTTTAGAGAGAAAACTACTTGAGATGAACCCACTGAAACATCATTCTCATCACTAACTTCCGTCGTCAACATTACACCGTCTAAATTAACCATAAGACAAGGAACAAATAAGGATTCTAGAAATAATCATTCTGTTTGTAAGCATGACCAGAGTTTCAAATAAAACAGCAAAACCCATAATTTTTTCTTCAATTGCAAGACCAAGCAACCACAATTTGCGCATAGTGAAGCCTCCCTGTTGGGCTGCACAGTGTGACTGTTCTACTAACAAATCTAATCTCAAAAATTTACCACGGAGGAATAACCAATTAAAGTTTGCGAGCATGATTGTGCAGCGCGAATTGAAGATGATTCTTTGCTGCATTGTAGTCACAGACTGCCATATAAACTATTAGCAAGCAGGCACCTATTTATCCAAATCAAACAACCAAACATCTTGTGACGGTACATGCTTCTCCCTATTCTCGCATAGAGATCAAACAGTTGATCCATAGAAAGGGTAACATCAATTACAAGTGAATTCTGATAGCACCGAGCCACCTCCAGATCGCCACCAGTCCTCGCATTGGGCCCTAGCCAGACCAACCTAATCAGTCGAACCTCCACATCACCCCGACCCACATCCCCGGCAAACTACGCGTCCGAACAGAACCACTGGGCCAACCGAACGAGCCACCAAACGGAGGAGAGTGCATGGGATCTCGTGATCTGACCTGGGGTACGAACATCCGCGGCGAGAGGGAGCGGCCGGGGCTCCCGGGCGGCGATCCGGCACCTCCCCCGCCCCCGACGACGCCCACCGAGCACGCGAGCCGCACGTGGTTGCCCCCGCCGCCGTACGGAGGGAAGCCGCGCTCCGAGGACCGGACGGAGGAGTCCCCGCCCCCGTCCTCGACGTCGCCCTCCCCGGCCGCCGCGGAGGGGTCCTCCTCCCGCCCGCTCGTGTTTCCCATGCCTCTCCCCCGCCTCTTCCTCCTCCTCCTTGCCCCCGCCCCACCCCCAGCGGGCGGCGAAGAGGCGGCTAAATCACGGGGAAGTGCCACTCGTCGTCGCGCCCCCGCTGCTGTTGCGCGAGGAAGGGGTGGAAGAAGAAAGGTACGAAGAAGGGAAGGGAGGAAGAGAGGGAAGGGAAGGGTGCGGGGGCTCGTCTTGTACCTATAAAGGTTTGGGCTCCCAGCTCGCTCGTATTTACGCGCCCTGCCACTGCGCTTGCCCAAGGTGGAGGAAGCGTCGCGTTGCTCTGCCCTCGTGCACCCGGTGTCTGGTCACTGTCCCGTGGGGCCCACGTTTGTCGGGTAGGCCACTGGTGCACGACGCTCGAGCGCACTGATGATATACACGGGTGACGTGGAGTGGGGCCTGGTCACGGGTCGCACGTTGGAGAGGAGAGGGAAACCGAAACCGAAACCGGGTCCGGGTGGCGGCTTCCGCGATCCGGAACGCGTTAACGGTCAGCGACTGTAACTTACAGAACTTCTTCAGGCTCGCTGCGTTGCAGCGTCATCACTGTCGCCGGCCGTCTGATCTAGCGATATCTAGGACTGGATTGGATGGATTTTCAGGCAGCGCGAGCCTCTTTTTTTTCTGTCAACCTAGCGTGTGCTAGTGGCGATCCTTGAATCGTGAAAGAGATCTGTGTTTTAAGAAGCAGGGATAGCGTTGGTTTTGTCACTACAGAAACGACAAGCGCGTCAGCATCGCCTTTGTTCGCTTGGATATTGCTTATCAGAAATGGATCAAACATTTTTTTCTTTTAAATACACTGCTTTTTTACTTATGTAATTCAGATAAGTGAAAGAAAACCTTTGAGGCGATTGCTTGCTGAAACTGGTGGTTGTCCAATTCGAATATCAATTCCAGGCACGGAATTTCCCAATACTGTCGCCATTTCCTGCCTAATCATTTGGACTGCAGCAGGCTCTTTATCATTTTGAGTTCATTGCACAGGACTACCATTAATTTAACCGCTAGATAATTGCACATGATTATGCTCCTTAATATAAAAATGGAACTTCACATCAACGTGCGATCCATCTCTAGACCTCCTTAGTACCAAGCTACTAGATCCACATTTTTTTTGCGAGGATAGTAGATCCACATGTTGTTACTGAAAAACTAGAAAATTCACTCTTTTTTTTCTTTGCTCATTTCTGGACCCGTTTGAAATGCAAAACATAGAACTGTTTCATTCCTTAAAAAAAAACTCAGGGTTTAGTATAATATATGGTATGTGAATTGTGAACAAAGCTAGAGCAAAAGCATAAGGCCGTTAATAGAACAAATAAACCACTGGTAGTATGACATTAATTACTTTTTAGATTTGTAGTATTAGTTGATGTCTAATTTAGTATTAGGTTAGTATATTTTAGGAGGAAGGAAGTATAATTGTGTCAATCAATTAGATTAGAATACTAGATTTGTTTTTGTTGTAGATTTATTTTAGGATTAAGCATCAACGAGTCACCGAAGATAGGGAAAAAGCACAACAGTTAGGTTGCTATCGACGTACAAACCTAACAAACGTACTCATGTATAGTCGGTTTCGGTGCCCCATCCGTGTGAAAACCATGGCAATACGCCTAGATCACGTAGGAGCTACCGGAGAAAAAAAAGGGGATTAAACGTCGCGCTCGACCGAGGTTGCCGTCACTAGCTTTCTTTAATTAATTATGTTCAGTGTACGTGCATTTGATTGCATACTTGCGCACGCATCGCTTTCCTTCTCTTTCTCTCCGGGTGGACGAGATGCAGCCTATTTTAGATTAGCTTTGCTTGTCTGGTTGTCGAGAGGAGCAGGGATCAGGCAGGTTTCCGGTGACGACACAGTAGTTTGAGGCCAAGATGGTAAAATGCTAAACAACTAGACAAGCAAACTACTTAGAGTGTGTTCTTAAGTGCTTATTGGGTGGCTTAAATAAGTCGTACGTAAAACGAGAAACGTTATTAGCGCGTGATTAATTAAGTATTTACTATTAAAAAGTTGAAAAATGGATCTATTTGCTTTTTTAGAGCTACTTTCATATAGAAAATTTTTGCAAAAAACGCACCGTTGATCGTTTTGGGAAGCGTGCGCGCGAAAAACGAGGCAATAAGCCAACTCACTTAAGCAGTGCGAACAGGGCCTAAGCGTATGCTAATTGCTGCATCGCTATAGGGTTACGAACGTTTACTTACTCTGCTGAGTTTATAAGTAATCATGCCTTGAAATAGATAGATTATAACAACTCTATGAGCTAAAAACCAGTTTTTTTTTTCTGTGTGTGATGTTGGGAATTTTTATTATTTTTGAACCTTTTTATTTTTTTAATTTAAAATTAGACAATTCTGAAACTTTTTCCAAATCTTAATCTTTTGGTCACACCACCCTGTCTGGCATGATCAAACAACATGACACGCTATAAATTATAGGGTGACAGTGTTCTTCTACTACACCAGGTTAGCTTGCCATGCTGGGCAAACAACGTTCCACAGCGTAGCATTGTTTGTTCGCGTGGACAAAATGGTTTAGATTAAAATTTTTTTGAGAGGATTTATTTTTAAAAATAAATAATAAAAAAGGTTCAACAAATTAAAAAAATCAGTGTTTGGGGGGGGGGGGGGGGGGGGGCTTGTGTGGGTGAGAAAGATCGTGTACGCCGGTCCGTGTAGGACAGCAGCAGGCTTTTTCCCCGCAGGTTTTGTATAGTAGTAGGCCTTCAGCTTCTGTATCTCTCGATGTGTTAAAAACTTGACCAGATCTAGATGGGACCAATTTTGTGCAAAGCGGAAGGAATTAGAGAGACAAGATCGGGCTGAATTTTGCAGCATGTACGTGCTCCAACATTGGGCCAAATTACCATTGGGCTGGAAAAAAGGAGCCCGTCAGATTATTTCTTCCGATTTTCATCTAAAATTCAAAAAAACAGGTTGTTTCTCACCTTAACTTTTAAAGCTGGAAAATAGCGCCTTAAACCTTGTACATACTGTGGTTTTAGCTGGCCTGAACTCTTAGGTAGTAACTTTCTTACCAGCTCAAAAAAGGATTAAAAATCTTAGCATGTAACTTTTAAGTTAGCCCCCATTGCAAATATGTCCCACACTAAGCTAATCTAACCCTTGAGCGACAATTTTGCATACATATAGGGATTAACATATATGGGTCTGTTTGGAATTTTTTTGGGGGGTTGCGACTTATGAGTCGAGTACATGTGACTGATACAATGAAAAATAATTTTAGGGTAAACCTTTTACACTTCCAATTTTAGTGGTCCAGAAACTAAGACGAAGTGACAAAAACAACAAAAAAAACTCTGCACTTATTCTATAACTCAAAATACGATGAAAACAGGAAATATTGTCGCTGATTATTCATACGGTGCTTTTAAATATTATGATTTTTTTTAAAAAAATCTCTATATCAGTATTATCTAGACCACTTATTTTAAGCTATTTATTACGTTTAGGTATATGCCAATTAATTCATACCTATATACAAGTCTATTAGGGAGTGTTCGAAGGTAAGAGAAAAAGAAGAAGAACAAGATCACGTAAAACGAGATGAGTCATTAGTATATGATTAATTGAGTATTAGCTATTACAAACTTAGAAAATAGATTAATATAATTTTTAAAGTAATTTTTAGATAGAAAACTTAAAAAAATATACTGTTTAACCGTTCAGAAAACATACTTACGGAAACCGAGGGGATTTTTACCCCAACCCTTGCATTGGAACGGGGCTTAGTCTTCATCCACATTTCATCTATATAGAGCCCCGGAATACGAACTAGCAATCCCAGTACAGTACTTCACATCACTTGCTCGGCTAGTCAGCTGGGAGGTCGCGCATTGGTACAGTTCTAACTAGGCACATATACGAGTAGGCCCAGATCAGTACGTGGCCATGGAGTAGGGGGCCCTGCAGGAGGGGTTGGAGTCGACGTGTGTGCATGAGAGTATGGTCGAGACCATGACCACCTCCGCAGTTTGCAGCGTAATTAATGAAAAGCAGATAGCCATTGATGTACACGAACAGTCGAACACGTGAGATTTATCCATAGGCTACGCGTTTGATTAATTGTCCCAGATCGAGCTAGCTAGCCAACCTTCACAAGTGCATCAAGTACCGGGCAATCCTAACGTGTGGCGAATTAGCTCGTACGTTATGGCGTTGATCGATTCCAACCGGTCGGTCGTTCGTTGTCCACCGGTGCCATTTCTGACCGTATCATTGCCCTCGAGTAGCTAAACAAACCAATCGATATGGATTGTTACACCCTTGCATGCATGTTCCATCTGCTTTTTGTTAATTAAGTTCTATATGCTTCCATGCTTATGAATTTATGATGCTAATATGCTATCATGGAAGCGAGATCCATGCGTGAAGCCAAACAAGATGACGAAAAAGATCATCGAGTTAATCAGTTGAAACAGCACACACGTAATTAAAAATCTCTCCTATATATTAACAACATATTTGTAATCGTACACAGGAAGTACAAGATGATCGAAACCAAGAACGAGGCAGAAGCTAGCTTACATGCACAACAGAAAGCAGTATATATATGGTATAAATATACTCGTACGCATGGTGGTGTGGCATGTAGAAGGAACGGAACCCCGATCGATTCTAGGCTTCTAGCTACCAGTATTCTTGGCCGTATAGCAAGCTCCCATGGTCATACACGCTCTGGAACGGCATGGGCGCGGCGCCCACGACGCCGGCGGCGCCGCCACTGGCGACAGCGTAGTGATCGGTCGTCGTCGTCCGCCCTGCGCCGGCGTTCGCGGTCGCCATCGTGGGCGGCATGGAGCGGAGGTCGACGCTCGCTGCCGCCGCTGGGATTGACGCGCGTCCGAACGAGGAGTGGTGGTGGTGGTGCTGCTGCTGCTGGGCGAGGTCGTGGTCGGCGACGTTGGAGTCGCGGCCGGTGAGCTCCTGCACCACGGCGCGGAACTCCTCGGCGCTGGCGGTGAGCATCATGGGGCTGGAGATGTACACCACCTTGATCCCCTTCCCGCCTGATCCGCCTCCCCTGCTCCCCCTACCCCCGCCGCCGCCCTTCCCGCCGTGGCACGGCTTCGAGATGCCGCCGTTGTGGTGCCCGTGGTGCACGCTCTGCCTGTCCATCGATCTTGCCTTTATGAACGCACGCACACGATCAAACCAAACAAACGCGAATCAATCCACCTCTCTCAACGACGAAGTGGATATATCAACGCATCAAGGAACACCGGGTTAATTAAGCTTGAGATGATGAGGGAGTGGTGGGTCTTAGCTTTGGCCGTGCGCGTGCGGCTTATATAGGGCGCGCGCCGCCAAAGATTATTGTTTCTTGTACTCGGAACAGACCGGGTGATGATTTTTGTTTCCGGGATCACTGCTTCTGTGGCGACGGATTGGCCGGCCCGCAGGTTCCGGGAATCCGCGGGGAGTAGTAAAGTTTTTGGAGGCAATTGAGACATGTGGTTTTAATTTGGTGGTCTCTGGAGTTAGATGGTCATGCAGGCATCAGTACGGTCGCTGGGTGTGACGGTTTCTATCTAGCGTCTCGCCATCGTTGCTTGCTAGTTGCTACTAGTACCTTGTTGTTTAACAGGAGAAGCATAACTACAGTAGTACCTGGAAGGTTGGTGAGGAGATATCTATGGTGATCTATCGATGACCTGCACGGGAGATAGATCGATCGAGTAGTGAAGGTTCTGGGAAGAAAAGGGCGCTGGAGATTTTTGACGTACGTGTGCGTGAACGATATATCGATTAGTTGATTACTAGGACGTCATGTCGCCCTGGAGGCCTACACAAGAGTTGCCGGCGTTCCAGTCAACATACGGGTCCGCTCAGAAATATTTCGCGCCGGGACGTGGAGAGATGGTGATGCATGCCGTCTCTGCTACCGTGGACTCGACCGTGGCATGTAGCACAACGGCGAGAACGACGACGACGTCGATCTTTGCTGCGTGCGATAGCTTACGTGTCGTTTGTGGGGGTTCGGCCGGTGGACAGCGCTGGCAATGGAGATTCAGAGAAGCAAGAGATAGGGGTGAGGGATAATAGGGATATTTAACGGTTGAATTCGAATGAGATACTGACTTAACTATACCAATTTCTTTTATGGAATTGCTAACCATTATTTTGACAAAATTGAAGTCTAAATTTTGTAGATTTTGAGCCGTCGGATCTGTTTTACGATTCGTGCTTCAGTGAGCTTCTCCTATTATAAAAGTTAGCCGATATAGCGAAATGACGACTAACCTCCTCGATCTTGTCAGCCATATCATGGCCATGCCAGATGATGACATAAGAACACATGCTATATTAGAATCACCGTTCCATCGATCTCATCATCATGGCTGACGATCTAGGTCACCTAGATTACATTTGGCCTGCTACCCCATAGGCTCAACCAGAGCCACAATTTTAGGTCCTAGGCCTATAGAACCTAAAAGACTAGTCTGATGGGTGAGGACTGCCCCCACCTTATAAGTTGTACTCCTCCATCATCAATTATTGATGTGGGACTAAATCCAACAATCTTCCCTGTCGCACATCGGGCCCAACAATCTCCCCTATCACGTCATCCCATGTGACCCCGTAGACTTGTTCCAGGCCTAGCCCAACCACCTCTCCCGTCGCATCAGAGCCCATGTGACCCTAAAGACTTGTTAGCGGGCTCTCCCACTATGTGACCCATGGACATCGTTCTGGACTTTCAAACTTGGGCTCTGATACCACTTGTTATAAAAGTTAGCCGATAAAGTGGAATGATGACTAACCTCTCCGATCTTGTCAGCCATTGATCAACCATAGACATGTCAGATGATGATACATGAACATACGATATTTATTAACGAGGTTCAGCCGAAGCCTAATCCCCGAGGTCTGATTATAGGCGTTCCTCCCCAATTAACATAGCATACCTAGCCGCTACGAGTCCATAGCCTCGCCGCCATCCTCTTCCTGCGTAGTTGCGCTATATTATCATCACCATGGTTATATTGTGGCATCCCCCTCTCTATTTAAGGATTGCCGGGTTACAAAGTCCGACGCTAACTCTACCCCCTGCCACCTAATACAACTCCAAGTCCATCTGCAACCTACTAGGACTAGTATATTCGACATCTATTCTAACATTTCCTCCACCTCCGGCAACATTCTTCTCTTCTCCGACGCCGGTGGCACCCCAACTTCAACAGAGTACCTATGAACTAGGGTTTGGGATTAGGGTCAGGGTAGGGGAAAGATTGGGGTTTCCTTGGGTTTAGAGAGATGGGCGTGGGTGGCGATCAGACCGACAATGGGCAGCAAAATGGGTGGGAGGCGAGACAGTGGTGACACCGCTGAGGCCGCTAGGATGGAGGCTGGTGGTGGGCAGGGTAGGCGACGGGGGCAAGGGATACCGTGGGGTTAGGAGGCGGTGGCGTCTCCGGCGGCAGAGAAGCTGCTGGAGACAGGGAAGACGGAAAGATCTTGGAATTAATGTTTAGAAAGGTATTTGTCTGGATCTGCATATTTTTGTAGATCTGGTGGACCAACACAATGAGCAACAATATTGCATAAGCCTCTCGTATCTTATTGCCCAGTGATTTTGATCATCAGATCGATTAGAGGGTGATCTAAGCTAGTTGACTAGTATTTCTTTTTTTTGCGACAAAGCTAGTTGACTATTTGATCAATACACTACTTGTCATATCTGTTGTGCAACTTGTACAATTACAAAAACTCGATCTAGTGAATTTTGCTAAGAGAGCATTTTCCCCCACTCTTCACTACTCTTGTAGGGACGAGGGATTACTCCCTCTTGCCACAAAAAATGTTGTTTTTAGTACGTGCAATCAGCACATATTATTATTATTTTTATCATAATTATCGATGTTTTACACCGGCAATATGAATATGGGGCTACTTGGCGAATGGAAACTCGGTGGATTGCAAAGAAACACAGGGAGATTTTATATTGGTTCAGGCCCTCGATGTGAGGTAATACCCTACGTCAAGTTGTGATGGTATTCCTTTGAGGATTTGTGTCGATCAATGATCTTCTTGCCCTCAGGGGGCGACCTGCCTCCTCTTATATACCGGGGGACAAGGGTACAAGGTAGGAGTCCCAGCCAGACACGGCCAAGGGATTTTCTTCTTAGAGATACATCTTACCCGACTAGGACTGTATATTCTTTTTTTGTACAAAGCAAAGTTTGCCGGGTACTACTATATATCTAATTACAAGTCTCGGCCCATCCTCTGTCCGAGTGGCCCATATGCTCGTGATGAGGTACCCAGGGCCCATGGCCTCTACAGTAACCCCTGAGACCTTCATAGTTGAGTCACAGCTGATGCTGAGTACTCATCCTCCATGGTGAAGATTGCCCGAGTGCATTGCTCCCGGGTACTCTTTGTCCGAATGCTTCTTCTTCCCAAGTCCTGCTTCATGTCAGCTGGTAGCGAGGCTACGGAGGGCTTCATGTAGATGTTTGAATAGTGTGCGCTGAATAGGCGCACCTATTAGGTATAGTCCCCGACTTTGTGCTTAATTGTGAAGACAATTAAACATAAAGTCAAATATCTTTAACCTTGTAGTCTTTCCTGAGTAGTATATTACTGGTATATGAGACTCTTCGGTATCATGTCAACCGGAATATGATTTATAGTCTTACCGAGTAGCATGCCACTCGTATATGGGACTCTTAAGCTTCATGTCAGCTGGAAAGGAGGTTTATAGTCTTTCCCAAGTAGTGCACTACTCGAAAGTTAGACTCTTCAGCGTCATGTTGGCTGGAATAATGTTGCTCATGGTAACTGTTGGCCAAGCATGTAGGCCGAGTACCACTTTATGAAATTAAATCTATTGCGTGGTTAGGTGTACTCGAGAAAGATACCTGCATCCTTAATTTTAATGAAGACCAGCTTGTGATTCTTATAAGGATATATCCTTGATACCTGGTGGACAAAACAGATACCCAAACACATATGTTTAGTAATTAGGCCTTCATGAAGCATATCTGTGTAGAATCATTGTCATGATTAATATTTTGTGATGAACAATTGGCTTTGCAAATAATTTTACAATGAAATTTGGTTTAAAAATATATGTGGATGTTGGTGTAAGTGTGTGTGACTAATGTGGGTCAGGTTGTGATATCTGTGCCCAGAAACGGTTGTTTTGTCTATTTGTGTGCAGGTGACTTGAGGTCTAACCTTGGTCAATGGTGAGGACCGGGACTACGCTCAGGGAGGAGCGGAGGTCTAGCACGGTCGGGATGCCATGTGACAAGGTTGGACTAAAGTCAGTTTGTCTTGTAGTCAACATCAGTCAACGGTGGGATCGGGACAAAACTCAGGGAGGAGTCGAGATCCAGAACGATCAAGGATACCGGGTGACGAGGTTGGACACAAGGTGGCACATGGTGACTGGACACCGTTTGGGAGGTATTCGTAATGGGCTTCACAAGTCGTGTGTGCAAGCGCTCGAAAAATCACGGAGAAATTCGGAGAAAAGGAAATAGGAGAGAGACTGCTACAGTGCTCGAGTCATTGTCACAGTATCGGATCGGGCTGCTACAGTGTAAACCGAAGCTACAGGAGTCGGTCTGCTACAGGAATCGGGCTGCTACAGTATCGGGCTGCTGCAGTAATTCCTGCGCACGAGGGAGTCTGAGTTGGCTACGGAAAGGAGAATTTAATTTGGTAAATTGTAATTAGATTTGTTAATAGAAGGCTTGAGTCCAAGTGGGACTAGGAGTTCTACTCCTAATTTGTGTATGAGATTTTAGATATAAATAGATGAGGGGTTGAGACCCTGTTTGTATAACTATTGGGAAGAGAGTAAAGTTAGGGTTTAGTTTTGAGAGAGAGGAGTGCTTTGTATGCACTTTGTAAACACATCTTGATGCAATAAAGTTAATCTACTTTGAAGAGCATCTTCGGTGTGTATTCTTCTGAATTCCAACGGTTCATCTGACAAGAGCGCGGCGGCGAGGCGGCGGTTCTACGAGTGAACATACGGCGGTCAGACCGGCGCAACAGAGACGGTCTGACTGGTGCACTCCATCCAGATTTGAGGGTTTCTTTTATTCCACAAAAGATTTTTGTTTTTGGTGTTCCTACCATTCACCCCCCTCTGGTAGGCTTGGTTCTTGTGTTCGATTCTACAAGTGGTATCAGAGGCTTGTTTTCTCTTTTTTGATCTTCACCGATCTTGAGATTTAGCCATGGCTGACCGATTTTCAACCAAGCCGCATATTTTTGATGGAGTTGATTTTCAATTTTGGAAACAAAAGATGCAATCTTATATTATGTCCCAAGGCTTCGATATTTGGCAAAAAGTTTCAAAACCCTATGTTATTCCTGAAGAGATTACTACGGCTAATAAAATTGATTTTGAAAATAATTGTAAAGCTCGCAATTATATTTTAAATGGAGTTTCTCGTTCTGATTTTGATCGAATCTCTCATTTTGAAACTGCGCATGAGATGTGGAAGGCCTTATGTGATTTTCACCAAGGATCTTCTAACACCAAGGAACTGCGTAAAGATGTTTTAAAAAGGAGTATATGAAATTTGAGATGAAATCTGGAGAAGCTCTTGATGATTATTATGCTCGCTTTAACAAAATTTTGAGTGATCTTCGTTCTGTTGATGATGCTAATTATACTCAGTCTGAAATTTCTCGACATCTTTTGAATGGTCTTGACATATCTATATGGGAGATGAAAGTTACATCTATTCAGGAATCTGTAAACATGAATACTTTAACCTTGGAATCTTTGTATACCAAATTAAAGACACATGAGATGAATATTCTTTCACGAAAAATTGATTCAAAATCTTCTGCTTTAGTGTCTTATTCTAGTTATTCAGTCAATACTTCTTCATCACTTTTTTTAACTGCTTTTAATGCCATGTCCGATGACCAACTCGAGCAAATCTCGGAGGAGGACTTGGTTTTGTTAACTAATAGACTCTCTCGAACTTTGAATAATGTAAGAAGCAGGAAACGAGGAGGTCCAATCCGGTGCTTTGAATGTGGAGAGCCTAATCACATTCGCGTCAATTGCCCTAAGCTCGGAAAAGGAACAAAGGAAGATGAAGAGGATAAGAGCAAAAACGAGAAGAAGAACAAGATATTTAAAGGCAAGAGAAAATAAAAAAGTTACAAGAAGATGCTAAACAAAGTGTGTGCTGCCTTTGAACAAGCAAGTGACGTCGACTTTAGTAGTGAGGAAGAAGATGATGACAAAGGCAAAAACATCTCAGGAGTATGCCTCATGGCTCGTGGAGGATCAACATCTGGAGAGTCTGATTCTGATAATGAACACATTGAGGTAACATCTTTTCAAGATATTATTGTTTCTCTTGGATTTAAGATTCAATAATATAAAAAAAAGATAAAACAACATGACTTTATTGTTGAATCTCTTAATGCTGAAATTTCTAGATTGAAATCTCTAATTCCTGATGATGATAATTGTACATCTTGTGAAGTTTTATTTTCTGAAATTTCTTCTTTACGAGATGTTCATGCTAAGAATTGTTTGAGATTAGAATCTGAAATTGAGAAAACAAAAGTTTTTGAAACTTCTTTGGCTCTTGGTCTTGCTTTATATTCTCGTACTGCTAATGTGTTAGTTTTGACAAAAAATCTTTTAAATAAATATAAAGTTGCTTTTGGTGCAAGTTCTTTGTTCAATGTTTTATGTGCTAAAAGAATTAGACAACACAAGGAGGTTTCAAGTTCTAAAACTTGCTCAACATGTTTTTTGAATGAGATAAAAATGAAAAATGCTCTTGGTCATGTTGAGTATATGGAGAATATTGTGAAAACTCATGAGATAATTTCTTGTTCAAACTGTAAAAAACAAAAAGGAGTTTTAGTAGATTGTGAACAATGTGCTAACTTAACAAAAGAAGTTTCTTATTTGAAAAGTTCCTTAGAACGATTTTCTGATGGTAAAAAGAAACTTAACATGATTTTAGATCAATCAAAAGTAAGTACATATAATAGAGGGTTAGGTTTTGATCCACATGCTTATTTTACTAATCATCAACCTTCTATTTTGAGTGTCACAAACAATGGAAAAATTTTGACAAAACCAGAACAAAAAAAAAACTATTTTCAAATCTGCTGGAATTATGTCTTCTCTTTCTTCTCCAAACCAAGGTGTTTCTTCTGGAAAACCTTCAATTTCAAAATCATCTTCTCGTGTAAAATATACATGTACTTTTTGTGGAAAAGATGGACATTTGGTTGGCTATTGCTTTAGACTTGCAAGAAAACAGAAAAAAGACAGAGAACGTGAACTTGCAAGGTTGAGGTGGCAAAGGTCGAGCTTTTCTTCTAGTGGCCCGGTCAGACCACAAGCCCCAAGGAGGTCCAACCGGTGGCCATGGGCAGTTAGACCGCAGGCATATCAGCAATCAAACCGACGGCCGACAGTGGTTAGATCGACTTTTCAGCATTGGTCGGATCAGTTTTCAGTAAAGCCCCAAGGTAAGGTTTTAGGTAAGTCTGGTACTAATTCTATTTATGCATATACATGTGCTTTGCCTACTGGTTCTATTGGTCGTGTGTCTCAGTATTGGATTCCTAAATTTCTTATTTCTAATCCCAAAACAAAAGCCTCAATATCTTCTTATGCATAGGTCTTTTAGCGGCATACTCCCCATGTGCATTAAACGGTTGAGACATCGTTGCTTTTAAGGTAACATTGATCTACTTATGAATTGACAATATAATATCTACTACTTCATTAGCTTTTTCCTCGCTAGTTATGGAGATAGTAGTTTTTCATAATAATACAAGTGGATATATGTCAATTTATGAGAACCTTGGTGATATCGTTAGCAATTGGTTGTCTTTTTCAAAACATTTGATATCTTCTCGATTTACTTTGTTTTTATATCGAGAGGGTTTGGAGGTTGTTTTGAGGAGGAGTTTATGTTTTTCGATGCATTCATGTTTATTTTATTGCACTGCTCTCAATTTGAAAATAAAAAAGGAAAGTGGAGCTTTGTTTTATACCTCTAGTATATTCTTGTGCTTGCTAGCAATATAAGTGAGGTCTTTTGTTTGCTAGTTTAGCTTGTATGCATTCTAGTCTTTATATGAGCCTGTGCTATTACTTTTAAGGCATATGATGCATGACACTTAAATTCTTTTATTTGAATTAAATAAATATGCAATATTGAAACTAGTGCTAAGTTTGAATAATTTATGCTTATATTTGTTCTTTGTTGAATTTTCATTTCTCAAATGCTCAAAAATGTCTTTACTTTATGAGAGAAAAAATGGATATCGAATCCTTGGCAAGAGTATTCACCACAAGGACGTATCCGAAGAGAAGAAAAAAATGGATACCGAATCCTTGGCAAGAGTATTCACCACAAGGACGTATCCGAAGAGAGATAAAAAATGGGTACCGAATCCTTGGAAACAGTATTCACGACAAGAACGTACCCGAAATGAATTGAGAAAAAAAGGAGAGAAGAAAAAAATATATTCTCTTTTGAGCAAAATATTTGAGAAATGATGTGTTATTCAACTTGACTAGTATAAGGGTATTTTGTTCAATATATGTACTAGTAAATATATTACATTATAAATTGTTGAAATCATGAATTTTTAATGCTGATTTGATCTTGATTATAATATCATTGATTCATGTTTGGACTATAACTCATACTCGTTTGCTAGTTGATCAATTTATCTCCCTTGTGTTGCAACACTTATCCTTGAGTTGCTTTAGGTACATTTCAAAGCTCCTAGAAAAAAAAATTTCAGAAGAAGAAAAATTGATAAATATTTCACATTTCTTTGCATTTGTGCTTTTATGGTCTATATTCTCACTTTTGAAGTTCTTGATGAAATCATTGTTAAAGGGGGAGAAATATACAAAATGCATGCTTAAAGAAAGGGAGAGTTTTTTTTTAAAAAAGGGGACAATTTGAATGTTTGAAAGTTTTGACAAGTTGATCGATTCTTAAAAATAGTCGATTTTATACTTTTATTACAAATATAGCGGAGAAGTTCTTTCTTTTAAAAAGGGGAAGAGTTTTGACACTTCTTTTATTACAAATATAGCGGAGAAGTTCTTTCTTTTAAAAAGGGGAAGAGTTTTGACACTTCTTTTTTTTTTCAAAAACATCAATTTGTATTTTGAAGAGGTTGCCAATGTGTTCATCAAGGGGGAGATTCTAGAATCATTGTCATGATTAATATTTTGTGATGAACAATTGGCTTTGCAAATGATTTTACAATGAAATTTGGTTTAAAAATATATGTGGATGTTGGTGTAAGTGTGTGTGACTAATGTGGGTCAGGTTGTGATATCTGTGCCCAGAAACGGTTGTTTTGTCTATTTGTGTGTAGGTAACTTGAGGTCTAACCTTGGTCAATGGTGAGGACCGGGACTACGCTCAGGGAGGAGCGGAGGTCTAGCACGGTCGGGATGCCATGTGACAAGGTTGGATTAAAGTCAGTTTGTCTTGTAGTCAACATCAGTCAACGGTGGGATCGGGACAAAACTCAGGGAGGAGTCGAGATCCAGAACGATCAAGGATACCGGGTGACGAGGTTGGACACAAGGTGGCACATGGTGACTGGACACTGTGTGGGAGGTATTCGTAACGGGCTTCACAAGCCGTGTGTGCAAGCGCTCGAAAAATCACGGAGAAATTCGGAGAAAAGGAAATAGGAGAGAGACTGCTACAGTGCTCAGGTCATTGTCACAGTATCGGATCGGGCTGCTACAGTGTGAACTGGAGTAACAGGAGTCGGGCTGCTACAGTATCGGACTGCTGCAGTAATTCCTGCGCACGAGGGAGTCTGAGTTGGCTACGGAAAGGAGAATTTAATTTGGTAAATTGTAATTAGATTTGTTAATAGAAGGCTTGAGTCCAAGTGGGACTAGGAGTTCTACTCCTAATTTGTGTATGAGATTTTAGATATAAATAGATGAGGGGTTGAGACCCTGTTTGTATAACCATTGGGAAGAGAGTAAAGTTAGGGTTTAGTTTTGAGAGAGAGGAGTGCTTTGTATGCACTTTGTAAACACATCTTGATGCAATAAAGTTAATCTACTTTGAAGAGTATCTTCGGTGTGTATTCTTCTGAATTCCAACGGTTCATCTGACAAGAGCGCGGCGGCGAGGCAGCGGTTCTACCGGTGAACATACGGCGGTCAGACCGGCACAATAGAGACGGTCTGACCGGTGCACTCCATCCAGGTTTGAGGGTTTCTTTTATTCCGCAAAAGATTTTGGTTTTTGGTGTTCCTACCATTTACCCCCCTCTGGTAGGCTTGGTTCTTGTGTTCGATCCTACAATCTGTTTACCTCATCGGTTCCTGTTGGTAGCACCTGTACTGTGATTTTAACACAGCCAGCGAACGGCCCATATTGAGCGTGCTACTATAGAAACTCATATCTTGGTGGCCCAGTACCGACTGTGTAAGCCCAAGCACATGAGTCGGCACAGGCTCTATAAAGGCTAGGGGAGAGAGAAAAGATTTCTCTGTCTTCCCCAAGTGACCAATCGTTTCGTCTTCCCAGCTCCGCGCCGAAATTTCGCCTCCCGCTCCGCTAGGGTTCGCCATTGCTTGCTCCTCCCCATTGAAACTCGAGCGATTCTGCTTTTCTTTGTCCATTCCAAGCCTCCGACCACATTTCCCCCAAATTTCTTGTCCCCCTAACTATGCCGAAGGTTCCAGATTCCATTGGGGTGTCGGACGAAGGGTGGCCGACCTCGGATTGCAGCCAGTTGAAGCTAGAAAGGTTGGAGAGGTCGCTGCGGCTACAAAGCCGTGACATCATCCGCTGGCGCCCGGCTGAGGGTGAGTCAGTTCCAAATCCCCAAGCCGGCGAGACTGTTGTTTTTGCCTCTTTCTTTGACCGGGGTTTGTTTCTTCCCTCTTCCGAGTTCCTCTGCCGTCTTCTTGGCTTCTACAGATTGGAGTTGGTGAATCTGAATCCCAACTCGATCTTGCAAATCTCTATTTTCGTGACTCTTTGCGGGTGCTATTTGGGTGTAGAACCCCATTTCAATTTCTTTAGGCACTTATTCCACATCAAGCCCCAGCCTTCCAAGAACAGGGTCCAGGTGATTAGGGGGGCTGGCCTTCAATTGAGGAGTGAAATGAAGAAAATATATATCAATCTTCCTTTAAAATCCTCCTTGAAAGGTTGGCATAAGGAGTGGTTTTTCTGTTCTGATCTGGAACCCTCCCTGCCTCCATTCACTGGCTCACCACCGGCGGTTTCACCCAATTGGTCATCGGATCCAACTTTCGAAGAGATGGGCCAAGTACATCAAGTTCTGGCGAGGTTGGAGAAGTTTAAGAGAGCCGGCTTGACCAGCCCCTGGGTTGCCAAGCGTTTCCTGACCCGGCGCGTCCAGCCACTGAAGCTAAGGAGCGAATTCTGCTGGGATTACCAAGGGAAGAATGACCCTGATCGAGAAAGCCGAGAGGTGATTGACTAGCAAAAAGTGACCGAAACATTGTTCATTTATTTCTCCAATGGGGTGATCGAAACCAAGGATGCAGAGCACTCCATCGCGACTTATAGCCGAAACCAGCCTCGTCCCGAGGTAACCCTTGCTTCTCTTCTGTGATGACTGCCTGTTAGACATGCATCCATAATTGCTCAGCATCGTGCATTGTATATTGTTGAAAATCGTTTGCAGTGGTGCAAGGAATTTGATGATGACTCCCGTCCGCTGTTGGCCACGAAGTCCAAGAAGAGGCCGAGAAGTCCTTCTGCCGCCCAGCCCGACTCCAAGAGAGCGGGGAAGAAGCCCATTGTGGATGAGGGCAAGAAGAAGGTCGTCAGGCCAAGTACCGTAGCCGGAAGCCTCAAAATCAGAGACACCACCAGCGCAGTTGCTAGGCCTTCAAGCCCCGGACCGGGACCAGCGCAGTCGGGCTCAGTAACATCGAGCCCAAAAAACGCACCGCCATGTAAGAAGTCAAGCTCAGTGATGCCAAGCCTAGCGACATCGAGGCCAAGGATGGCGCCTTCGAGTTCGCAGTCACCCTAGCACGCCACTCCACAAGCGAGGCTGACTAGGATGGAAGTGCCGCCACCGACCACCGCGCCGTCAGGCCTGACAGCTAGCGGCCCTCCAGTGCCACCCTCCGGATCTCCTGGAAAAAAACTCAAGTTCTCTAGCACAGTCTTCCAACTGGAGGAGCGCCTTAAAGATGCACCGAGTGCCCTGAAGAGGTACTCGGATGAGCATGTTATTACCGGCGTGGCCCAGACCCTAGCAATGACCAAGTCCATCTATCCAAGGGCAGATGTTGAAGCCATCGGGGAGGGGTTTGACGAGGAGACGACTCCTGAGGAGGCACTGGAGCTGATAGCCAAGGCGAGGCCGACTGTAGAGATTATCACCCGGGACCTGTAAAAGCGGTATATCATGCAGTCGGTGTGTATATAAGTTTTTGTAAGAACATGTGTAAGTATATGTGCAATGCCGCCAAGTTTTAAACTATTACTTAGTTGTCATTAGCTTTACTCGACCATATAGCCTACACCGAGTTGATCTATAAGAACTTAATAAAAACGTTCACCGCAGAAAGCTGTACTCGGGCAGACACGGAAAAGTCGTAGTAAAACTTCATAACTTAAGTAAAACAGGTTCGTATATTATTGACAAAGCACATATAATACATGCAGCCCCCGACTCACTATTAGATTGGAACAAGTGGTGTAGTGAGTCAGAGAGGAACTGCACATATGGGAAAGTATAAAACTCAGGTATAGAAAGGACGTAGCTGTTCTATATTCCATGAGTTGCTGATGAGGGCACCTTCTTCGGTCTTTAGTCGGTAGGCGCCTGGCCGAGTAACCCCCGCTATAATGAACGGCCCTTCTCAGATTGGGGATAGTTTATGCCTATCTTTGGTGGTTTGTATTTTTCTCAAGACGAGATCTCCAACCAAAAAGGCGCGGCCACGGACATTGCGATTGTGATAACGACGCAGGCCTTGAAGGTACCTTGCCGACTGGATTGTTGCAATATCCCTCGCTTCTTCCAACTGATCTAGTTCGACCAATCGGGTGTTGTTTGAGATGTCTTCTGAGTAAGCCCGAACACGCGTAGGGCCGAACTCTAACTCGGTTGGTAGCACAGCCTCAGCACCATAGACCAGAAAGAAAGGGGATTGCCCTGTAGCCCGACTAACTGTGGTTCTGAGAGACCAGAGAACAGATGGGAATTCTTGTACCCACCAGCCCGCATATTGTTGTAGTCGGTCGAATATCCTGGCCTTGATACCTTGTAAGACCATACCATTGGCTCATTCAACCTGCCCGTTGCTCCGTGGGTGTGCCACAGACACATAGCAAATCTTGATACCATTGTCGGTGATGATGCGGTTCGGGACCCCGAATCGGTATAATATACTCATGATGAAGTCCTTTGCTCATGCCGCTGTTATGGTTGCAACGGGTTTGGCCTCAATCCATTTGGTGAATTTATCCACTGCGACGAACAAGTGTGTCAACCCTCTTGGCGCTTTCTTGAAGGGCCCGACCATGTCAAGCCCTCATATTGCGAAAGGCCAAGAGATTGGGATTGTTTGGAGTTCTTGGGCTGGGAGATTGGTTTGTCTTGCGTAGAACTGGCAACCCTCGCATATGCGAACAATGTCTTTGTTATCTATTACTGCTATTGGCCAGTAAAATCCCTGCCGGTAAGCCTTTCCGACTAACGTTCTGGATGCGGCATGGTTGCCACATACGCTCGAGTGGATCGAGTGCAGAATCTACTTGCCCTCCTCGATGGTGACACAGCGCATGAGGACCCCAGATGCACTTCTTCGGTACAGGTCTTCTCCGATGACTAAGAAACTCTTGCTTCGATGTTTGATTCGTTCGGCTTTATTGCGATCTTCTGGGAGTTCATCATCCTGGAGGAATTTGAGAACAGGAGTCCGCCAATCTTGACATATGTGCAACACCTCGTTTGTAGCCGGGGTAGGTTCGCCTTCCGACTGCTCTGGCACTGGTTTCTTCTTGATTGATGGCTCCATAAGTTGCTCAACAAAGATCCCTGTCGGGACTGCTTCTCGCTTGGATCCCATATTTGCCAATTCGTCTGCAGCGTCATTGTATTGTCGTAGGACATGTGTTATCTCCAGCCCGTCGAACTTATTTTCCAGCTTGCGGATCTCCTGACAGTATGCCGCCATGGTATCGTCGAGACATATCCAGTCCTTTATGACTTGGTTCACCACGAGTTGAGAATCCCCGCGCACAACCAGTCGACGTATGCCGAGTGATATAGCAATGCGGAGCCCGTGGATAAGTGCCTCGTACTCGGTGACGTTGTGGGAAGCCGGGAAGTGGATTTGTAAAACGTACTTGAGTTTTTCGCCAGTGGGGGACATCAGTACAACGCCAGCCCCGGCGCCGCTGATTCGTAGAGAATCGTCGAAGTACATTGTCTAGTACTCTAGCTTCGCTGTTGATGTAGGCATTTGAACTTCCGTCCACTCGGCCATGAAGTCGGCTAGAGCTTGTGATTTGATTACTGTCCGTGGTTGAAAGGTGATGTCGAACGCCATCAACTCGAGCGCCCATTTAGCGATTTGGCCGGTGGCCTCGCGGTTATGCAGGACGTCCCTGAGTGGAAACGATGTGACCACCGTGACCTGATGTGCTTGGAAATAGTGCATCAGCTTCCGGACAGTGATGAGTAGGCCATAGAGCAGCTTCTGGACCTGCGGGTATCTCGTCTTCGAGTCGGCAAGGACCTCGCTGACAAAGTAGACTGGCTGTTGGACTTTCTGGATGTAACCCTGTTCGGATCGTTTGACCACCAGTACCGTGCTGACTACCTGAGTAGTTGCCGCCAGATATAGCATTAGCGGTTCTTGGGGCATGAGTGACGCCAACATGGGGGGTGATGTGAGAAATTGCTTGAAGTCTTCGAAGGCTTGCTGGGCTTCGGGAGTCCACTAGAAATTGTCTGCTTTCTTCAATAGCTTAAAAAAGGGCATGCCTCGTTGGCCCAGTCGAGAAATAAACCGGCTGAGTGCCGCCATGCAGCCTATCAGCTTCTGAATGTCCTTCTGGTTAGTCGAGGGAGCCATATTCATAATTGCATTGACTTTCTCCGAGTTGGCCTCGATGCCGCGATGCGAGACGATGAAGCTGAGCAACTTGCTGGATGGCACACCGAAGGCGTACTTTTTCGGGTTCAACTTCATCTTGAATCTTCGAAGATTTTGGAAGGTTTCTTCCAGGTCAGCGATGAGGTCTTCTTTGGACTTGGTCTTGATCAGCACGTCGTCAACGTAGGCCTCCATGTTGCCCCCGATTTGAGTGTGTAGACACCGCTGAATTGCCCGTTGATACGTTGCTCCAGCGTTTTTCAAACCGAACAGCATAGTGATATAACAGTACGCTCCAAACGGCGTGATGAAAGACGTTTTTAAGCAGTCCTCCTCCTTCAGGTTGATTTGATGGTATCATGAGTAGCAGTCGAGAAAGCTGAGAAGTTCACACCTCGCAGTTGAATCCACCACCTGGTCTATTCTTGGTAAACCAAATGGGTCCTTGGGGCACGCCTTGTTGAGATCGGTGTAGTTGACGCACATGCGCCATTTACCTTTTTCTTTCGGACCAGAACTGGGTTTGCCAGCTAATTCGGGTGATAGACCTCTTTGATGAACCTAGCTGCGAGAAGTTTGGTTATCTCCTCCCGAATGGCATCTTTACGGTCTTGAGCAAAGCGCCGCAGCCGTTGCTTGACTGGCTTGGCGTCGTGTCTTTACGTTGAGGGCTGCTCGATCACCTCCCTTGGTACGTCCGGCATGTCGGATGGTTTCCACCCGAAGATGTCTTTGTTAGCTTGGAGGAAGGTGACGAGCGCGTCTTCCTATTTGGGGTCGTGTCCGGTCCCGACTAAAGAAGTCTTGGATGGATCGGAAGGGTCCAGGGGGATCTTCTTCGTGTCCGAGTCTACTGAAATTCCCGACTTCGCTGATTTTTTCGCTGGAACTGGGCCTTCCTCGACTTCTGTTGTGATGGCTGGCCGAATGCTGTTGCACCCGACTGCCGCCTCTTGTGACTGAGCCAATTCGCAACTTTCCTTGTCGCAGGTGAAGGCTTGCTTGACGTCGCTACGGAGGGAGAGGACTCCTGCTGGCCCTGGCATCTTGAGCACCATGTATGTATAGTGCGGTATCGCCATGAACTTGGCGAGCGCCGGTCGTCCGAGTATCACGTGGTACGCGGTCTCGAAGTCGGCGACCTCGAAGAAGATGTTCTCCATGCGAAAGTTATCCCGCGTGCCGAAGGTGACTAGCAAGGTGATCTGCCCAAGTGGTGTTGAAGACAGGCCGGGAATTATCCCGTGGAAGGACGCCGTACTCGGCCGCAGATCTGAACAAGGAATCTTCATCTCATCCAAGGTCTTGGCGAAGAGGATATTGAGTGCGCTGCCTCTGTCTATGAGAACCTTATTCAACTTGATGTTCTTGACGACCGGGTCCAGGACGAGTGGATAGCATCTCGGGTGCGAAACCCGATCTGGATGATCGGCGCGGGTGAATGTGATGGACATCTCTGACCAGCGCAAATATTGGGGAGCGTCTGCTGTAGAGATTGTGTTGACGTCGTGTGCTGTTAGCTTCTGCTTCTGCTTAGACTCATACGCAGACGGCCCTCCAAATATGTGGTTGAGCTCGGCTTGGGGATCTTGAAAATCGTCAGCCAGGTCCTGATCTGGCTTGTCTTTGCTCTTGTCGGTGCCAGATGATAAATCCTGCTCGGAAGCAAACTTCTTGAGCATGAAGCAGTCTTTGGCCGCGTGTTTGCCTTTGGGGTGGAAGGGGCATGGCCCGTTTATGACCTTCTGGTAGTCGTTGTTCGGTTAGGGCCGCGACCGAGTTCGCTCCATATTGGCCACCTCGTTGTCTGACTTCCGCTTGCGGTTGCCGGATTTGTTTTGTGATGGCTCGTTGTCGGCTTTCGCCTTCTAGTCCTTTTGCCGGGATTCCTTCTTCTCGTCGAGGGCCTCAGCAACCGCTTCAGCCGTGTCAGCGTATTTGTTCGCCATGTCAAAGAGAGCTCGGACGGAGGATGGTGGCTTCCGAGTGACGCCTTCTAGTCCTTTACTCCCTTGCGGAAGGCGGCGATGACGGCCTCATCCTTGATCATTGGGATTTTGTTGCGCTTCTCAGAGAACCTCTTGATAAAGTCGCGTAGAGACTCGTTCTTCTTCTAGTGCAGTTGATATAGATCATACTCGGAAGACGGCCTCTCGTAGGTCCCTTGAAAGTTAACGATGAACCGCTCCCTGAGTTCTCCCCAGGAACCGATCAACCACCTTGGGAGCCCTGTTAGCCATGTCTTCGCCTTGTCGGCTAGTGCGACTGGGAGGTAATTAGCCATGGCTTTGTGGTCACCACCAGCAGCTCGAATTGCCAGGGTGTATATGGTGAGCCAGGACTCGGGGTTGGTTTTGCCGTCGTATTTCTCGATCCCCGTAGGCTTGAAGCCCGACGGCCAGTCAACGTCCTGGAGCTCGTGGGTGAAAGCTAGAACGCCTTCGTCTTCATGAGGGCTCAGGCTCCGACCGCGGTGGTTAAACCGCTCGTGGTGAAGACCGAAACACTCGTTCTCGTCCTCCAGTCGGCGACGCTCGTCCTCTTCACGTTGACGGCGCCGGGCGTTGATGTCATATCGGAGGTCGCGTTGTAGATGAACTCGGAGGTCTTGGTTGATCCGGCAATCGTACTGGTGACGCCGCCGATTGTTATTGTTGGTGTCGCCGAGTGATGTTTGGCGCGACTCTTCGTGTGGCCGACTCGAGCCAGCCGCTCACCGTCGAGCTGATGTAGACGAGCCTGCATCCAGAGAACCCGACCGATTGGTCAGTACAAGTGTGTTGCCCGACTGCTGTTGGTGCTGATAGGCAGCAGCTGTAATCATCGCCTTGATCTTGGCGATAGTCGGGGTGGCTTGGTGATTAGGCCCAAGCTAGAGCGTGTCCATCAGGGTTGCAACGGCCACGACGTTCTGTTGTGGCGTGATGAAGACGTCGTGGTCGCCGACTTTGGTCTGGAGAATTTGTTGCTGGGCGATTCGCCTAGCATTGTGTAGCCCGTCGTTGCGAGCCTCGCGGTCAGCTTCCTCCTGTTGTCGTAGTCGGCGCGCCTCCTCCTGCTGCTCCTTTTGTAGTCGGCGCACCTTCGGTGGTGGTGTTGAAGCCATAAAGATCTCACGGGCAGGAGAAAACTCGCCAGACTGGAATCTGAACTAGTGTTCGAACCGTTGTCCGACTTGAAGTCGGAGTCCGAGTAGTTCATCAGAGTAAGAACGACTCTGACTTTCCTAGATCCAATCTAAAATGGCGCTTGGCCGTGTCCAAACTGAATCGCAGGAGATCGGGTCTGCCGCGTAAGATGTAGATCTGCGGCGTCGTCGAATCTGCGTGGGAGATTGACGATCTCTCCCCTTCCTAGCCCAACCCAGGCTGGCTCAAGGCCTAGCGCGAGTCGACGCCGAAGGAGAGAGTTGTCCCAAAGCTTGGCGAAGTTGAAGATTGCTGCATTAGATTGATGATAGCTAGCGCAGCGTCTTGTGAGCCAACTGGCGCGGAGTCGGCTGGTTCCTCGGTCGGTTGGATTGGATCTGCGTCAGCCAAGGTAAGATTGCCGATCTGGTCGGCGATGAAGTCGAGGCTTCCGAAGGTTATTGTGTCTCCAGGGGAGAATTTGTCGCCGTCGACTCCTGATGTAGGATCCATCGAGATTGTTGGTGTAGATCTCGCTGAAGCCCCTACCTGGCACGCCAACTGTCGATGTTTTACACTGGCAATATGAATATGGGGCTACTCGACGGATGAAAACTCGGTGGATTGCAAAGGAACACAAGGAGATTTTATACTGGTTCAGACCCCCAATGTGAGGTAATACCCTATGTCTAGTTGTGGTGGTATTCCTTTGAGAATTTATGTCGATCAATGATCTTCTTGCTCTCAGGGGGCGCCCTGCCTCCCCTTATATACCGGGGGACAGGGGTACAAGGTAGGAGTCCCAGCCAGACACGGCCAAGGGATTTCCTTCTTAGAGATACATCTTACCCGACTAGGACTGTATATTCCTTTTTTTACAAGACAAAGTCTGCCGGGTACTACTATATCTCTAATTACAAGTCTCGGCCCATCCTCTGTCCGAGTGGCCCATATGCTCGTGATGAGGTACCCGGGGCCCATGTCCTCCACAATAATTGTCATATAGAATGCAAAATTTTAGGCATAGGTAAAATGATGAGGCAAAGTGTTTATCCTAATGTTTTTGTTTTCTGTGTAAGATTTTGTATGTCTCTTTTGGTTTTCTCCTAAAGCCGGGTAATGAATTGCCTCTCCTATGAAAAAGTGTTTATCCTGACGAATGCTTTTATAACTTTATTCTGTAAATTTTTTATTTACGCAAAATAATTTGACTTTTAAAAGTAAAGAAAACGACTTTATTTATAATTGAAGGGTGTATTAATTAATGCACAGTGATGACAAGTGCATGATGTACCAATAGAAACCATATATATTCTAGAGATAATATGGAAACTATCCTATCCCACATAACATCTAAATCCTCTAGCATAGTCAGAGAGCGTATGACTTGGAGGAGGATAAGCAGATAGGAGGCAGATTGGCCAGTGGGGAAGAGGGGGATGCCAAGGCCCTAGCATCGGTGGTGCGACAAAGGACCGGCGGTGCCAGATTGAGGACGGTTGGATCTGGTGTGGAGGTAATGTTGCTTCCTGCTGCTAGACGCAATGATGGATGCCGACGACACACAAACAGACACTATTGGCGAAATGGTTGGTTGACCCCTGGTGAAACTTCGCTCCTCTTAGGGGCGACGACTTCAAAAGCATGAGTGGTGATATATCTAGGTTGCCCGTTCTTATACCATGAAAGCATTTACAAGAGAGATGTATTGCATAATTGTGGATTGTTGTATTGAGTCTCAGAGGCTGATATATAAAGACTATATGACTTGAATCTTAATGAATCACAAAGAGATAAGATGGAAACTATCGACGTCACAGGTATAGGGGTCCCCGATACCGCCCAACCGGTCCAAGAAGCAAGGTGTGGCCCATCGTAGGGGGCCCATTAAGGCCATGCGCAACCAAGGAAACTGTGAGGGAAGATTTTGGCCGAAGCTCTTTGAGGCGAGCACGGGTTCAACGTGCCCGACCCGAGGCCATTCACGCAGGCTGCTCGGGAGCCGACGTGTGGCAGGATGCCCGGATCGAAGCCACCCTCGAGGGGTGCTCTGAGGTTGACACATGGAGTGCCCTCAAGAGGACGCAAGGGAGGACTCGAAGGTCAGGGACGGAGGGCAGGCGGGGCCCATGCTCTGGCACCGGGGAGAGAAGCCCCTTATTCCGTATTAATGAGGCATGCTCACGGCCGGTCAAGGGTAGTAATGTGGCGATTTGGTGGATCCCATCTCCCCCTGTCTGACCCATTCCAATAGAGGGAGGCACAGTCGTGTCAGTGGATGTCCTGATGACATGCAGCATGGCATGACAAGGTGGAATGACCGGTGACAGGCGGCATGTCAGCAAGCAACAACCACGAGGGGTTAGGTGCGTAGGGTAGTATATAAGCCAGAGCGGATGTACTGAGAAGGGGTTTTTTGGTTCATATAAGAAAACACACCCACTCAGGCTAGACACACAAGAGCTCAACAGAGCAAGGGACTTGATCAGATCCAAGGGCCCCGAATTTATAAGAACTCCAGTTCATATCTCAGTAGAAAATCATGCGGGAGTACGGCTATTATCCTCCAGGATGCCCGAACCTGGGTAAATCGCACGTGTGTCCTGTACATTGTCTTCCTGATCGTGTGAGTTTGTAGCCTTAAACCCCCACCGTAGAACGCCGGGTACCCTGAACTGGATTCTGCTGACACTCCAACATCGACAAAAACTAATTATATCCTACCATAACAACTAAGTCCTCTATAGTAATATCCATATACTCTAACAAAAACACGTAATCATGCAAAGTTCTTTGTGTCGAATTGCTAACTTTTCTTACGGTAACTTTGTATTCCATCCGTTTCAAATTACTTATCATTCTAGCTTTATTCTAAGTCAAACATTTCTACCTGTGACCATCAAAAATAGGAATTCGTATAGTTTAACAACATGTGAATTATATATTATAAAAGTTTTTCTCATGGTGAATTTAAAAACATATATTTTATGATATAAAACTATAGAAATTTCTAAAAGTCAACGGTAAAGGATACAAAATATTTAACTTAGAATAGAACTAGAATGACAGGTAATTTGAAAGAGAGAGTGATTATTTGGGTTTGTGTATAGGTTGGAACGGTCCCATGTTTATTCCATGGCAAAATTTGATACTGTACATAACATCCAAATACTCAAGTGGACACCGCCAAATCATGGATTAGGCTGAGGACACTTTAAAAATATGGTAATTTGTTGGAGGACACCATAACGATTATTTTATCATTTTCGGGCTAAACGGAGAGAGAATCATTTCAAAAAGACCAAATGCCCCTAGGCCACCCATACTGAAAAGACCAAAATGCCCTTGGGCCACCCATGCATCGTACTGCATTTCATAGTCAAATTTGATAGATAAAGGCATCAAGCACCATACATAATATTACATATCATAGGCAAACTTCACATTATTCTCTCAGTATACCATGACCAGTTCACATGGGACGCTTAAGGGGTATTTTGGTCTTTTTAACTGATTCTCTCTCTATTTAGGCCCCGTTTGGTAGGGATTCTCGGGGGTGATTCTCAGTCGAATCAATTAGAGCTGAGCCAAACAGGCAAAAATGATTCTGATTCTCAGCCGAATCGATTCGCAGTGATTCCCAAATTTACACATGAATGGAGAATCGGGCAAAAGACAGCTTCTCGTGGGAATCCAACGAACCAAAAATGAAAATCCCCACAACAATTCGCAAAAATTACCCACCTGCCACTGGAGTATACCCTCCAGCCCGTCCCATCCCTCCGGCCTCCCGTGCTGGCGCCGACCTCCGGCCTCACCGCGCCGACGCCGGTCCTCAGCCCCCCCCCCTCTCCGCGCGGCAACGCGGCCTTTGGCCTCCCGCGCGCCGACGCCGGCTAGCCTAAAAGCCCTGCCGCCCTCTACGGCCTCCCGCGCCAACGCCGGCCCCCTGGGCCTCCGCGCTGCCGGCGCCGCTCCTCGGCCTCCCCTGCCGGCCTCCGGCCCATCCCGCGCCGACACCGGCCTCCGCCTCCTCCCGCGCTGACGGCCGGCCTTCGGCCTCCGCGCGCCGACGCCGGGCCTCGCCTCCCCTGCCGCCCTCCGTGCGCACATGCAGCCTCCCTTATCCAGTGAGCTCTCCCATTTCTTTTTTTTAAAAGAGAAGTACAGAACAGTGCAAGCAGATAACATGTATTCCATTTATTTTTTTAAACAACAAGCGAAGAACAGTAGAACAATGTCTTCTATTCCTTTTTCTAGACTGTAAGTAGAGAAAAGTTGTCTCCCATATTTTTTCTTTAAATAACAGCAGAGAATAGTGAGCGGCAATATATATATTTTTTAGTGAGTAGCAGTATATTTATCTGGAAGTATATATAAATCTCTTGCTAATACAGGGGTAGTATAGACAATTTATCTGGAAGTTCCTCTATTAGAATCTAGAGCTAATGTTTTTAGCTAAACGCCTAATCGTACTGGTTCTGATTCTCTTCAGTATCTAATTCAGCAAGAATCAGAATCAAAATCACAGAATCACTGAATCGGAAGCTGTACCAAACGGGCCCTTAGTCTAGAAATAATAAAATATCCGTTGTGGTGTCTTTATGTAAATTACTAAGTTTTTAGGTTGTCCTCAGACTAATCTTCGTTTTGGCGGTGTGTAAAGATCATAATTATAAAGGGAGAAAGATGTTGTAAAGACCATAATAAAATATCCGATGTCATATAGCAAATTTTTGCCTTATTCCATTATCTAGATACCTCCTAATAAATTCATCATCATTATAAAGGGAGAAAGATGTTGTATTGTACTTCAATGATAATTTTAAAGTAATTGACAATGTTGACTCCTATTTTAGCGACCTCGAACGGCTGAGATGCCGTACAATATCGCACCGATCCCGGCCATGAATGCACACATTAGCTAATTAATACAGCCAGGTCATCAGACTATTTAAATCCAAGAGAAATGACTAATATATTCTACTGAAGGATCGAGTAATCCGATTTGGATTGCAGATGCATTGCATGATTGTACCGACCGATTGATGACTCCCCCAAACATCTCGATGCATCGATCCATCTCCGCGCGCGCGCGCGAGATCTGGTCGAGCCGTTGAAACAATCGATCCAATCAGCGGAAAGCAACGTGGGCATGCAACAAATAATTTCTGGTCCAAGATTGTGTCTATCTCCGTCTACGACTCTGCAAAGGTGCTTAATTAACTTGCCAACATCTATGCCACGAACCAGGAGGATTACCATATAATAATATAGTATAGTATTCACCTCATCCGTCGAGCTGCAGGTGCGAGGTACTTTCTGCTGCGGCTCTGTGCATGCCGCAGGCACCCATGCACGGTCAAAAAGCTCAGGTTAGTTTTCTCGTACTTTGAACGGACTTATTAATCATGTAGTATTGGTAAGTAGCAATATTGTGATAGTGTGTTATGCCTAAGTAAAGCTTTAGCTTCCACCAACGGTTGGAACGAATGGGCGCACAAGTTAATCCACTCCCAACCAGAAGCGAATTGTTTCGATCAGATACACGAGCGATATACGAGGTTCCGACAGAGGAGTCATTGGTGTGAGAGTGATGTGCGTGAATATCTACCATGTACTTGAAAAGAAAATACAGTTGCTTATTACTAGTACCAAGTAACTAGAAATCCTATCAGACGCCATGCCGATGACGCCAGCGTTTTACCAGTACCACGACAAGGTAATATAATCCGTAATCTCCCGGCGCGATCAGCAGCAGGCCGAGAGGAAGCTGCTGTACGGTAGGGACAGGGAAGGAAACACGACAGAGAATGCGTGGTGTGATGCTGTGATCTGTGAAAGAAAGTGTAATCTGAAACTGAACAATGACCCTGCGTGCCGGTAGTTTCCAGCCTGTAGCGATCCATCCGTCTCATCGTTTCTCCTCTTCCACTCTTAGTCAAGGTGCCGCCGCTGTCATCGCTCACCCATCGGCACCACCGGGGAGGCCAGGACTCAGCAGCGCCGCCGTCGTTGTCATCGGCCCACTTGCAGGCGCAGTATTACCATCCCTTTGTGGTCTGGGGTTAGTGAATTACTGCTCGCCAGACATCAAGGCTTAAGAGCAACTCTAAAAACCTCACCAAATGACTCTCTAAACCAAAATTTGATAAACCTAAAAAAAATCGGTCTCCAACAGACTGGCCAACCGTGTTGCCAAGCTATCCGGCTGTCCAAATCACTCTCGTCGTTGGCCAATATTGGCTAGCCGGAACGGCTTGCCATCCGTGGACCCCCATCGCATCACAAGCTCCTCCCGACGGAAATCAATTCCTCGCTCGCATCCTCTCGTTGGCGAGCCCAACCCCCGCCACCCCAGCCTCCTCCCGGTGGAGAGCCCACCGCTGTCGTCCCGCTACCCCATCCTTCTCCCGGCGGAGAGCCCACCGTCGTTGTCTCGCTGCCCGCCTCTTCCAGTGTCGAGGCCACCCATCGTCGTTGTCCCTGCGTCGAGGCCCCATCATTATGTCGCTGTCCTGCCGCGCCGGGCCACCACCGCCGCCTCCTTCCCTCAGCCAAGCCTACCGCCATCGTCCCGTATCGAGGTCTCCGGATGGAGAAAAGGGGGAGGGGCAAAGGGAAAGGGGGAAGAAGAAGGAGAGGAAGAGAATAACAGGTAGATCCCACTATTAAAATGGAGAGTCTAGATGGACAGGTTGTTTGTAATGGCCTCTCCCGTTAACCAATATAGGCCAACAGAACAAGAACGCCTTTACCTGCAATATCTGTACTAGTCCTAGGAGACTAGTTGGTACATACAGGACATCGGTGGATCATCGCCGAATCTGCTTTATTTATTACGACATAGTTCTTACATAGGTTGTAGCCTCGGACAAAATTCGAGGCATACAACGACACATTACAAAAGCTGGCAATGGAAAACACGGACAAACCTAATACCCACAAGCAGAAACTTGGGACCTAGACCGAAAGCCTAAAACTCACCGTACTTGGCTTGCTCTTGAAAATATCCGCTGAGGATAGGGTCTTCGTCTTCGTAAACTTCTGATGGAATAATAGCAAGGGTGAGTACACGTGATACTCAGCAAGTCACAGAAATAAAGTGGCATGCAGGGCTTAATAGAGATGGCTAGGGCTTATTTCGCAATTGTGATTTTTTAAGATTTTGAGTATTTGGAAATATTCTAAGTATGCCCTTTAAATTGTCGGAAAGAAGACGCTTCAATCCATTCCATGAGTTGCTTTGCAACAACTCACCATAATTAAGTTAATCGGGAAGAGACTCATGTCTCAGCTCATTCCACAAGTCAAAGACTTATCACTTTTCCGATTCAGAGCATACTCTCCATTAGTACCTCCATTTGGGTGCATTCTTATTTTCAAAACCTTTACTTAACTCCAACAACTTAACTATGGTGCTATTCAACACCCTAGGTCACATAGGCCCGTTTCAGACTACACAGGCTGCCCATCAGTCACACATACCGATTCTGGTAACGATTCTCAACCCACAAAACAATTGCATAAATATTTGCAAACAAAACTATGCTAGAGGAATCACTTCACATCCGCCCGTAACCGTGGCACGGCTGTTCGAACAGTTTATAAACCTTTGCAAATGGTGCACGCTTTACCCACACGACGCGAGCTTACTCCCACACTGGCCAAGCGGGGAGGTTCGCGACAAGGCCTTTCCAGAGCCTTCTCAGGATAGCACGTTGCCCTATAAATAGGTTCTCAAACCAAGTACCAGGAACTCGTTTCCTATATTTAGGGATGGAGGTATATCGCCCTCATAGCACCCAGCCGTTCTCACATTTATTAGCAACCAAACGATCATGAGAACACTAATTACTCGGCCAGGGGCGTCCCATTCCACCCGTGTTGTCGTACTGTATTATGTTTAGTATAATTCCCCAAGGAAACGGTCCTTATATGCCACGTGAAGTCGAGGCCACATAGGCGACGATGACCAATGACCAGATTTTATAAAACAGAATTAGTTTGCAATCACTCGACCAAGGGTGCCGAGATTTTAAATCATTTTCAAAAATCCCTAAGTTTCCCATCATCAAAGTTTTTATTTAAATAAAAAGAGGTCGTCGATACTCGTACTCAAGTATGAGTACCAGGACGATAGGGGTTACAGAGGACAGGGTAACCAATTTAATCAAGGAAAGGTATTATGCAGCAATTAGGTTAGGCCTGACAGATTTGACTTGTGAACCGCGGCCAAAATAATCATTTTCCTAAATATGCGCATTTTAGAAATCAAAATAATTTTCAAAACATGGGTTCAATATGGTCAAGGGTGACTTGCCTTGCTCCTAGTTCTGAGGTTCTTCGGCGAAATCTTTTGTCGGCGACTCCTCGGTACCGGTTTCTACGCGTCGCAAAAAGAAAACAAGCAAAAACACCCAAAATCAGAACCTATTTTATATAACTAATAGTACGAGTGTGTAGATCTTATTTTTAGAAAAATTTTGAGAGTTGAATGGGCTCAAAAGGAGTTATGATTTAAAAGTTATGATTTTTCAAAGTTTTAATCAATGTGAATAAAAGGAATAAAAGTTATTTGGAAAAATAAAATAAAAGAAAATGGGCACAGAGGCTGACTGGTGGGGCCCTCCTCTCAGTGGGAGAAAGAGAGGGCTAAGGAGGACCAAAGGTTGCCATGTGGGGTCAATGGGGCAGTGAGAAGAGAGAGGAGATTGAGGCTGACGTGTGGGGCCAAAGTGTCAGTGGAGAGGAGAGAGGATGGAGGTGCTGACGGGTGGGGCCGGTTTGTCAGCGGTTGAGGGAGAGAGGAGGCCGAGGTGGCCCAAGGGTGGCCTGTGCCGACTAACGCGGCACCCACGTGGCATGCCACGTTAGTGTGGACTGGTGGGCTGGCCCCGGCGCTGATCGACGGCCGATGGTGGCTGGAGTCGATCTCGCCGATGGCGGCAAATCCCGGTGAGCAGACGGTGGCGGCGGACTGAGGAGAAGATGGGGAGTATGGTGAACGGCTCGGATGGTTGTCTAGGTGGCGGAGTAGTGCGACTGACGGCAGTCAGTATCGGCGGCGGCGGCGGCGGAGGACAAATGGTCGCCGCCGATGACCATTTGGGTGGCGGAGGGCTCGGGTTTTGGGTCGTTCGGGTGCAGTGATGTGCAAAGAAGCAAATGGAGGGATCAATTGGGCACTACCTATGACGACGGCGTGGAATCGGAACGGCGGCAATGTCGGACGGCGGCGGTGGAATTTGGGGGTTTTTTTATTCCGGAGCTAATCGGCGGCGGCAAGGGGCGGGGAAGGATCGCGGTGGCACGGGGAGTGTAGTGGTGGCGGTGGATTGGTCGATGGTGCACTAGAACGACAGCGGTGCTCCGGTCAGTGCGGCGGCGGAGAGGATCTCGGCGGCGAGTGGGCTCGGCTTGGTTTCTTGGTGGCCGGAGGAGAGGGGGTTCTGCCTTATTTATAGAGCAGCTCCGTGTGAGACGACGATAGATAGAGGTGGTGGTAACCGCCGCGGATGAGCTTGAGCTGGCCAACAGGACATGGCAATGACGCTGAGCTGTAGCGGGTGTCAGCGGCGCTCCAGAGGGGAAAAATGGGGCACGGAGAGGACTATGACGTGATGGAATGGCTAGCGAGCGCGTGTGCATTGACGATTGAAGCATGCAGGGAGAAAAGCTGCGGTGGCCATGTCTGTCTTTAACGCGAGCTCGTGACGGGGATGGCAGAGCACGTTTTGCGCCGAGGAGATGTGACGGCGAGGTTTGACGAAGAGCTCCGCATGTTTTATTGGAAGAGACAAGGAGGGATGGGCAGGCTCTGCTCAGTTGAGGAGAGCTCGGGAGAGTTCGGGAGAGAAGAGAGAGAGAGAGAGTGAGCAGCGGGCGAGAGGAGGAAGACAATGACATCGTCGTCTACGGTTGACAGGTGGGCCCGACGCACAGAAAATATCGGCCATCCACGTGCTTTGTCGGGCGGACGAGAGAGCGAGGAGAGGGCGTCGCTGACATGTGAGGCCTGCGGAAAATTTTAATCCCGCGCGCACGGGCGTGCCGGCGGCGGCTGGGCCGAGCAGGTCACGCGGGGGGAGAGAGAGAGAAAGAGCGTGGGAGCAGGCTGAGGGAGGACGGCGGCCCATGTGGCATAGTGCCACTTTATATTTTCCAAGGACTGTTTTTGAGTTTGTTTTTGGAGATTTTGAGTTTGGATTTGATTTTAAATTGGGTTTTTGAGATCAGGGGAAATAGGGGATTTTTGGAGGGGGTGCTTGGGGCTGATTTGAGGGGAATTTTTGAGATCACACATGCACAATCATGAGAATCCGATCAAGAGCTAAATTTTTGCAAATAAGTTTTTATTCAAAATAATTTTAAACAAGGGGAAAAACACAGGCATTACACTGTTGGAGTTCAGAGAAAATATGGAGAGAAATTTTTTGGCTAGCTAGCCAAATGGGCAAATGGATAGTACAATTTGGAAAGGCTTTTGGAGATGCTCTAAGAGCATCTCCAGCAGGGACCCCAAACTCAGCCCCCAAACAGTTTTTAGGTGGTGAAATAAAAATTTTAGGTCCAGCAGGGACCCTAATAGAGCCCCTAAAATGAGGAGGTCCCCAAATTCAGCCCCCAAGCCCCCAGTCCTGGGGACTCTATACCACAGCCCCTATCGACGTTTTTTTGGCGCCTACGACAATTCCTCGAGCCCACCGTGCCCCGTGCCCGTCGACATCCAGAGCCGCCCGGCTCGCCGGCGGCGGCCTCCTGCCTCACCGACGTCCCGCGCCGGCCTCCTGCCTCGCCGACCTCCTGCCGCGCCGCCCGGCCTGGCGGCCTCCTGCCTCGCCGACCTCGGCACGCCGCGCCGCCACCCTGCCTCGCCGGCCTCCTGCCTCGCCGGCCTCCTGCCGCGCCGCCCGGCCCGGCGGCCTCTCGCGCCGCCTCCCCCGCTGCCCTGCCTCGCCGACCTCCCGCGCCGGCCTCCTGCCTCGCTGACCTCCTGCTGCGCAGCCCGGCCCGGCGGCCTCCCGTGCCGCCGCCCTGCCTCGCCGACCTCCCGCGCCGCCCTCCTGCCTTGCCGACCTCCTGTCGCGCCGCCCGGCCAGGCGGCCTCCTGCCTCGCCGACCTCGGCACGCCGCGCCGCCGCCCAGCCCGCCGGCCTCCCGCGCCGCCGCCCTACCTCGCCGGCCTCCTGCACCCTGCTGCTTAAGTGAAGAGCATCCTGTTGCTGATGTGTCTGCTGCATATTTATGTTTTAATTATAGTGTCAAACTAGGCATATACATATAGTATACGATAAAAAATAATAGAAAAAGAAATAGGGACTGAGAAATGGGGGCTGTTGCTGGAGTTCAGAGCATTTTTGGGGTCCAAAGGAAATAGGGGCAGCCCCCATTTAACATTTGAGGGCTCTAAAATAGGGGCTATTGCTGGAGATGCTCTAAGCTAGTAGCATTAACTCCAAGCAACATTGGATATTTCCTGCACCTTTTGTCTTTCTATCCCTCTCTTACACATTTTCTCTCCAATGGGTTCTCTACTGATTGATCTCTGCAGGAAAAATAACTCTACGTAATTATTATCACCGGATCATAATTGAGTGCATTGTTGCTAGTTGCTACTGTTATAATAGCTGTCGAATATACTAGTGCTATTATGTTACAGTTGGACTTGAAGTTGTATTAGGTGATAAGGGTTAGAGTTAGCGTCGTACTCTGTAACTCGACAACCCTTTAAATAGAGAGGAGACGCCACAATGTAATCATGGTGACGATAATATAGCACAGGCGCGCAGGAAGAGGATGGCGGCGAGGCCATGAACTCATAGCGGCTAGGTGTGCTATATTGATTGGGGAGGAGCGCCCATAATCAAAGCCTCGGAGATTAGGTTTTGGCTGAACCTCGTTAACAAATATCGTGTGTTCCTATATCGTTATTTGGCATGTCTATGGTTGATCAATAGCTACGGTGATCGAGAAGATTAGTCGTCATTTCGCTATATCGGCTAACTTTTATAACAAGTGGTATTAGAGACGATGGTTTCAACATTGGATCATTTTGACATGCGAAAGAGGAAATACGAGGTGGGGTCATGTATTGACAGAGATTGTTAGCCATCGCGATGAGATCGATGACGACAACGAGGACATTGCAGAGGTGACGACCTCGTCTCGTACTGGCGATGGCGGAATGTAACCGGAAGACGGGGCCGGGTGTGACCAAAGGCGACCGGAGAGATCGGAGGGGTAGCGTTATGGACAGCGCGCCCAATGCACGCAATGATCGCGGATCCACAGCAGCAAGGAGGCTGTGGCGGTAGGGCAAAGCCGTGAGCATGGTGTAGTGCGACAGACATGCAGGGCTGACGACAATAAGATTGTAGATGATAAACACGAGAGCTGTGACTACGGTGCGTGTAGGGACATGGATGTTATGTGCAGAGGCACGTAACACGCACTCATTATGTGCACGAAGATTGAGATCGAGCTAATATATGCTGCATATAGCATGAGGTTATCGGTGCATTAACATTGTGTGCATGCAAAACATGATCATGGGGTCATTAATTAAGTGCACAAACAGTAAAGGCACCAAACAGACTTGTGCATGCATGCATATACGTTAGCCAACAGAGGAGATTGTCTAATTCACGTGAAAGCTTGCAAAGAAGGGAAGCCTAGACATAGGTCGTTGTACGTCATGACAACACAGACAGAAACCGAGACAAATTGAGCTCTGGTTGGAGTTACCAAGTATGAGATGGAATTTGCAAATAATCTGACTCAGAGTCCATTTACTGAACGAGTCAATTGTTGACTCAACTCAAGGCATAAACGGAGTTTGTATTGGACTTGGTCGATCTAGGACGTGCCTTTTAAATAAAGGTGCAAAGGAGGGTCTTCTCATCAACAATAGTGGAGGACTTGGTGGCTTTGGGAAAACCATCCACCGCTTGGTGCATCGGCTACATCAGCAACGCGGCGCGTGGTTTTAGAAAGGCTCAAGGGTAGGCTGGCAAGGTGCGGTTCGAGGAGACGGCGTACTTGAGGAGTACGGGCGGCTGATCCAGACCTGATTGGGCTATAGTGGACAGGCGATTTGCTAGTGTATGTGTGAGATCGAATCACAAGATGAGATTGTAGAGACGAAGACAGACGATGATGAACATATCGATGCATGAGGTGCTAAAAAGTTCGGTGAGAAGGACGATCATTCTGGTGGCAACAGGCCAATCAGATCGCGGGTTGGCAAGATAGCGCCAACAGGTATGAAATTGGATTTGGTGAAGTTTGATGGCTCCGGAAAGTTTGGCTTATGGCAGACCAGGGTAAAAGATTTGTTAGCTCAACGAGAAGTTTTAAAAGCTTTAAAGGAGATCCAACCGGCCAGGTTGGAGTATGACGATTGGAAGTAGATGCAGTTGCAGGCGGCTAAGACGATATGACTATGTCTGTTAGAATAGGTCATGTACCATGTGATGGAGGAGACCTTACCAAAAATAATTTGGGAGAAGTTGGAAGCTCACATTATGTCCAAAACTTTGACCAATAAGCTATATCTAAAGCAGAAGTTGTATGGGTTGAAGAGACAGTAAGGGGCAGATCTGACAGAGCACGTGAACGTTTTCAATTAACTGGTCACATATCTTATGAAGATGGATATGAAAGTTGACGATAAGGACGAAGTTATAGTTCTTTTGTGTTCATTACCTGAATCGTATGAGCATGTGGTGACTACTTTGACGTACGGCAAGGAGACTATCCAAACTAAAGATATCACTTCTGCGTTGTTAGCTCATGATTAGATGAGAAAGAACAAGGAAGGTGAAATATCTCAAGCGGAAGGTTTGCTAGTCAAAGAAGAGCATGTAGGGCGTAAGCTAAGAAAAAACAAGAAGAAGAAGATAGATGGTGCAGTGCTTCAGATATGACGAGTGGGGATATATATGCAAGGAGTGCCCAACACTAAAGGGAAAAGCTAAGGCTAATGTGGTAACTACTTCAAGTGACTCGGATAACGATAGGTAACTTCTCACTATGTCAAGTGTATAGTCTACGGATGCGGAAGCATGGATATTGGATTCAGCTATTTCGTTTCATGTGACACCAAGAAAGGAGTGGTTCTCTTCAGGGGCAGACCCTGCCTAGAGCCAAGGCTCAAGCCGGCCTATGATGTTTTGATATAAGCTTGGCCAATACATGAAGAAAATTTATTGTGGCCCATGGGCTTTCGACACCAAGTCCTAGGCCATGGCATAGGGTGCTAGGGGCCTGGGTCCGCCCCTGGTTCTCTTCATATCAGTCTGATGAGTTTGGTTTTGTCTACTTAGGCGATGACACATGTTACTTGGTCGTGGAAGTAGGTGAAATCAAAATCAAAATGAAAGATGGAGGTGAACATGTTCTTCAGGGAGTCAGACATGTGCCAGGGCTAAAGAGGACTCTTGGAACCTTACATGAAAAAGGGTTAATATTCCTGGTTAATAGAAATAGGAATACCATGGAGTCATGAATGGCAAAACGACTGTGATGACTGGAGAAAATGTGGAGATACATCGTTACAAGTTGCGAGGGTGTACCATTGCAGGTGGAAACTGTTACCAGGATAGCTATTACTTTTGATAGCGGCGAGTCTGGTGCCGACTCATTGGGCAGCTTGCAGTGAAGCTCCAAAGAGAACAACCCAAGTCTAGAGAACTAGTGGATCGGTATGGTGATTCTACTATTTCTATATGGCGTATATTCACTAAGGTGGAGTTTGTTAGAATAGGTATCGAATATACTAGTCCTATTAGGTTATAGTTGGACTTGAAGTTATATTAGATGATAGGAGTTAGAGTTAGCGTCGTACTCTATAAACCCGCAACCCTTTAAATAGAGAGGAGGCACCATAATATAACCATGACGATGATAATATAGTACAGACACGCAGGGAGAGGATGACAGCAAGGCTATGAACTTGTAGCGGTTAGGTGTGCTATGTTGATTGGGGAGAAGCATCCATAATCAAAGTTTTGGGGATTAGGCTTTAGCTGAACCTTATTAACAAATATCGTATGTCCTGTATCATCATCTGACTTGTCTATAGTTGATCAACAGCTACAGCAATTAAGGAGGTTAGTCGTCGTTTCACTATATCAGCTAATTTTTATTAAAGCTATTGTTGCTTTGCTAGGAAAAGTGTGTTAATTATTATATATTCCTTCAGATCGGGGCGCTGTTAATTAGGACATGACGTGACGCCTTAGATTTGTTATGGATCAGATTATCTACGACTTGCTATCTGTCAGTCAAGAGGATGTTTGTATAGTCAGCGTGACGATCTAATTAGTTTGCTTAACCACTCCATTAGAAAATATCTTGTTCACTTTAGTACGTTCATTTCAATTAGAACAGGGACTTCCTTTGGAGTATCTCACCGTTAAAAATTCATTAATATGTAGCTCGTGCAGTCCAAACATGGGGCGAATGGGATAAACCAGCACCGCCTTTGAACGCCATCGTTAACTAATAGCTTCAAACACGATGGTAATTAATTATAGCTTGGCCAGATTTAGTAATTGGTTAGGCATCTCGTATAAGGGTCAAATAGCCTCTGTTAATTTATTAATTACGTACATCAACTACCACTAAGGAGGAGGCTGTCTATTGATCGATCGGTGTAAACAAATTGGGTAACCTGAAAGAGATAGGCAGACACACAGATAGTAGCCCTAAAGGCTAGTCAACCGGTCAAGGTTGATTGCTGGCTTGGCTAGCTGTCGGAATTTACCAGCATATGTTGCATGATCTGTCCAAATCTTATTGGGATTGAGAACTTAATCGATCCAGGACTAGTGACACGAGTGAAACTTAAGGAAAGGCGCAAGAACATGCAGATTCTGTTCTAAATATCTTGAGATTTCACACATGAACTGATGAACACATAGATGGACGCATGTTCATTGGTAGTACCTTGGAGACAAAGGAAGAAGAAACTTGAGACAGGCCCAGCTTAATCGAGCAAGTCTTTCCTCGAAATTCAGGGATAGCAGCAGGCAAATTAACCTGCTGTCCACGAAGCAAACCTGGAGCCACAAATCAGTACACGCACAAGCTTAGACAAATATGGCTGTGATCTGAAGTTTTGTCAGTCTGAAGGCACAAGCCTAGCGGATTCCTTCTACACGTACACGCGTCTCAACGCCTCAACTGTTTCGCTGTTACTCCGTACTTAGTTTTCTCCGCAAATCTCTGGCTCGATCCATCCCCTACAGGAACCTGTCCGTAGTCCATGGTTGGTCAAGAACTGTTCAAAGCCTGGGTGCCAACTGAAAAAGTCTACCCCCCTGACCAGATTGTTGTCAACTGCCTATGACTCAAGAAGTTTGCATATTAATTAAGCAGCGTGCATGAAATGTGACAGGAACAAGAAACCGTGCAACGTGATTAGTAGGTAAGCTGGAGTAACTGGACGCCGTCATTAATTGCCAGCACGTAATCCATCCCTTACTTATATCTCACCATGGAGGAGTCGTCCTTGAGGATGGCAGGTTATATTACACCTTGTAGGGAGCAGGTTGGCCTGTTCTCATGTCAAAATAAGGAATCCTAGCTAATTTTTCACTGAATTCTGGAAAAGGGACTTGAGCTTTTTGGACTGAGTGGGGGCAGTTGGGTTGACAGTTGAGCATGCTGAATTTGATCTTACTGGGCCAATGGACTAGAGAATAACTAGCATGCTAATGTCAGAGTTGTCTAGTTAAGTAATGGACATTTTGGACTGAGCGAAGGGTATAAAACTTTAACTGCGTTGAACGACGACAGAACGGCGATTCGTTCATGGTTATGTGATTATGTTTTTGACGTCAAGAACTCATCAAGATGGAATGACCGTACGTACCGAAACAACCAATGCATATAGCCCATTGGCACCGTGGGTACTAGGTAGGCCAGGTTCAGTGAGTCAAGAATTCAAGATTCAAGCCCATGAGAAGAATCCGGCCCATTATCTGACGGAAGGCATCCGCACCGGCCTACTGTTTATATCAGTATAAACATAAGTTTCTTTTCCTAAAAAAACTGTGTGTTGAGATTGCCGCAGTTTGTTGCATCAAAGTATCAGTACTACAGGCATCATGGGCTGTTTTGGTTTGAAGTGAAAACTTTCCCTATCAAAATTTTCAGCCTCAATTGAATGCTTTACATGTTTGATTGATGCCAAAATGTTGCCAAAATCAATAGGATAGAGCTACTCGACCCAGCAGGACATCAAACCAGAATTGCCCCATATTTTACCCCCTTTCTCCTCTTTGTTCAAACAGGAAATCATATGCCTCAATGCGGTAGATAGAAATTACAATGTTTTGTGGCTCTTTACTTGCTCATGCTTAACCATGAAAGATGTTTCAGATCTGGGAGAGAAAAAGGAAAGGGAGCTTCAGTGTAGAACGGCTGAGCTTTTATGAGAAGTATACTGCTTTCAAAATATAAGAGTTTTTAGCATTCGAATCTTGTTCTATAATATAAAGATTTCTAGCACTATTTATAGTACTATTTATAGTACTACTTATCTTATCAATCACTTACCATTCAAATTTATTTCTTTCTTACCCACCTATCTTTTTACTTTCATCCATTCCATATTCTAAGAGACATCAAACTCTTTTTCCTTAATCTTAATGATGAGGACATCACTAGCTCGAATATGATCATAGCTATTATATGTATTCATCAACTAAAGGTGCGTGCTTTCTACATAAGATTTACGTGTTATATATTTGAACAGTCATTACTGCATTATGAATTTTATGTGTTCTTATTTACAGAGGTACTTGTTTGAGTGAAGGAAAAGAGATCGAGCGCAAGGAACACATGGATGATCAAAGAAGTTGATTGGGGACCAAACCAAGACCTTACCCAAATTTATTCATACATCATCACGTCACTTTTAATCCATAGAAGACAAGAGATGAAGTTCTGCACGTTTTGGATTCGGATTCGGGCCTTCTAACAGTATTAATTTCAAACGGACCTAGTCACTGATCCAGAAAGACTTTCGGGACCCATGAGTACTTGTTGAAAAGCTTATAGAGTCTACTTTCAGATAGTTTTTTTTCCCCATATCAAAATTCCTCCTAAGCTGTCCGGAATCATCGAAACAAGATACGTACCTCTTTCAGTCCGAGTCTGTTTTGAGCCGTGGGCCTTATAATTGTGTCGTGGGCTAAGCCCAAGGAGTGTGCGCTCTAGGATTAACCCTAGGACGTCCCAACTCATATATATTCATTAGCCGTCGTCGTTTAGAGTCAGATTTTGTTGAGATTAAGTTTAGCCATTGCTACTTTTCCGGGTAAAGTCGTGATCGGTTAGATCGCCGTTTTCCTGTTACGGAACCCCACCTTATCATTTGTATTCAATTCTTATTTATAATATTAGATTACTTTTATCTTGTTCTTACTCGTTTCTTCGATTTACTTGTAGGAATAAGGTTGATATGCACCAGCACGATCAACAACCCTCATAGAGGTGTATCGATCGCTAAGGCGCAACAACACATCGTCTCGTACGGTTGTAGTCGGGTCGTCAACGTTTCTCTCAAATCATAGTTATCTTTAACTCATAAAAACATTAGGTCACCTGTGCTCCTATCACTTAATCTCTCTTTAATAATTTAGAAATTTTTATATTTTGGAAAACAGGGAGTAGTACTTTTGCTGCCTGGTTGCTTGACGGCGGCCGGCCTGAGCCGTTTCTAATATCTTCGTTTGTTGGAGCCAGTTGGCATCGTGGTGGCATGGCTGCGGGTTCAGGTAAGCTACTTCGGGTACGTGACGGCGGAAAAACTGAAAAAAAATTGGAGGTGCGGGGAATCGAACCCCGTGCCTCTCGCATGCGAAGCGAGCGCTCTACCATATGAGCTACACCCCCGTTTGTATCTGAGACGAAGCACAGAGATATTTTATCTATACTTTACCGTTCCAAAAATTTCAAGCGTAAACATTCCTAAAACACTATTTGTCTAATTAATCACCTTTCGTCCAAATACATCTCTATCCCATCCCTAATCATTCTCGACCACCCATACCATAATTTAATAAGTAACAAATCATTGTTAAACAACCTAAAAATACTTATATTTTAAAGCAGAGCGAGTTCATTGATAAGAATATTATTTGTCTAATTAATCACCTTTCGTCCAAATATATCTATATCTAATCTCTAATCATTCTCGACCACCCATACCATAATTTAATGAGAAACAAATCTTTTCTTTTTAACCAATCTTTACTAAATAAACTAAAAATGCTTATATTTTAAAGCGGAGTACACTGATAAGCATATTTGAGTGCCAAAAAAGAGCGGCAATGCAATGTCACAAGTACTGTACAGTCTTGCAGACCGCGTATAGTTGCGTATCGAAGTGACTGTGCGAAAACAAAAGGTTAAGGCAAATTTTGTTACAAGATACATAAAATTCGTATAATTAGCGATAAGACACCGGTGTGATTATTTTATAATATCCGGACAAAGAGTAAAGAGAGAATTTCTAAAATACTGATTTTGTCCCCGGTGCCATGCCTAACAGCACACTCTACAGGTAGGCCCCACCCCTTCCTCCTGCCCAACCGCAGCCACACATGTGTCTGCCCTCCCGCCTGCTTCCTTCCTCTCTCTCACCGCTCTCTCCCTAGCCGCACGAAGCCTCGGTCAGATCCCGACCCTCCATCGCCTCCTTTGCCTCTAGTCTTCCTAGCCTTGCTGGCCATCAAGTCCACCCTGACTTTGCCTCCTCCACCTCCGGTCTCTCGAAGCCGCGAGCCAAGGAAGAAGATGACCACCACCACCACCATGGCCATGGCCGTGATTCGCCTCGTGCTACCCGTGATCCTGGCAGCCTCTTCATTGTCAGGGTGTTCTGTGAGGACGCACAGGCATGTGGTGCGGATGCGCGTGAGGTGCCACCCTGGCGGGAGCGAGGGTGGGGAGAGGGAAGGGGAGGGGAAGGAGGCGCTGGAGTCGCTGTTCGCGAGGGAGCTGAGGCAGAGGGGATGGCGCCGAGGAGGTCAGGGTCGGCGACGGGGCGGTTGCCGGGAAGAAGGAGGAGGGGACGGAGGAGGGTGGGAGGGGAGGAGGCGAGGGCGTGAAGAAGCTCCCGCCGCCACCACCAATCACCGCCGCCTTGGGTCCCCGTCGACCTACCGCTCCAGACCGCCTCCATACAAACCAAGCATGGGGTAAGCTCTCTTGTGGTCCCTAGATCCCCTCCTATCGCCGAATTGAGCCATCAAGCTCTGTAGCTCCATGGCCACCACCATCCCGAACCACCCCGCCGCTTGTTCCAGGAGCCACGTGCCTCTCCGTGTGTGCTGGACGTGGTCGTCGAGACCCTCTCTAGCTCCCCCTGCCCTCGGCCGACCCCACCCCTGCCTCCCTCACCACCGGCGTGCTCAATCCGAGCCGCCATGCGCATCCCCCTTCGCTATCTTGTTGACAAGCTATAGGGGCAAAATCGGTATTTTGGAAATTCTCTCTTCACTTTTTGTCTAGATATTATAAAATAATTACTCCGATATCATACAACCAATTACACGATTTTTATAGTATCCTACAATAAAAATACAAATTTACAGTGTCTCTTAACCAATTACATAAATTTTATATATCCTCTAACAAAATTTGTCAAAGGGTAATATGCTACTCAACCCGACTAAAGCAGCAGCAACTACACAGGGGTCTCGGAGCCGTGATGGAGCGGTCCTGGTGCTAGCCGCAAGCAAAGCCAAAGCCTGCCTCCCTAGGCTCTCGTCAGTCCCTACCCCCACCAAACCCCACTGCTGCGTGGGCCCGGTCCCACCTGTCAGCCAGTGCCCATTCTCCCCACTCCGAGTTTCAACCCTTTGACTCGAGCGCACGCTCCCCCCGTGCTTTCCTCGCCTCTCTCTCTTCCATCTGACCAACCCGAACGCCTCCCCCCATTTCTCTCTCTTCTCTGCGCGTTGCCGTCCCGACCCCGCCAACACCGCCGAAGCCGCCCCCCTCCGCTTCGCGCGGCGGCGGCCGCCGGCAGCTGGGCTCCTCCGAATCCGAACACGGCGGGGCACTCTTCCCCCTCGCTCCTTCTGCTAGAGATTCCTGCTCTCGGTAAGCCCTATTTTCCGCTGGTGAGTTACGAGCTGCTTGGAGCAGGAGCGCGCTCTGCCTGATTCCGTCCAATTCTCGGGCGCGGGGTTGGGTTGCTCGCGAATTCGCTGTCAGTAGGGCTTGTTTTGATCTCGAGCTGTTGTTGGGGACGGCTTTCTCTCGTGGGGTTGGCGTTGGCTGCTTTCCGTAGAAGCTTCGCAAGCTGGTAGGAGGTAGGCCTGAGCTTAGGAACTGACGCTAGGAGCTCGGAGAGAGCTGTACTTTTTTGGTTTTTGCCTTAAATCCTCTGTCGTCGTACTGGTGTCGTCCTGTACTTGGTAGCTGTTGCCGTCGGAATTATTTTCTGCTACTATTTTTAAGAAAGGTACTGTTTGGCATGGTGCTTGATTTTAGTTTTCGATGAACCCTGGCTGATTTACTATCATTTGTTTGATTTTTGTAGATCCAACGTGCACAGCTAATTTGATCTGTTGGCGCCTTTGGTAAAAGTAAGGATAGGTCGTCTTAATTGGGTTATTGGTTTTGTCATTGCTAGATGCACACCCTTTACGGTGCTTTTGCTTTGATGTCTAGGTGGCAGCTCTGGCATCTTAGTGATCCTAGGACACCTAAAGGTGGCCTACTGCCCTGCCACAAGTAAGGGACAACAAAGCAATTTGTTGTCTCTTTATTTGGAGCTGGGAAGAACCCGGCATGGCTGATGCTAGTTCGAGGACTGACACATCAACAGTTCTGGATACCGACGATAAGAATCAAATGGTAACTTCTCTTCCCTCTGTCACTCTGTTTATGCCCCTGGGGATCGATCATTTATGCAAGCTAGGCAGAGAATTCGAAACAAGATAGGTACTGTATTTAGCCGACTAATGGTTGAATAATAGGTCATGGATAGCACTGCATAGGTGCATATGATGAGTTGAACTTCAGTTCTATGATAGGTTTTTTTATTACAATACTTGATGCTTCTTTTGCAAAAGATGATTGCACAAAAAGAAATAGTACAGACAAATTAATTAGATATGAACCTGCAAAGTTAACAGACAATTGCTGCTGAATCATCTAATGTGGACTGCCTTGAAGTGTTACATCCGTGCAGCACCTGGTTATTCTTAAATATTTTATCAAATAAAAGGACGATACATGATTTGGTACTAAACTGCCTCAGAGTTTCAGAACATTTGTTGACACTAGGCACATCATTTTGATACAAATTTTGTGAAGAACTTGATTACTAACGTAAAATGAAAATTTGATTTGTTAACTTTAGAGGCATCAGGTGCTACCATATAACCAATAATCTACTATGGTTATTACTACTTTACATTAAACTGGCCAATTGTCTGTGCCAATTGCTGTGGTTTGTATGAAAATTGTTCCACTTCAATGGAGAAGGCTTTTTCTATTCGGTTGATGCCTTTCTGGGAATGCTGAAATTGGTTGGCCGCCGATGAGTAGTTGTTATCGAACTTCGTTGTCTTGGTTTTGCGAGTGGTGTTATCTTGGATGGTTTTTATTTAGGTGTGATGTGTAGATGGACAAACTCCATCCTTGTAATTCTATAGATGAACAGACATTTATTAAATTTCATATGTAAAGAGCCTTAGTTTTTTGTATATCCTGCTAGAATGCCTATAAATTTCTTGAGCCGCCTAAACAATTATCAGATATTATCAATCCAGCAGCTTCTCCGTACTGTTACACGCGAACTTCTCATTACACTACATGTGTGATGCACTGAGATGTTTGGTCTAATTTTGTCCTAACAAATTTCTGCAGGTAGACGGGCAAAGTGGAGCTATTATGCCTTCTAATTCATCTGATCGGTCTGATAGGTCTGACAAGCCCATGGACCAAAAGGTGTTAATTCATCTCCTATTTCTTGTACAATGTCACTTATACTTTCTTAATGATGGTATTTAGAAAATGTATTTGTTATTCTGCAGGTGTTACGCCGGCTTGCTCAAAATCGTGAGGCTGCAAGAAAAAGTCGGCTGAGAAAAAAGGTACTAATTTTTAGAGTGGAGAAAAAAGTACAATAGCTATAATGTTTTGTCATATTATGTCTTTTTTTTTGGACAATGGAAGTATAACTTCCGCTTCTGCACCAACTAAGGATGCACTCTATGTGTGTGCATGCAAGTATGTTTTTGCGTTAGATTTATTTAGGTGACTTCAGGTTGCTTAATCAGGGAACTGTAATTGTATGATGGTGCAGTTATGTGAAAATGCCATTTATGAGCTTATGGGTGCACCCGACTCAGGGTCATGGGTGTACAGATGCACACCCAACTTTTTTTTTGTTGCAAAATGGTCATTGTGTAGCAGGGGTATTATGTATATATGCTAATAGCTATTCAAAATACTCCATATTCATGCCCCCAAACAATTTACTTTGACGTTTTTTTAAAAATAATTTACCTTGATTATTTTGGGATGCTGGCTTTATTAGGAATAATCTGTAGACCTTGATTACTCTTCTACTCTTTATAGTTGCCTTAGATATTGTGGGTCCACCACTGGGTGAGTTGGTGAGTGGATGGATGGCTTTTATGTACATGCATGCTTGAGTACGCGACGAGCATGTTCTCAGAGAAGTCCGTATTTGTAATTTTGAAAATCAGGGAGCTAATACTGGTGCAGCTACTGGGATGGCCTACAAATATGTTTGATTCAGCACTTAAGCCGCCTCAAATTTTTATTATTTCATGATTTTTTATGGGAATTACAAAAGAATTCAAGGCACTTTCCTTCCAAGAAATAATTAACCAGCAAGGGTCTTTTTTCCTTGATGTAACCTTGAGAACTTACGTTCGAGGCATAAGCGATTGAACTTCGTGAATTGAAGTGACTGCATTGTCCTTATCCACTATTTATTTCCGTCTCCATTTCTTGATTTACTGATTGTTAATAAAAACCAAACTTCTTATTTCTTTTCAAGGCATATGTGCAACAATTAGAGAGCAGTAAGCTGAAACTTGCAAGTCTGGAGCAAGAGATCCAGAAAGCTCGCCAACAAGTAAGTTTTTATTGCCTGATGTTAGTTGAGTGTCAAGTCAAGTGCATTGTTTTGCTTTAATGCCTTAGATGGTTGCTTTAAATGTCACCTGGATATTGTACTGCAGGGAATCTACATTTCTAGCTCTGGAGACCAAACTCATACTATGAGTGGAAATGGTAAGCTTTGTGTGCACGTGTACCTACTCACTTGTGTGTGTCTCTTTAGTGTTTGTTAGGGATAGTGCTGATAGAGTAAGTTCTCTACAGGAGCTATGACTTTTGATTTAGAATATGCCCGGTGGTTGGAGGAGCAAAACAAGCAGATAAATGAGCTGAGGACAGCAGTAAATGCTCATGCAAGTGACAGCGACCTTCGTCTCATTGTAGATGGGATAATGGCGCATTACGACGAAATATTCAGGCTGAAGGGTGTTGCCGCAAAGGCTGATGTGTTTCATATACTTTCAGGCATGTGGAAAACACCTGCTGAAAGGTGCTTCTTGTGGCTTGGGGGTTTTCGTTCCTCTGAGCTTCTAAAGGTGCATTAGCCATATAAGAGAGTTATAAAAGCATACCTCAGGGATATTGAGTCCTAAAGAAAAAAGTCATTTTTAGAACTTTTTTAATGGGTACTGCATTATAATACTAACTTCAAGCTCTTGTAAAATTTCAGCTTCTTGTGAATCAGCTTGAGCCTTTAACTGAGCAACAGTTGTTGGGACTATCGAACCTCCAACAGTCGTCTCAGCAGGCTGAAGATGCTCTTTCACAGGGAATGGAAGCGTTGCAACAATCCTTGGCAGATACGCTGGCTGGGTCCCTTGGTCCATCAGGATCTTCAGGGAACGTGGCAAACTACATGGGCCAAATGGCTATGGCCATGGGCAAACTTGGGACCCTTGAGAATTTCCTCCGTCAGGTAAAGCATATATCAAAATCATGCCGTATATATTTCAAGCTGTTTTGCAATTTGCTGTTACCTCTGATTCTGCCAAGCATGTACTCTTGTTATTGCCTGTAACAGGCAAAAGATTTTTCTGAAAGCTGATGCTAATTTGCTGATGACTTGACGAGTTACTGAAAAATGTGTGTTTCTTCTCTTATTTGTGCTTTTGATCCCGAGCAAGTTCTGCAAGGTTTAGATGCTTCTTTTTTCTGAAGAGTTCTAACCTTTTTTCTGCCAGGCTGACAATTTGCGGCAGCAGACCTTACACCAAATGCAGCGAATTTTGACAATCAGACAAGCTGCCCGTGCTCTCCTTGCAATATATGATTACTTTTCGCGTTTGCGTGCCCTGAGTTCTCTCTGGTTGGCTAGGCCACGGGAGTAATCAATAGGGTGCATCACCGTCGATGCTTCATGAACTGATCTGGGAGGAATGGTGGAGCGGGACTGGGTTGCAATGCATTTGCAGAAGATTGGCGGTTCAGTTCCCCCAGTGCAAGTTATATTGACACCTTTTGGTTTCATGTTGTACCTGATGTTGTACAAGTAGGGGGTAAAGCTTGTAACTTGTAAGTTATCGTGAATTTATGATTGGCAGATTGTACAATTGTATTAGCAATAAAATAAAAGTAGATAAAGGCTGGAAGAATACCCAGCGATTACAGCGGTTGGAAACGAAAAGCAAATGCGACATCTTGGTGCTGAAATGGGTTGATTACTCGATTGTTCTAACTACAGATAAGGCAGAGCCTTCCCCTTCCGTCCCTTCTGATAACCCAAATAGATGGAAAGTTGCAAACGATTGATAGAACTTGTGGTGCTCAATATTTTGTCGTCTTTATTTTTGTCAAAGGACCAGTGGAAAAGTAAACAACAAAACAAGAATGTTGCCCGAATTGGCGGGCATTTCCCCCCCTCAAATTGTGAGGGTTAATGTTTACTAAACTAGTCGTCAGACGGTAGGTCCGCACAAGCAAACTTACAAACATACTAGTATTATGTGTACGCCATAGTTCCAATTTGAAATAATAAATTAATGTTAAAGACGTGTACACATTATAAATCAGATTAGGGAAAAAGGTGACTTAGGAAAAACTTGGAAGCTTCAGCTTTTTGACGAGCATGGGCTTCCAAGTTGCAAACTGCAATGCACTATTATAGCCAATCTATTTCATTATTTGCGACATGCGTATGTCCATACATATGAGTGAAGTTGTTGTGCAGTACTGTTTTAATTCCTACAATATTATCCGAACTTCCATGACAATGTTAGATTATATCCATGGTCACTAGAGGTAAATTAGAATCTATCGGAGTAATGTCAAACCATACGTTTGTACGAGCTATTATTTCTAATTCTATAAATATTAAAATTCTAATACTACCTTCGTTCGTTCTTAAATAGATGTCATCCTAAAATGTCTGTAGTTAAACCTTAAAATCTTAAATCATTTAAAATATAGTAAAAATATTAGGATTTGATATGCAAAAATGATACTATTAGATTTGGCATAAGAAATACTTTTATATGGTTATATGCTTTAATAATGTTTATAAATATATCGTTAAAAACGTACCTATGGAACATGTGTCTTGGACACTACTCCATATGAAAGTAGTATCATCCAAAATGTCAAGGAAAAAGAACGGAGGTAGTATTATGATAAATATGTTGGTTACCTTTGAAATTATAGCTAGTTATATTAAAAGGAAGAGTCCACGTCCCAGCTACAACTTGCTAATTATTAATTTCGAATTTTAGAATTAAACCAGTGTCATTTTATCTTTGACCAATAAAAACTTTTAGATTACGAAGTTTTAATCAAAGGAAGTAGTATAATTACATCTAGCATGCAAAGTATTTCGATAATACGATATCTTGTTAAATATTTATTATTTTTTAAAAAGATGGGCTGTCAAAGTTTGTACTAGAATAGTGTCCAGTGACAAGTAAAGGGAAATAGAGGGAGTAAAACACTAAATTGAGATATCAAGATGAGTACGGTGTCATATTTATTAATTATGAATTTTAAAATATTAAATTAGAAACCATGCCATTTCTAATTGCATGATTTATTTAACACGAACTCTCAACACGATCCACGATCATGATAATATGATCATCAAATAAACAAGCTGATCTTTCTAGTTAGCATAGAAACTTTCCTGGAGAATCTAATTAGTTTAGGTACAGATAGATAGATCTATAATCAATTTAATTGTTAACTCTAGTTGATCGACTATTCCAAGCTAGGGGTCGTTATGTATTAATTTCTCCATTCCAAAATATAGCTACCTAGGAGTGTTTCGGAGGAATTAAGGATTTGGTGAAGTCTAAAAAGCCATCATTAATAAATGGTGGAGTGATGTGAATTAAGAATAGTATGGGTGAGATGTAAGTATCGAGAGTTGGTGAGATGATGGAGCTTACTAGGGGTAGTATGGAAGGGGTAGTATGGAAAGTAATGGATAAAAATCACTTTTTATATGTTCTAGTTAGTTATATTTGAGACAAAATTTAAACATAAAGATAACTATATTTTAGGATAGATAGAGTACCTCTATTTTTTAATAGATGACGCCGTTGACTTTTGAATATAAGTTTGTTTATTCGTCTTATTAAAAAAATTATGTAAATTTTATTTATTTTGTTGGACATGTTTTATCATTAAAGGTATTTTAAGCATGATGTATACTTTTACATATTGGCACAAAATTTTTGAATAAGATAAATGGTTAAACTATGTCTAAAAGTGAATGACGTTGTTTATTAAAAAAAGGAGGGAGTATATGGTGTACCCCTTCGAGGCTCTGTATATCAATATGTTTTTCTCCCTATTCAGTCATTATCTTGTTGTCTATATTTACATAAACACAAGTGGGCGCTACCGCGCTAGTACCATCTTTTTGATTAAGTCATTATCGTAGTATCTCTATTTTCGTCCAAATTTGATCATAAACGTAAGTGGATGCTAGTACCATTGTTTTGAGCTTGTAGATTCATATCTGATATAATCAGAGTATATTTGGTAAGACAACTTTCTTTTACAAAAGTTTAAAAAAAGGAAGAAAAGGCATCCCTTTTATACTTTTTACACCCATTACTATATAGTCGCGCTACTTAATATGTAGCGCGTCTTAGAAAGCCCTCTTTTCTCGTTTTTCTGTTGGTCCTTCTCGTTCCTTCCGCAATTTTCGTTTTATAGTTGGCCCCTTTCGTTCCCCTCTCGCTAGACCGTTCGCCATTACTGCCATGAGACCATTATAGTACTAAGTAAATCGTTTACTACTAGCGAAATCGTTACTACTAGTAAATCATTTACTACTATTCGTTAGACTGCTGACTTGATTAAGATATTATTTTTAACAAGTGATAAAGGAATTACTTCCCCATGATGTTTGTATTAGTATTGTCGATGTTTTACACCGGCAATATGATTATAGGACTACTCAGCGGATCGAAACTCGGTGGATTGCAAAGGAATACGGGGAGATTTATACTGGTTCAGACCCTCGATGTGAAGTAATACTCTACATTCAGTTGTGGTGTATTCCTTTGAGAAAGTATGATTCTGATGAATCTCTGTCTGCCCTCAGGAGGCATCCTGTCTCCCCTTATATACTGGGGGACAGGGGTACAAGGTAGAAGTCCCAATCGGATTACAGCCAAGGGATCTCCTTTTAGAGATATAACCTACCCGACTAGGACTGTATATTTCTTATCGTACAAGGCAAAGTCTGCCGGGTTCTATCATATCTCTAATTCAAGGCTAGGCCCATCCTCTATTCGAGTGGCCCATATGCTTATGATGAGGTACCCGGGGCTTATGGCCTCCACAGCAACCTCTGAGACCTATATAGTTTAGTCACAGCTGATGCCAAGTGCTCATCCTCCACGGTGAACATTGCCCGAGTGCATTGCTCCCGAGTACTCTTTGTCGGAGTGCTTCTTCTTCCTGAGTCCTGCTTCATGTTAGCTGGCAGCGAGACTATGAAGGGCTCTATGTAGATGTATGAATAGGGTGCGCCGAATAGGCGCACCTGTTAAGTGTAGCCCCCCAACTTTGTGTTTAATTGTGAAACAATTAAATATAAAGTCAAAGATCTTTAATCTTATAGTCTTTCCCGAGTAGTATACCACTGGTATATGAGACTCTTCGGTATTATGTCAACCGGAAATAATTTATAGTTCTTGCCGAGTAGCATGCCACTCGTATATGAGACTCTTTACCTTCATGTTAGCTAGAAAAAGGTGTTTATAGTTTTTTTCGAGTGGCGTCCCACTCGGAAGTTAGACTCCTCAGCTTCATGTCAGCTGGAAGAAATATTTATAGTATCTCCCGAGTAGTATACTACTTGGAAGTTAGACTCCTCAGCGTCATGTCAGCTGGAAAAATATTTGCACATGGCAACTGTTGGCCAAGCATGTAGGCCGAGTACCATTTTATGAAACTTAATCCATTATATGGTCAGGTGTGCTTGAGAGATACCGGCATCCCCATTTTTAATGAAGATTAGCTTGTGACCCTTATAAGGATATATTCTCAATACCTAGTGGATAATACAGATACCCGAACACATGTGTTCAGCAATTAGGCCTTCATGAAGCATATCCAATTGCCTCATTCGTTCCTGTTGGTAGCATCAGCACCATGATTCTAACACAGCCAGCGAGCGGCCCACATTGAGCGTGCTACTGTAGAAATTCATATCTTGGTGGCCCAGTACCAACTTTGCAAGTCCAAGCCCATGAATCGGTACAGGCTCTATAAAAGGCGAGGAGAGAGAGAAAAGATTCCTTCATCTTCTACAATCCACCAATCGTTTCGTCTTCCAGCCTCCGCGCCGAAATTTCACCTCCCGCCTCGCTAGGGTTCGCCATTATTTGCTCTTCCCCATTGGAACTCGGGCGATCCCACTCCTCTCTGTCCATTCCAAGCCCCTAGTAACCTTTCCCCCAAATCTTCTCGCCCTTAACCATGCCGAGAGCTTTAGATTTCTTGGATGCGTCGGATGGGGTCTGGCCGACTTTGGATTACGGGCTGACTAAGCTGAAGCATCTGGAGAGATTGTTGCGACTGCAGAGCCGCGATATCATCAGTTGGCGTCCGGTTGAAGGTGAATCGGTTCCAGAGCCCCAAGTCGGTGAGACCGTCGTTTTCACCTCTTTTTTTGACCGGGGTCTTTCTCTTTCATCTTCCGACTTTCTCCACTAGTTGCTTGCCTTCTATGAACTTGAGTTGGTGAATCTGAATCCCAACTCAATCTTGCAAATTTCTATCTTTGTCACTCTGTGTGAGTGTTTCCTAGGTGTGGAACCCCATTTGAATCTATTTAGACATTTGTTCCACATCAAACCCCAGCCCTCCAAGAGCAAGGTCCAGGTGATTGGGGGGCTGGTATTCAGCTCAGGGGTGAAATGAAGAAGATTTATATCAATATTCCCCTGAAGTTTTCCCTCAAAGGCTAGCATAGGGAGTGGTTTTACTGTTTTGATCTTGAACCAAGCCTCCCCCTTCTATGGGTTTGCCCCCGGTGGTTGTGTCCAACTGGTCATCTGTGCCCAACTTTGAAGAAATAGGCCAAGTTCATAAACTGATTGACAAGATTGATAAGCTGAAGAATGCCGAGCTGACTGGTCCATGGGTGGCCAAACGCTTCTTGACTCCTTGCCTCAAGCCGCTGAAGTTGAGGTGCCACTTCGGCTGGGACTACAAGGGTAGAGGTGATCCCATCCAGGAGTATCCCGACCTGTTGGACAAGCACAAGGTGACCGACATCCTGCTGGATTACTTCGCCAGCGGGATGGTCGAAACTGAAGACACAGAGCGGTCTGTGGCGGCTTACAGCAAGAAGAGGCCACGTCCAAAGGTAACTCTCGCTGATGGTATATTGTTGTCCATCTGAGATGAATGTTTGTAGATGTACGCCTAGATTGTTCCGCGATGTGTAACATGTGTTGTTGAACTGCTTGCAGTCATATGAGGAGTTCAATGACGACTCTCGAACTTTATCGGCCATGAAGTCAAAGAAGAAGAGGCCGTTAAGTCCTTCTGCTGCCTAGCCCAACTCCAAGAGAGCGGGGAAGAAGCCTGTTGAAGACCAGGGCAAGAAGAAATTCATCAGGCCAAGTGCCACAACTAGGAGTCTGAAAATCAAAGACACCGTTAGCATAGCTCCTAGGCTGCCGAGTCCCAGATCGGGACCAACGCAGTCAGGCTTAGCAACATCGAGCCCAAGAAAAGCGCCGCCGAGTATAAGGTCAGGTCAAGTGTCGCCGGGCTCAGCAACATCGAGCCCAAGGACGGCGCCGCCGAGTACCCTAGCACCCTAGCCAGCCACACCAAGAACCAGGCCGACCAGGACTAAAATGCCACTGCCGATCGCCGAGCCATCCAACCCGACAGCCGGCAGTCCTCCAATGCCAACACCAGGAGCCCCCGGGTGGAAGTTCAAATTCTCCAAGAGGTATGTGACTTTGAGCCTTCCGAAAGTCCTGTTCAGCATTGTGGTGTGTTGATACTTAGCTCTTCATGCAGGAAATGGGCTAATATTGATCTCAAGGAGACCACACCGGCTGCTCCTATTGTCGAGCCGGCCACAACCGAACCAACGCCAACGAGCATATCTGCCAAGCCGGTGACCGTCTTAGTTGCAGAAACTGAGGTCATCCCGACTACAGAGCCACCGACACTGGCCGACCAAGGGGCTAACGTTGATGCTACTGCCCCAGCCCCTGAGCATATCACTGAAGCCCCAACAGCTGCCGAGTTGGGGCCAGGACCCCCGTTGCCGTCCTTGTTGTCATCGTCGTCTTCAGAAGAGCCGGACCTCCCCAGGCTCGAGGCTCCTCCCCGCAGATACCTGAGGACGTTCCTCTGGGTAGCCCCTGATGGAACTGCGAAGGGTTACGAGCACGATGAAGTGGCAGCGGAGAGGGAGCATGGAGTCTTGCTTCGCGCCGCGATCGCCGCGTCCCGGGGGGTCCAGGTATGATTTTCATCGTGTTGAGTTCTTGTCAGTCTTCCTTGTATAAGTATGCTGACGCTTGACTCTGCTTTGCTCTGCTCTTACCCCGAGCAGAAGATCGTCGACCGTTCGGAGAGGATGAATGAGGTCCTGACCCAGCTTGCCCCCCCAACTCCAACAGTTAGGCCAGCTCCAGACCTCAAAGGCCGAATTAGAGCGGTTGAGCCAGGAGAGGGAGACTTGGCTGAGGGGAGCCGTTGACTAGCTCAGGGATGAGAACTGGGCTCTGGCCAAGAAGATCGGAAGTAAGTCTTCCGTATTTGTCTTCCTGACTAAATCCCATGCATATTTCTCCAACTTTGTTGTTTCCCGATTGCCCAGTTGTGTCCTAACTGCAATCTTGGGTTCTTGACCATTCTAATGTGCAGCCCTCAAAGCAAGGTGAAGACCCGAATAGAGGGGGAATCCAAGCTGGAGGAGGCCGAGAAGGCCAAAGCTGAGCTCGAGAAGGACAAGGCCGACTTGGAGAAGGCCAACGCCAAGCTCGAGAGAGAAGGTTGAACTGGAGAAGGCCAAAGCCAAATGGGAGGCCGACTACGAAAGTAAGTCCCCGCTCTGACAATGATCTTGACAAATCCCCTAGGTACTCTATCTGCAATTTTGCCTAACAAGTTTACTTGTCGATGAACCTGGGTAGCTGCTAGAGCCAATGCCCAAATCCAGTTTCAAGCTTTTGCAGAGGAGATAACAGTTGTCAAGGAGTCACGGGAGATCCTCGCCTAGTCTGTGAAAGGGCTCCTTGACGTAATGGACCCTCACTATGTGGGAACCAGCTCCAACACGGTCTCCCAGGTGCAGGCGCGCCTTAATGAAGCCCTGAGTATCCTGAAGAGGTACTCGGACGAGCGTGTTGTAGTCGGCGTGGCCCAAACCCTGGCGATGACCAAGTCAATCTACCCGAGGGCAGATATTGAAGCCATCAGAGAGGGATTCGCCGAGGAGGCCGAGGAGACGACACCTGAGGAGGCGCTGGAGTTGATAACCTATGCGAGGCCGACTGCAGAGGTGATTATCCGAGACCTGGGTATGTAAGAACAATCCATCATGCAGTCGGTGTATATAAATTTTTGTAAGGACATGTGTAAATATATGTGCAATGCCGCCAAGACCCTCGCATGTGCGAACAATGTTTTTAGCGTCTGTTACTGCTGTTGGCCAGAAAAATCCCTGCCTATAAGCCTTTCTGACTAACGTCCTGGATGCGGCATAATTGCCACATATGTCCGAGTGGATCGATTGCAGAATTTGCTTGCCCTCCTCAGTTGTGACGCAGCGCATGAGGACACCAGATGCACTTCTTCGGTACAGGTCTTCTCCGACTATTAGGAAATTTTTACTTCGATGTTTGATTTGTTCGGCTTCACTGCGATCTTTTGGGAGTTCATCGTCTAGGAGGAATTTGAGAACAGGAGTCCGCCAATCGTTGGATATGATCAGTACTTCGTCTGTTGCCGGGGTAGGTTCGCCTCCCGACTGCTTTGGCATTGGTTTCTTCTTGACTGACGGCTTCATGAGTTGCTCGACAAAGATCCCAGTCGGGACCACTTCTCGCTTGGATCCCATGTTTGCCAATTCATCTGCAGCATCATTATATTGTCGTAGGACATGTGTTATCTCCAGCCCGTTGAACTTGTTTTCCAGCTTTCGGACCTCCTGACAGTACGCCGCCATGGTATCGTCGAGACATATCTAGTCTTTCATGACTTGGTTAACCACGAGTTGGGAATCTCCACGCACAACCAGTCGACGGATGCCGAGTGATATAGCAATGCGGAGCCCGTGGATGAGTGCCTCGTACTCGACGATGTTGTGGGAAGCCAGAAAGTGGATCTGGAGAACATACTTGAGTTTTTCGCCAGTGGGGGACGTCAGTACGACGCCGGCCCCGGTGTAGCCGATCCTTAGAGAACCGCCGAAGTACATTGTCAAGTACTCTAGCTTCGCTGTTAATGTAGGCATCTGAACTTCTGTCCACTCGGCCACGAAGTCGGCTAGTGCTTGTGATTTGATTGCTGTCCATGGCTGAAAGGTGATGTCGAATGCCATCAACTCGAGCGCCCATTTAGCGATTCGGCTAGTGGCCTCGCGGTTATGCAGGACGTCCCCGGGTGGATACGATGTGACCACCTTGACTTGATGCGATTGGAAATAGTGCAACAGCTTCCGGACAGTAATAAGTAGGCCATAGAGCAGCTTTTGGACATGCGGATATCTTATTTTGGAGTCGGCAAGAACCTCGCTGACAAAGTAGACTGGCCATTGTATCTTCTGTATGTGACTCGGTTCGGATCGCTCGACCACCAGCACTGTGCTGACTACCAGAGTGGTTGCCACCAGATATAGCATTAATGGCTCTTGGGGCATAGGTGACGCCAACACGGGTGGTGATGTGAGAAATTGCTTGAAGTCTTCGAAGCCTTGTTGGGCTTTGGGAGTCCATTGGAAATTGTCTGCTTTCTTCAATAGCTTGAAAAAGGGCATTCCCCGTTCGCCTAGTCGGGAAATAAATCGGCTGACTGCCGCCATGCAGCCTGTTAGCTTCTGAACGTCCTTCTGGCTAGTCGGGGGTGCCATGTTCATAATTGCATTGACTTTCTCCGGATTGGCCTCGATGCCGCGATGCGATATGATAAAGCCAAGTAGCTTGCCGGATGGCACACCGAAGGCGTATTTTTTCGGGTTCAACTTCATCTTGAATCTTCGAAGATTTTGGAAGGTTTCTTCCAAATCAGCGATGAGGTCTTCTTTGGACTTGGTCTTGATCACCACGTCATCAAAGTAGGCTTCCACGTTGCGCCCGATCTGAGTGTGTAGACACCGCTGAATTGCTCGTTGATACGTTGCTCCAGCATTTTTCAAACCGAACGGCATGGTGATGTAGCAGTATGCACCAAATGGTGTGATGAAAGACGTCTTTAGGCAGTCCTCCTTCTTCAGGCTGATTTGGTGGTATCCCGAGTAACAGTCGAGAAAGCTGAGAAGTTCACACCCCGCAATTGAATCCACCACCTGATCTATTCTTGGTAGACCAAATAGATTCTTGGGGCACGCCTTGTTTAGATCGGTGTAGTCGACGCACATGTGTCATTTACCGTATTTCTTCCGGACCAGAACTGGGTTTGCCAGCTAGTTCGGTGGTAGACCTCTTTGATGAACCCGGCTGTGAGGAGTTTGGTTATCTCCTCCTGAATAGCCTCTTTATGATCCTGTGCGAAACACCGTAGCCATTGCTTGACTGGCTTGGCGTTTGTCTTGACATTGAGGGCATGCTCGATCACCTCCCTTGGTACGCCTGGCATGTCGGACGGTTTCCATGCGAAGATATCTTTGTTGGCTTGGAGGAAGGTGACGAGCGCGTCTTCCTATTTGGGGTCGAGTCTGGTCCCGACTAGAGCAGTCTTGGAGGGGTCAGAAGGGTCCAGGGGGATCTTCTTCGTGTCAGAGTCCGCCGAAATTCCTGACTTTGCTGCTTTTTTCGTCGGAACTTGGTCATCCTCGACTTCAGTTGTGATAGCTTGTCGAATGCTGTTGCGTCTGACTGCCGCCTCTTGTGATTGAGGCAACTCGCAACTCTCCTTGTCGTAGGTGAAGGCTTGCTTGACGCCGCTACGGAGGGAGAGAACTCTAGCTGGCCCGGGCATCTTGAGCACTATGTAGGTATAGTGCGGTATCGCCATGAATTTGGCGAGCACCAGTCATCCGAGTATCGCGTGGTACGCGGTCTCGAAGTCGGCGACCTCAAAGCAGATGTTTTTTGTGCGGAAGTTCTCCCGCGTGCCAAAGGTGATCGGCTAGGTTATTTGTCTGAGGGGGGTTGAAGACAGGCCATGAATTATCCCGTGGAAGGGCGCCGTACTCGGCCGCAGTTCTGAACGAGGAATTTTCATCTCATCCAGAGTCTTGGCGAATAGAATGTTGAGTGCACTGCCTCCATCTATGAGGACTTTTTTTAGCTTGATATTTTCGACGACCGGGTCCAGGACGAGTGGGTAGCGTCCTGGGTGTGAAACCCGATCTGGATGATCTGCGCGGTTGAATGTGATGGACATCTCTGACCAGCGCAAATACTGGAGGGCGTCTGCTGTAGAGACCGTGTTGACGTCGCGTGCCGTAAGCTTCTGCTTTCTCTTGGACTCATATGTAGGCGGCCATCCGAAGATGTGGTTGAGTTTGGCTTGAGGATCTTGAAAATCGTCGGCCGGGCCCAAATCTGGCTTGTCTTTGTCCTTGTCGGCGCCAGATGATGAAGCCTGCTCGGAAGCAAACTTCTTGAGCATAAAGCAGTCCTTGGCCGCGTGCTTGCCCTTGGGGTGGAAGGGGCAAGGCCCGTTCATAACCTTCTGGTACTCGTTGTTCCTTGGGGGTCACGACCGTGTCCGCTCCATGTTGGCCACCTCATTGTCTGGCTTCCACTTGCGGCTGCCGGATTTGTTCTGTGATGGCTCATTGTCAGCTTTGGCCTTGTGGTCCTTCTGTCGGGACTCTTTCTTCTCATCAAGGGCTTCTGCGACCGCTTCAGCCGAGTCAACGTATTTATTCGCCATATCAAAGAGGGCCCTAACAGAGGTTGGCAGCTTCCGAGTGAATTTTGCGATGAACGGGACGTCCTTGACTCCCTTGCGGAAGGCGACGATGACAACCTCGTCCTTGATCATTGGGAATGAATTGCGCTTCTCGGAGAACCTTTTGATGAACTCACGGAGAGATTCGTTCTTCCTCTGGTGCAGCTGATAGAGATTGTGCTAAGAAGACGGCCGCTCGTAAGTCCCCTGTAAGTTGGCTATAAAGCTTTCCCGAAGTTCCCCCTAGGAGCCGATTGATCGTCTTGGGAGCCCTGTTAGCCATGTCCTCGCTAAGTCTGCCAGGGCGACCGGGAGGTAGTTAGCCATGGCTTTATGATCACCTCCGGTAGCTCGGATCGCCAGAGTATATACGGTGAGCCAGGACTCGGGATTAGTCTTGCCGTCGTATTTCTCGATTCCCGTAGGCTTGAAGCCCGACGGCCAGTCGACGTCTTGTAGCTCCCGGGTGAAGGCTGGTACACCTTCATCTTCGTGAGGGCTCTAGCTTCGACTGCGATGGTTAAACCATTCATGGTGAAGACTGAAACGCTCATGCTCGTCCTCCAGTCGGCGTCGCTCGTCGTCTTCACGTTGACGGCGCCGAGCATTAATGTCTTGGCGGAGATCACGTTGTAGACGGACTCGGAGGTCTTGGTTGAACCGACGATCGTTCTGGGAGCACCGCCGATAGTTGTTGTTTGTGTTGTCGAGTGATGTCTGGCGTGACTCCACGTGTGGCTAGCTAGAGCCAGCCGCCCGGTGTCGTGCTGATGCAGATGATACTGCCGCTGGAGAATCCGACCGATTGGTCGGTATGAGTGTTTTGCCCGACTGTTGGTGCTGCTGACATGCGGCAACTGTAATCATGGCTTTGATCTTGGCGATAGTCGGGGTGGCCTAATGATCAGGCCCGAGCTGGAGTGTGTCCAGTAGGGTTGTAGCGGCCACGAAGTTCTGTTGTGGCGTGACGAAAACGTCGTGATCGCCGACTCGAGTTTGGAGGATCTGTTGCTGAGCGGTTCGCCCAGCCCTGCGTAGCTCGTCGTTGCGAGCCTCGCACTCGGCCTCCTCCTGTTGCCGTAGTTGGCGTCCCTCCTCTTGTTGCTCCTCTTGTAGTTGGCGCACCTCTGGTGGAGGGGTTGAAGCCATGAAGATCTCACGGAACAGAAGGAAGCTCGCCAGACTGGTGTCCGAATTGGTGTTCGAGCCGTTGTCCGACTTGGAGTCGGAATCCGAGTAGTTGATCGGAGTAAGGACAACTCCGACCTCCCTAGATCCAATCTGAAATGGCTCTGGGCCATGTCCAAACTGAAACGTGGGGGATCGGGTCTGTCGTATGGGATGTAGATCCGCGGTGTTGCCGAGTCTGCACGGGAGATTGACGATCTCTCCCCTTCCTAGCCCGACCCGGGCTGGCTCGAGCCTAGCGCAAGTCGGACACCGAAGGAGAGGGTTGTCCCGAGGCCCGAGCAAGTGGTAGATCGCCGCAACAAATTGACGAGGGTGGCTGCAGCATATTGTGGGCCAACTGGCGCGGAGTCGACTGGTTCCTCGGTCGGTTGTATCAAGTCTGTGTCGGCCAAGGTGAGATTGCCGAACATTTCGGCGACGAAGTCGAGGCTTCCAAATGAGATTGTGTCTCTAGGGGAGAATTTGTCGCCGTCGACTCCTGTTGTTGGATCCATCGAGCTTGTAGATGTAGATCTCGCCGAATCCCCTACCTGGCGCGCCAACTGTCGATATTTTACACTGGTAATATGATTATAGGGCTACTCAGCGGATTGTTAACGTCAAAATTTGGTATGGCTCTGTATCAGATTCGGTCAAGAAGAAATTGCAGATAACTAACGGAAGTTGATCCAGAAGGGACCGAATCCGGGAAAGAGCCGTGAAGACCGCAGTATGGCAGTTAATTGTTAATTAGGCAAGGATTAATATTTTATCTTTAGAAAACCTGACCTCGTGTACGGTCAGGTTCTGTTTTTGTGTTTAGGAAATCTTGTACTGTGTCCAATAAGGACTCCTGTCAACTCGAGGTATAAATATGTATGCCCGGGTGCTTTGTAAAGGGGGACATCAATCAGATCAATATAATCTCGGCGCATCGCCACCCTTTCGACGGGTTCTTGCTTCTCAAGCCGGGCTGCATCGGTTAAGTTCGACCTCCTGCGAGAGGGTAAGTCTCGTCACCCCGGCTACCTATCGGCTAGGATTTTCTTGGTTAGGTCTGATATTCTAGTCGGTTTATGGTAGTCGGCTTACCACGGTATATCTATTCTGTCTATGGTTGCATCAGTTCAGTTTGATCTCATAGATTGATTAGGTATATCACATCACGCGTGCGTAGATCGTATCGGCTTACTGGGAGTAGTTTATCCACAGTTTGTGCTGCATCAGTTAGGTCCGACCTACTAAACTGCTAGCGATAAATCGTTCCTCCTAGATTGATACTTTGTGCGCAAGCGTCTTATCAGGGTGTATAGCCGATAAGTTATCATATTTTACATCATGATCGCATTAGATCTATTGGCTTATCGAGGTCTTGTTATCATCATCAGTCTGTGCTGCAACGGTTGGGTCCGATCTATTAGACTGACGGTAATAACTTTATTCTTAATAGGCCGATGAGTTTTATGCGGTGCTTTATCGGAGTGCTTAGCCGATAAGTTATCTTTTAAATACAGCCGATTATACTGCTTGCTTTGTTATGCATTCTTGCCTGCATTACTATTACGATCGGCTAAAGGCTAGCCGATTAGTTTACTCTGCCGATCCGAACGCGAGCACAGGTAGGTTCCCGGGCACGAGCTCAGGTAAGTTCCCGGGCATGATCAGCAGGCGAGGACCCGGGCGCGGGTACAAGTGAGGACCCGGGCACGGACAGCAGGCGAGAACCCGGGCGCGGGTACAAGCGAGGACCCGGGCACGGGCGGCAGGCAAGGATCCGGGCGCGGGCACGAGCAAGGGCCCGGGTACAGTCGCGGGCGGTACTACGCGAACAATCACTATTACAATCGGCTGGAGTTTATTTAATCTAGTTATTTATGCATTCTGCTTATTTGCTTTATCAGTTTACAGCCGATTTTTGAGCATCCCTTCGATGATCGGCTAGTTTAATATTTGTTTATTATTATTCTACTGCTCATGCCATCATCCGCTTCCAGTCGATGTATAAGTGCTACAGTTCAAATCGGCCACCGGCTGATGAGACGAGTCCAAGTTGGCTTCCAGCCGATTGGCTCATGAATTTAATATTCTCTCTCCTTGTCAATTGCAGTGTCAAATTGACTGGCACGCCTACGAACCTCAAGATTTTAGGACCTGCACTAGAGTGAAGCAAATCTCCCAGGCCTTCGCGTGTCTCCCAGACGCCGAACGGCCCCCGGCGGGTTTTCGGCGTCAACACGTTTTTGGCACACCTGGTGGGACCCGAAGTTTCAACACAAAGTCTCGATCGGAATTACAACATGGCCGGGAAAGAGATCAAGACAGACAACGTAATTTCGGTCAGCATGGAAGATTTAACAGACGAACAAAAACAGCAAGTTGAGCAAACTATGGCCAATTTTCAGAAGCTGTGCTTAGAATGCTTCAGTATGACCAGGCAAGGGCCGATTCAAAAGACGCAGTTTCCAAAACCAGTTTTGTTTGGTGAATCGAGCCGCACACCACCTGAAAGTCCACCAGTGAAACCTTTGCAAGATATGGTAAATGAAGCAATGCATCATGCACTCATCAATCAATCTAGGATCCTGGTGAACACGCTTCATAATCTCATAAAGAAGACGGTGGATGGATCAATTATTCAAGAGCCTACTCGAGGTCCTGTTTACCTCCCGCCAAAAGCTGAGCCAAACCAAGTTGCTTACAACATCAGTAGAGATGTACCAGAAAACCTGTTTGCACAGAACCAGGCTGAGGGGCAACAGGATATTCCTGCTGGATAGCATCGATATGCCTATTATGAGGGATATCAATAGAATTACCCAGGTGGCATTGCCGATCCAGGTAGTTACCAGAGAGAGTATCATAGACAGAATCGGCAACAAACTCCACCTGTGCAGTATTAGCAAGACAACCCGAGGGAAGATGATTTGTCAACAAGGGTTGCAGAAATAGTGAGGGAACAGTTTGGGATCAAGCCCAAGGAGCAGACATTTATGTATCGGCATCCATATGCCGAGTGGTTTGATAGGGTGCCATTGCCACACCGATACAGGGTCCCAGATTTTTCCAAGTTCTCAGGACAAGACAACACATCTACAGTAGAACATGTCAGCTGATTCCTGGCACAGTGTGGAGAGGCATCGGCTGAAGAGGCTCTGAGAGTTAGGTTTTTCCCCTTGTCGCTATCTGGATCGGCTTTTACATGGTTCTCTTCATTACCACCGAATTCCGTTCGGGGATGGGCCGATCTAGAAAAACAGTTTCATAAATACTTCTTTGCCGGAATCCATGAGATGAGACTGACAGATTTGACATCGGTTAGGCAATGACCAGATGAAATAGTACCGGAATACATTTAGCGATTTCGGGACGTCAGAAACCGATGTTACAGTCTGAACCTGAGAGATGGGCATCTAGCCGATCTGGCTTTCCAGGGTCTCTTGGCGCCGATTAAGGAGAGGTTTTCATCACAAGAGTTCGAGTCCCTGGCGCACCTGATACAGAAGGTATTGGCTCATGAAAGCCGATTTCAAGAGGCGGAAAAGGATAAATATCAGAGAAGGGTTGCTCAAGTACAGGTTTATTCATCGGAATCAGACGATGGGGGATCCAATGCTGAAGTTGGATTGGCGGAGTGGGCCAGGAACAAGAAATCAGTATCATGTCCATGGGTCAAGGATATCGGCAAGGAGGAGCGGTATGATTTTGATATTAATAAAGCCGATAAAATCTTTGACTTACTGCTACAAGAGAAACAGATACAACTTCCGCCAAACCACGTGATTCCATTAGCCGAAGAACTAAAGAAGAAAAGATATTGCAAGTGGCACAATACTATATCGCATCATACTAACGAGTGCAAAGTTTTTCGGCAATAGATTCAATCGGCTGTTGAGTAAGGAAGAATCAAGTTTGAAGACAAGAAGCCGATGAAAATCGATGGACACCCGTTCCCCGTGAACATGGTTTATGCGGGATCATCGTCAAGGAATCAAGCCGATGAAGGAAGGCATGTGGATCATAGAAAATCGAGGATTACTTCATCAGGCATGATAGAAAAATATTCAAGGTATGAGGAGCAGTGGATTGAGCTAGACAGGGGAAGATTCAATCCACATTGGGATTGTCCGTTCTTCCGATTTTGCTGGGATCAAGGGATGAGATTGCCATCAATTGAAGATTGCCCTGAGTGCGATAATCTGAGGTTTTAGCAGGATCATCAAGAAAGTTCATCGCAGAATCGGCCATCTCGGAGACGGGCATCGGTACATAGCCGATTAGGGCCGGTTCACGAAGAATTCTTTGAAGAAAATAAAGAGGAGGTGCATGAAAAACAAGTCCAGAATCCTCAATGGTGCCCTAGTGGGATATTCACAAAGAATCAGAAGAGAAGGGCACAATGGCTATGACACCGAGAGCAACAGGAAGAATAGAGGCAAGATCAGGAAGAGGCCGATCATCGTCACAAGAGAACCAAACAAGTATAGTGTGTGAAAAGGAACAACGATGAAGATCCATCGGCTCCAGTAAATATGGTGTTCTTTTTGCCTCGGGAGTATAAAGCACTTTCATCAGATGAAGAAGGCAATGAGGAAGTTTTCGCTCAGCTAACGTTGCAACCCGATCAGGCCGTATTTGATAAACCTGAAGAGTCAGAGCATCGGCACCTAAAGCCATTATATATCAAGGGCTATGTGAATGGGAAGCCGATGACAAAGATGCTGGTTGATGGGAGAGCAGCTGTTAATCTCATGCCTCATGCTACATTTCGGAAATTAGGGAAAACTGCTGAAGATTTGATCAAGACAAATATGGTGCTAAAAGACTTCGGTGGGAATTCATCAGAGGCGAAAGGCGTGTTAAACGTGGAATTGACAGTGGGGAATAAGACGTTACCTACCACATTTTTCGTCATCAACGGGAAGGGGTCATATAGTTTGCTTCTTGGCAGAGATTGGATTCACGCAAACTGTTGCGTGCCCTCGACGATGCATCAATGTTTGATACAGTGGCAAGGAGATCAAGTCGAGGTGGTCCTAGCAGATCGGTCAACCAACATTGCAATGACCAATTTGCCAGTCTGGGAAGCCGATGGTGTTGATTGCCTGTCCGAGAAAATATGGGAAGAAGACTATCTTAAGGTTACTAGCCAAGGGATACAGCCGATTCAGCAAGTCGGCTCTGAATTGTTACTCTGATGGGCTCCATTGAAGATTTTGAGGGGAAACTAGGACAAGGGTTTACGTCGGCCGATGATTTGGAGGAGATCGACATAGGACCAGGAGATAAGCCGAGGCCGACGTACATAAGCAAAAGGTTATGTCCTGAACTTCGAGAAGAATTGATAACACTATTGAGGGAGTATCGGGATTGTTTTGCCTGGGAGTATCATGAGATGCCAGGATTAAGCTGATCAATTGTTAAACATCGGCTACCCATTAAACCAGGATATCGGCCGTTCAAATAGGCTCCAAGGAGATTCAAGGCAGAATTATATGAGCCGATCAAAGCGGAAATCACAAGGTTGTATGATGCCAAATTTATAAGGCCATGCCGATATGCTGAGTGGGTTTCTAATATCGTCCCGGTGGAAAAGAAGAATGGAAAATTGAGGATATGTATCGATTTCTGGGATTTAAATAAAGCTACCCCCAAGGATGAATACCTAATGCCGATAGCAGATTTGTTGGTAGATGCAGCATCAGGACACAAGATTATTAGCTTCATGGACGGCAATACAGGATACAATCAGATTTTTATGGCAGAGGAAGATATACACAAGACTGCGTTTCGATGCTCTGGAGCTATTGGCTTATATGAGTGGGTGGTAATGACATTCGGATTAAAAAGTGCCGGTGCGACCTATCAGAGGGCGATGAATTATATATTTCATGATCTCATCGGCTTGTTGGTAGAAATTTACATTGATGATGTGGTGGTTAAGTCTAAAAGTGAGGAAAGCCATATAGCCGATTTGCGAAAAGTGCTGGAGAGGGCCAAGAAATACAGACTAAGGATGAATCCCAATAAATGCGCTTTTGGTGTATCGGTTAAGCAGTTTTTGGGTTTTATGGTTCATGAGCGAGGGATTGAAGTTAGTCAACGGAGCATCAAGACCATTAAGACCACGGAGCCACCAAGCAACAAGACAGAATTGCAGTTATTGATCGGCAAGATTAATTTTGTGAGGAGGTTTATATCAAATTTGTCAGGGAGAATTGAATCTTTTACTCCATTATTGAAGTTGAAAGCCGATCAAGAGTTCATGTAGGGAGTGGATCAGCAGAAGGCATTCGATGGGATTAAGAGTTATTTGAGTTCCCCACCTGTTTTAATTCCACCGCAGAGAGGAGTGCCATTCAGGTTGTACTTGTCAGCCGATGAGAAATCCATCGGGTCTGTTTTAATTCAAGAATTTGAAGGCAAGGAGCGAGTCGTGTTCTATCTGAGCAGAAGGCTTTTGGATGCTGAAACAAGCTATCCTGCGGTAGAAAAATTATGCCTTTGTTTATATTTCTCATGCACTAAGTTGATGCATTATATCTTATCGGCTGAGTGTACAGTGGTTTGCAAGGCCGATGTGGTGAAATACATGTTGTCGGCTCCAGTTTTAAAAGGGCGAGTTGGTAAATGGGTTTTTGCCTTGACGGAGTTTGACTTGAGGTATGAATCGGCTAAAGCGATCAAAGGACAGGCGGTGGCCGATTTCATTGTGCAACACAGAGGAGTTCACCAAGATTATGTGGAGCCGATCCCATGGACCTTATTTTTTGATGGATCAGTGTGCAAGCATGGATCTGGTATCGGCTTGGTCATTATATTGCCTCGGGGGGCAAGTTTTGAGTTTTCTTTTACAATTAAACCTTATCGGACTAATAATCAGGCGGAATACGAGGTGGTATTAAAAGGACTACAACTTTTAAAGGAGATCGGAGCCGATATCATAGAGATTGTTGGTGATTCTTTGTTGGTGATCAAGCAGTTGTCTGGAGAATATGAGTGCAGGGATGACGTTTTGAGATCATATTATGAGGAATGTACAGATTTGTTAAAGGATTTCAAGATGGTATCAATAGATCATATTCCTAGGGAGCAGAATTTAGAAGCCAATGATCTTGCACAGATTGCTTCTGGTTATCGGCTGAATAGACAGGTTGAGGTTGAAATAGCCGATAATGACATTCAAGACAAAGCCGATGACTGGAGGCAGGAAATAATTGGTTATCTACAAAATCCGTCGCAATCGGTTTCCAGGAAGCTTCGGTATAAAGCTACTAAGTACATGTTGCTTGATGGGGATTTATATTATCGGACTTTTGAAGGAGTTCTGATGAGATGCCTGAATTGGAATAAAGCCAAAGTAGTTATGTGCAAGGTACATGAAGGCATTTGTGGGACTTATCAATCGGCTCATAAGATGAAGTGGTTGCTGAGAAGAGTAGGATATTTTTGGCCGACAATGCTGGAAGATTGCTTCAGGTACTATAAAGGATGTCAAGATTGCCAGAAGTTTGGGAATATACAACGAGCACCAGCATCGGCTATGAATCCTATCATCAAACCATGGCCGTTCAGAGGATGGGGAATTGACATGATCGGCCAGGTTTATCCTCCATCGAGTAAGGGACATAAGTTCATATTGGCGGCGATAGATTATTTTACCAAGTGGGTAGAAGCAATTCCTTTAAAGAAAGTTACGTCCAAGGAACGATCGAGTTTGTTAAAGGAGCATATAATTTATCGGTTGGAACTCCCAGACGATAACTACTGATCAGGGATCTGTCTTCGTGTCCGATGAGTTTCAATAGTTTGCTGCCAGTATGGGAATCAAGTTATTAAAAATTCATCGCCTTATTATGCTCAGGCTAATGGACAGGCGGAAGCTAAAATCTAACAGAGTTTGATCAAGTTGATTAAGCGACAAGATGAAATGAGCAGCCGCGTCGATGGCGTACTACATTAGCCGATTCATTATGGGCCTATGAAGATGGGGCATGTCATGAGGGAATCTACTCGGGATGCCACCTTTACCAACATAAGTTATAGAGACATGAGGCGGATTTTGCCTTGGGAAACTAAAAACATCGCGTGCTCGAGCATTCTTCTTCGCAAATCAACTTCGCATCACGTTGACATCTATCTATAACCTTCACATGACCAGATGAACTTGACACGATCTTGCCTCAGAATCAGCGCTAACGCATTAGAGCAGAGATCTGAAGGAAAACAAGGCTAAAGGTAGCTCGGAACAACAAAAAGTGGGTGAATAAATCGTGCCGAGGAGATCTTGTGATGGACAATTGATGCCAATCGGTTCTAGAGATAAGTAGATTCGGAAAAGTGATCCTAAGTGGAAAGGGCCCTATCGGATAATCTTGTGTGACCTGGAATGCCTACTGTATTAGAGGATCTTGACAGGACGGATTTGCTAAAGCACTTAACGGGAAATATGCAAGAAATAACTATCCTAGCGGTTTTGGATCATAACTCTATTAAAACGCTAGAGTTTCAACTCTTAAATCGGAGTTAATGCAGCCGATTCTAAATAATAGGGTTCAGAAATGCCGATGTTTTGCATCGCCTAAAGACAAGCGATATTCAGATAGATGTCGCCATTTAGATCAAAACAAAGCGAGAATGATGCCAACGGGCGTGAAAGCAGGTTAAGCAGAGCAAATAACCGAGATCAAGATATATTACAGGCGACAACCAGCGACTTAGTTTCATAAAGCCCATCGCGTCATTATTTACATAAATTATTTGATCGTTTCGATTAGACGTAAGGCGGTTTGTCGAAATCTCATTGAATAGCACAGATGTCGTCTTCATCGGAGCCCGGATGTCTTTCAAATTTATTCGCCGATGAGATGAACGACTTGACGCGGACCGTTGGCTACGCGACCTTGGGCCTCTTGGGTCTTGTATAACTTGTGGCAGAGAAGGGAGACCCGATCCACAGCCCAGATTCTGTGCTTCAAGATCCAATTGGCGAACCTTATTTCAAGTTCTGCCCAGCAAATCGGCCTCCTTTTCTTCAGTGGTCCAAACTATGGATTTGAGAGCTCTTGAGGGCAACTGCCACTTGTCATAAGCATTCTTCTTTCTTTATGGGCTGACAAGCCCCCGACTCGCCTGGCATATCTCTGCGTTAATCTTCTGCTTGTTCATGCAACGACTACCGCTACTCGGCTCTTGTCTGTAGCCTTGACTGAGTTCTGAATCTGTGGGATTCAAGGTTATGCCACGGGAGTCATGCGGTCATGCTTTCTTGCGGGCAAGTGATGTTCAATCGGTGGTAAGTCGTGGTGCCGCAGATCTCCGCCGCCCGCAACCTTCTCCTCCACCCTAGGCCACTCCCGCCACCTGGCACTTTCCTCCTCAGCCGCGCACCTGACTCATGCGCCTCTCGGTTAAAATACTCACGGCACATCGGTTGACAAGATGCTGGTTTGCTGCCGCGGTGCTTTCTTCTTCCGCCTCTAAGTACTGCCGAGTTTCGAAGGAGAGACCAAATGCGGCTGAAGGACTTGCAAATTGGACATCGGTAAAGGAGATATCAGTGAAGGGACACCCTGAGAATGAAACTTATGGATATAATGGTTATTACCCCTGACGCTGGTAAACTCCCGGTATTCGGCGCTATGCGGCTTGGCATCGGGGCTTCAGGGGCGGCGCGCCCCCCAAATGACGTAAGTGTCTCACGACAAACCGCGCAGAGAGCGCGTCGAGGCCGTCGATGCAGTAGGGGAGCAGGCTCATGAAACCGGCTTGAGACTAGGTGCATCGAGATTGGAAAGGCAGTTGGGGGAGGAAATAACAATACAGGCTCCAGGTCATCCCGGCCCCCCCCCCCCACCCCCAGGGCCTCGCTCCAGGTCTAGCAAGAGTTGAAGTTCAGGAGCCGGATGACTCAAAGCTGATAAATGGAAGATTGATATAGATGGACTGGGGGAGAAATAGTATAATATATCAAGACTTCTAGCGCTGGATTACGCCGAGGAGATGTAGGAGCCGATGTTGTTTGGGAGTAAGATGGGGCGTGCGTGACTAATGATATCAGCACTGTTTTCTGCTCTTTGAGGAGGCGGCCCGCGGGCCTGCCGCCTAACCATTTCTTAACGCATTTGTCTCATCGCCGAGGCGGCCTTGAGGAGAGTGCGTGCCAACACCCGCCGGAGCCCACATCCCGCCTACCACCTTCGGCCCCGGCCGATGGTGCGTGATTACAGAATCGACGACCGCTGTGCTTGTCGTTGGGGCTCGACTTGACGCCTGCAAATTGAGGGGTAAGAGATGATCGGATGGTGATATATTAAGGCTTATGTGTGTACCTCCTATTCATCGGATTCGATGTAGGCGCATGAGGCGAACACGTTAGTAGGTGGCCCCCGCCCCTCTAAGTCTGAATAGATGTTCCTTCAGACACATCGGAGGAGCGGAAAGCTTTGTGGGATTGGCATGCAGAAAGCGATCGGCGGCCGCGACCCATCCACCTTTCGGAGTCGGTGGTCCAGAAGAAAGATTTCCTGTTAAGTCCGGCATACACCGAATACGTAACATCATAGGTCGTTTGTTTGTATCGTTTGCCCTCATGGTCCGGGATAGTTTCTGGTCGGTATGAAGAAATAGGACCGATTTGGAAGTTGACCAAGGCCAAAGCTAACGGGAGACTGACCGATAGGATGTAAATTCAATATGACGGTGTGATCGCCTAGAGGAAAAGCCATATTGCAGCAGCCCAAGCGCGCGGGCGCTGTATATTGGTAACCAGATGGGGAATGGCCTTCGACTCTTATCATTTTCCTAGATAGCACAAGAGTTGCAATTCATATAATATCTCGACACGGGCCACTCCGTATAAAGATATGCTCATGTATTGCAACCATGAAAGTGCCTGCCTTATGTGAAGTCTTGTTAATAGACCCCATCCATTGGTAAGTCTCCAGTGGTTGTTATCTCTTCCACCAGAACAACTCGATGCAGCGTTCCGCCCTATCTCTTCTCTCC